>KI915060.1:334178-434292 GCA_000473445.2 Anopheles farauti | reverse complement strand
GTGAAAACGCTGTACAAACTCGTCCATAATTGGTGCACTTACCCTACTTATTTTATGAGTAATCAGGCATCCGATACAGTTTATATACATGTTTAACAAAATTCAGTCTTCGTTAACTTGTTTTTATTTTCAAAACAACTAGTAAAAACGACCTCATTAACTATTAATAATTTGAACCAATTTTTCCCCACCACAATATCTATAACAAAATATTGTTCATTTATATTGTGAAGGTCCCATAACTGTCCTTATAATGCGTCAAGGCACATGGTCAAATGCAAGTATCATTTGTTTTTAATCCTTCTTTCAATGTAACAAAACTCAATACCTTCCATAATGGTATGAGAACAAAAGGATCAGCTCAAAACCTCCTATCAAAAGAACGATCCTACACCTTTTTGGTACAGTTTTTTTCTTCACTCGGTCCACATCATTCCAATTGAAATTGTATTCCGCTGTTATGCTACCGCTTTGTTTCGTTGAGCTGACGTACGAGAAAAAACAAGCGTGTACTTTAAAATATCGAAAACAAATCCCTCACAATGCATCATTTCACCTGAGCACCGCTCAATGCCGGTGGCTAATAACAGATGTTTAATGAGTGCACCACCTTTCCAGAAGCTACCCTTTCGTGAGGAACGAAAAGCGTACCTTTGCCCACATATCGTTACATAACTGCGCGTCTCCACCGCTGTTCGTCCTGAGTGTCCTAACAATCTCAACCACCAATAATCCTTTTTTCCCACAGGAATACCGTCGTAAGCTAACGAAAGGTAAGGGTCATTGCACGAAGCGCCTCATTCTTTTCCATATTTTTCTGTTCCATTTTGCAGTCCCAACATTCAGAAGGATCAGCATGCGTGCACGATTCGTTTTCAACATGCAAGCAGGAAATGTTGTCGGATGAGCCTGCGGACCGGGCACGAATGCTCGATGCATGTGATCACTGCCTTCCAAACAGCTTTCTCCCTCCAGCCGTACCCTGGCTACCGGGGAAGGATAATTATCTAACGGACAGTGGCATTGGCATGCAACGGACGAGTTTTAATCCTGTACAGCAAAGGGGAACACGTTAGGTCCACCCATTGTGATGACATTGCTGTTTTGCTCATGAGGCCAATTCGTTCAGTTTTTTTTGCCGTCCTCGCACCTTCCACTCACACTTTTGTGCACGGAATGAGGACATGTTTGGGTATTATTTGCATCGCTATGTGTGTTGTAAGCTCAAAAACAAAACCTTCTGCTGGAAAAAGAGCTGAGAAATTAGTTGAAATTGTTTTGCGCAATCATATTTATTGTTTCAAAGGGTGTTTCCAAAATTTTGGCTGGATCATTGTTAGTTTTGAAGTTTTAACATTTTGATTTCATTTGAGATGTTTTGTTTTTTTTAAATATATCAATATTTTTAACACCATTGGTCATAGGGTAGCATATGCCTTTTTTGAACAAACATTTTACTAATTAATAATGACATTGTAATGAATTGAAAATTACAGTGTCATAACTAATGAAGCCATAGTCTATTAGATTTTTTGTGGGACTAAACAATTTGTCTGGAACCTTTAATAAAATTAGTTTTTAATCTTGTTTTTATATAAATAAAATACAATTATAAAAGAAGGAATCGTAAAATCAATTTGAGTTTGAGTTATCACGAAAAGCGAACATTAATCAAACTTTTTATGTTCTTTGAAGTCAAGTAACCCCATAACTGCTTCACATACCGACAACAACATCAACAAAGCGAAAATAAAATCTCATACGCATATCTTCACACTTCATTAGACGCTGCTGGAATGTCTTTATTCGAATATATGCCGTGCGGTACGCCACGCCCGGGCCAAAACGGGCCATCGCAACGCGTAATCGAAGGTGACAAGCTTGTGTCTGAAGATCAGTGAAGGTTCGTTGTTTGGTGCCTCACGCTGCGCCCGGACGGGTGTTTAATTTAATCTATTTCCTCGAATTCGCCCACCAGAGACCGGGGCCGGCTCAAACCCAGGCGTCCTTTCGTGCGCTCCCCAAGGCACCGTGTTGGAGGGGATCGAATTTCAACGTACCCATCTGAGGCATGGGAAGCATTTTGGTCCGCACGTTCGCGCGTTCGGTAGCCTGAAGTAGCCGCCGGCATGGCCGTCCGCCACCGTACTCGCGAGCGTACGGTCCCTAATGCCGCCTAGATCAACGTCAAGTGGATCGAGATCCTAGACCTGGAGGGACTGTTCGGCAGGTAGCTGGCTACAGACTATGGGGCTCGAAATCTAAACGGAGGGTGTAATCTTTGCCGGAGGATTTGGGATTTTCTGGTCCAGATCAAAGTCATGCTGTGAGAGGGATTTTTGGACAGTAACAAGATTATTTTTTATTTATCTCTTTCAGGTGCTTAACTCTTTTCTCAGCTCGGGCTGTGTATTGAAACACAAAAATCCTATAGAGCCTTCCGTTCTGTTAATTTTTTTCAAGCGTCTTCTTCTTTATAATTGCAAGGAACTTATAGAACCACCCAATCATTAGCATCCCAGGTTGGTTGGTCAAAAATCACCAAACGTGATTCTCAATTCTCCCGACAAATGGTTTGCGTCCTCTTACGGAAAGCCCTCGGAAGTCCTCCTGCTATAAGCCACAACAGGAAAGCTGCACACGAACGTTATAAGGATGCTTGCTCGTGTGCGGTAAAAATTGTGTAAAAATGGCGCCCTGTTTGTTGCACCCGCATACGAGAAATCAACAATGGCTTCCGCTTTTGTCGCACTGCAAACCGTTTGAAGCTTCCGTCCGCCTTGCGTGCGTCGGAATTGGATGTCGCTTTCCCAAAGCCCGAGGTTACGATAGCGCAGGGTGCGTTTCGTCACGTCGCGACCTTGCTTGGGTGTTGCCGTGGCGCAAAGAAGGCGCGTTTGCTACGAACACAGAAGTATAAATAAAACTGCGCATAGCGAAGGTGGGGTGTCTTCCTACCTTGTCTGCGGCCCGCACGTGGCTGTTACTGGAAAGCAGAAAGGGCAGTCTGATCGGGTTCGAGGCAAGCTTACGGCTAATCAGGTTGTGTTGGAACGTTTGTTTAGACAAGCGGGCTTTATGGTACGCTGCTGAAAGTGGGCCAATAAGTGAGTCACACTACTGGAATGGTTCAATATTTATTGAGCAATAAGTGCGCAGTTTGTGTAACGACAGCTTTTAAGCACTTCGGCACACTTACAGGCAGCTGTAAAAGGTGAAACGAAAGTTCTGTTCTCAGAAACACAAACACAAAAAACGAATTAATTGCTTAAACACTTCGTATCATTCTAAAACTTCGCTAGTAGCAGTATGGAAATTGGAAGCAAAGATCTTTGTATGTCAGTTCTCTGTTTAAATTGGCAACTATTGGGAAATTTCCCCATAGTTTGACTGATATATGTTTAATCCTCAGTGAATTAACTCACCTTACACTATCATCACTAAGAAATGCATTATAAATACGTTATTTACTATCAATTAATAAATTAAATGAAATAAAAGGGATTTATTTACAGGAATTTCTACTAAAAAGATAAAATCATTTTTTTTCATTTTGAGAGGCTGAGACTTCAATACGGTATTTGATATTCGTATATTTCGCTACGGAAAAGATGGTTTGTACTAGGAAACTATTAATTTGGCACACAAGAAAATATGGAGATTTAAGAAATCCGTTTCATAGAAACAAAATTTGTTGACACAATGAATTATACTAAACCTGCAAGATACTATGGTTTTTTTCGATAAAAATTAACCATTCATTCGCTAAAGAATTGTATTTCTGAAAAAATAAATCCAAGATGAGTAGCAAAAACGTACTAATACTACCCACTGTGATGACATCTCTAATTAGCGCCACCTGTCGGCACTTCACATAACCCTGCTAAGCATCGCAAAACCTGCAGAGCGTGATTCGTTATGAAAAAATTACTCCCTAAGCACGCTCAGTGAAGATGAGCTTCCATCGGGAACCGTCAACAGAACGAAAACTCCACTTTGGCCTCCACAATTGTCAAATCATCATGCGAATGGAAATTAAACAACCGCACAGTACCAACGGCGCCCGATAAGCGTAGACCGTCGACTCTATCATAATTGTTGCTAATGACAGATGCGCAATGGTCGTGCTGCCCTTCCCCACTCCAGTTTCCATGCCAATGCACACACACAGTCTGCGAGTTTGCGTGTAAGCTGGGAAATTTACGTCTGGACAGTGTTTCCGGCAGACCGGATGCGCTTGATTTTATTACATTTTTTTGGTTGTGCCCGGGCATTAAATCCCGAACCGTGAAGTCACGGTGGAATGTCACCATTGAGAAAGTGCATCCAGTGCAATCCGGGAGCGGCTGAATGAACGGGATGAAGTTCATTCATGCCCACGCTGTCTGCGGACTTTTATCGTTCACACAAACCTGACCGGTGACGACTGGTGAAATTATATGGCTCCGCTGAGATTGTCGGTTTGGCAAGAGAATTCAATGAACATGCACGCGAAGGAACGCCCCACTTCCGGTGTCGCTGGGTATTGATTTGTTCTGGCTGGTTTGTTGTGAGAATAAAAACAACTGCTTCACAGTAGGTTGAACTTCATCCTCTGCGCAATGTCAAAAGCATTTGGATCATGTGGAATACCAACCGAGAAATATTTATGGCATTTGTTTTTATTCAATTATACCTTCCTCTAGCTTGTGTTAAAGCTTGTTGTTCTCTAATTACTATAGAATGGTTAATATGAAACTAAATATAAAAACAGACAGATCTACACAACCTTCATCACTAAATTAACTAAAACTGAATTTGATATGGAAAACCCTGATCAGATTGTTACATCGACATTTCAATCCACTTAATTGTACAAATCAATACCAAAAAAGAAAACGGCACGGATTTAACATTGACCACATTTCAGAATTCATCCAAACAAACAAATCTTTCAATAAAAAAGATCATTCCGTATTTTCAATCCTTCAAGCGAACGATTCGTGAAATTCAAATTTAGATTCCACAAAGCACAAACAAAATATTTATAAAATATCATCCCAAAGCAAAATGCAACTCTACCAAGGGTGAACTCACCAGTAGTTAAACCTACTTTTTTCTCCACCCCAATTTAACGAAAAATCCAACCAAAAACCGACCGACTCGGATGCGTGCACGATTCTCAGGGGCACGCTGACTGCCACCGAACGTACCGAGCCTAAATTAATGGGTTGATTTCCTTTGCACGCGGGTTTTGTCATTGACCACTGGGAGCGACCACGGCGAGAGGACTTTTGCATGTCTCTTCTACCGGCTTCCGAAGCTTCGATGGCAAGCGAAGGACGGCGATGGGAACACGTGTGAAAAAAAAAACCAAAGCGTGACTCATTTTCGAGAAAGTTTATGCAATTATCAGTTCGGTCGTTTGTAGCTACCGGATCGTAGCAGGCGAGTGAGCCGCACACCAGGCAACACGGTGAAGCTTACCCCTCGCGGAAACGAAAGACCCAAACGCGCGATTGTAATTTCGTTTGTCACGAAAGCTCTTTCGGGTGTGGTTTTTCTGTGTTTTTTTTTTTTTTTGGTATGGTTTTGGTTTCTATTTTAATTCTAGAGTACCACCAACTACGTTCAAAACCTTTCGGAAAGGAGAGAAAAAAAACAATACAAAATGATTAAAACGATCCCCACTCGCGTTGAGTTCCAAGCCAAGGTAGCGTACCGCACACAGCGCGATACAGAATACTGTATCGGAAATTATAGTTCGCCTGTCAGTCTCCAAGCCCGGGACCGGGACCGCTGACGACGGGAAGACCACCACGAATCAATAATTAAATTAGCTAACGCTGCGACTCTCGCTTACTTCAGCTTCCAAATATCCGCACGCGCACGTCTTCTCCAGCTTTATCGAATCGCTTTAGCGAAAGCGAGCGAGTAATTCACCTCGTCGAACAAAATCGGTACGCCAGCTCTCGGGAATGGAAGGTGTTAATTAGGTGTTCAAAAGAAGCAATGAAAAAAAAACGCAAAATTAGTTATGTCACTTATGTACGCAAAAATCTTCCACCTGGACGAAAATAACTCACCTCCAGTGATCCGTAACGCTGACCGTAACGCTGCTGCCTGCTGGAAACCGGGCTCCACCCTTCAAAAACCCCGGGCTGGGTGTTTAATAAAATTAAACTTGTAAAAATCAATCCTTCACACCTCGTGGCCGGCTCAGCTTTCACGGCGTGTCAGTTCGCATTCGAAATCGTTCATCATCAACCTCGCGGTTTCCACCACCCAACGCGGGGTTCAGGTCAGTGCGCGTGTGGGGAGGGAGTTAAAAGATTCAATTCGATCTTGCCGTTGCTGCTGCTGCCTGCTGCTGCCTGCAAGACTTTTTTTACACTTCGACTGCCAGTCTCAATACGCACCACGACACCAAAAATGCGTGCCTATAATGGGAGCCCTTTTTTATGCTAGTTTTTGTCTCGGTTTTGTTTCGAACAGTTTTTTCTTCGGGTGTCAGTTGACAACAACCGGAGGGAAATTGAACCCATCGCAACGAGCTGAGTCCATCGCCTTCTTTCCAGCGTGCGGATACCGTTGAGCAAATGTGCGTATCGAGTAAATGTCACACTTTGACCCCAAAAGAGATCGAGTCACCTCTTCTGCTGTGCGCATTCCACGTGTTCCAAGGTGTAGGTCAGGCGTACATGTTTTGTTTCTACCATTTTTGTGGCGTCGTAAAGATTTCGATTGAAGGCGACAGATGGTAGTGAGAGACACACAAATATTTATTATACCATGTTAAATATATATTTACCATAGCTACTCACAAAACCTAATAAAAATTGTGTAATAATTCTAAACGTTGAACTAAAATGTGAATTAAATGTTAAAGCGGTTAAAATGTTTCTAACTTTTTCCGATGTAGTTAATAAAAGCCTGTAATTTAATAAACTCATAAAATAGATAAGTGTAATGCTTTTATTCAGGACTAAACGTGAAAAATACCAAATGTTGTTTTTAAAAATACCAAACGCAAAACAAATTTTCATACAGCGTTCAAAATCCATCACAACGCTTCGTATTATAGCAAGCGTTTCGGAACGCTTGCCAAATCGCTTCCAAACTTGACCGCCAGAGGACACTTTAACCAGGAAATGAGGTCGGACGAAAAAAAGATTAATAGTGATTCCCATCGTTTAAAAACATATTCTAATTAAATATTGAATTCGCATTCGCATTCGCGTGATCAATTAAGCATGGGCATACTGTACGATATTAGATATTTTTATCATCAATAGGTGACGCCACCAGCAATGGTTTGTTTTATATTTTTGACACTACGTGTCGCCAGCATTGTAGTTCAAATTCCTCCCACCAGGGAAAAAATTCAACTTGTTAGGGGAACGGGTTAACATACAGTTACAATTGGAATTACTTGCAGCTGACTGACTCTCAATGGTTTTATATGCATGTCCCACTAAATCAAGCAACGAACTCAGTCTTGTATTTTATCTGCTCAGATAAACATAAATAAGACAAGACAGAAAAGAATGTGCGGGTGATCATCTGATTCTACATCTTATTGAACAAAACAATCAGCAGTACGTTTATTTTCAACAGTTGCCAATAGATAACAAACACATGCGCATTTTAGCTAGAGGTCATTCTTTGTAATGTGTGCAATCAAACCAACCAAACATGCCCCACTAACCGCTAGAACACGGTCGCTGTTCGAAATTCCCCACCGGCAGAACAAGTGGTTCGCTGTCAAAGATATCAAAGGATATCGGTGGGCCACTGTCAGATGCGTAACGCACCTTTACGAACACCGTGTTTCCACGATGGTTGATAACTTTATCGACGGTGACATCCACCTTGTCTCGGTACAAATGAACATGGTGTGACGGCTACTCCCACTTTTCAGGAAACGTGTATGAGTCAACCGTTTGATTCCGTGTTTGTGTAGACCTGCCACAAGAACAAGCGTTGAACTAGGGAGAACTTTCGGCGTTATCAGTTTGATATGGTGAAAAAGGTTGTGTTTATCTATCACCGCACCGATCGGCTGGGAAAAGGTGACCTTAAACTTCCTATATATATTTCATGCCGGGGCGTGCATGGAGCACACGTAACAGTGAAAGAGTAGACGACCAGAATGCAACGCTTCCTAATATTCGCGGCCTTGATTGCCGCTGCGAGCGCACAGGTGAGTTTTGACGAGTGGACCGACGTCCGAATCTTTGCTGAACTGGAACGCGTCCCCTTGTGTTGCCTTGCCTGTAGCTCTGCAAGACCTCCGGTGAGCTGGTGCCGAATCCGATCAACTGCAAGCAGTTCTTCATGTGCCGCACCGGCCGCACGATCCTGTTCACCTGCCCGGACAACACCCTGTTCAACCCGCGCACTCTGGCCTGTGACTCCACCAACAAGGTGCGCTGCGAGCCCGGCGACATCCCGTCGAACATTCTGACTTCCTCGCTGAAGGCGGAACCGTCGCGCATCGAGCACACCGTCACGGCTTGCATCAACCGCCCGGTGTCCACGCTGCTGGTCAACACCGGCGACTGTAGCCGCTTCTACCAGTGCTCGGTAACGGGTGCCATCAACTTCCAGTGCCCGGCTGGTACGCTGTTCGATGCCCGCCGCAAGATGTGCGCCGAGCGGGAGAATGCCATCTGTGGCACGGTTGCCAATCCGAACCCACCGATGATCCCGCCCCAGCCGATCCTGCCCCCGTCCCTGCCGATCATTCCTCAACCTCAGCCGCTGCCCCAGCCGCTGCCTCAGCCGCTGCCCCAACCACTGCCCCAGCCCCAGCCACCGAGCAACCTGAACAGCCTGCAGATGCTGTGCCGTGGCAAACCGCTCGGTGCGAAGATCCGCAACCCGGTCAACTGCAACGAGTACGTCAACTGCATCGGTACGACCATCCTGCGCTACACTTCCTGCCCGATCGGAACGGCGTTCGACGATGTGCGCAAGATCTGCGACTGGGTCCAGAACGTCAAGTGCTAAAGCCTCACTTGCCATAAGATAGTCAGCCTTGAAATGTTGTTGTCGTGATTGTTGGTAGTAAAAATAAGCGTGAGGAGACACAAAACACACTACGTACTGTCGTTTGGTCGGATAGTTGAACGAAATAAAAATTGGCACAGCTAAGCAAGCAAAGGCAACACGTGACGTCATCGCATCGAATCCTTACTTAGCTACAATAAACCCTTACAATGGTGTACGTTGAAGTCAAAACCGCAGCTTTTATCAACAGGATATTTTTTCACTGTTTGCCAAATAACATCTAACTTGGTCCGAGACTATCGATCCTTGGACTGAAAAATTCAATTTTGTACTTTGGATGGTTTGAACAGGATGGTTCGTTACGCTTTCTAAGCAGTTTTCCGACGATTTTTTTTTCTTCTACGTAATCGGTTCTTTTCGTCTAAAGTGAACAACGATTTAATAAATCCTTCAGGTAAATCGACTCACGTTTGAAGGTTTAAATGTAACGAAATTTGGCCGTACAACCGTGAAAATCTCATAAAATTTATTATACATGTTACCATTTTAGTGCCGTAACCCATCAACAGATGGCGCCACCACAAGTCAAGGCAGCAATGAATTTTTATCACCATTAAATAACATAAAATAATATTAAATACATGTTTTCTTTTTAAATATATCACTTGATAGGCAAATCTAGCAACCACGCATTTAAAATGGTTTCATGACTAAAACAAACAAAAGTAAAATCACAAATAACAAGCAACGTTTTTAATAGATATAACTTATTACAGGCTTCTGATTATTTAAATTCTACTTATTAAATACGTACTTGCCTTACCATATATGATCAACTTTCGGACAAATTTCGGACATTTCTCACCAACACCGACACACGACCCATTGAACCAAGAACGAAGAAAAATCAGTACTTTATTTGACTATCGATCACCGATCCTCCTTGCGCAACCCGTTCCCCCTTTAAAGCCCCCTAACCTCATCATCTCCCTCCGTGACAAGCAGTGGAAAGTGTTTTGTCAAATGAACTATCTCTTTTAACTAACACTTAACCATAAACTGGAAACGATTTCTGTGTACTTTCGGCACGGAAACACTAAAACGACATCCAAAATGGCAACGGAACGGAAACTTTGGGAAAAACAAATCTAAACATGACTACTCCTGAATGACGCTTGTTTGCGCGAAGGAGGGAGTGACAATGCTTGTCCATTCAACAGTTGTTTCGGTTCCGGTAAAGCTTATTAAAATGATTTCATCATTTATCTGTGTAATCATGCTACAAAAAATATTGGTAACGTCTTTGGCATTCGCGAGGATAATATACTCCACATCACGTGCATGTGTGTTTTTTTCTTGTTTTTGTTAAGGTATTGTTCGTTTCTTTGCTTCGTATTTGGTTTTAATAAAAATAGTTTATGGCTTGTATAATCCGATCCACGCGTGTGTATTTTTCTTAATCCTCTCTTTTCTCCCATTTCTATCATCTCATACCTACATTATTCATCCTATTTGCCTTAACGCTATGCTTTCATAATCTCTTTTGATTACCTGGTAATATATTTATATATAATGTCGATTCGATATAAAACAGCTATAGTCGTCTTTTATAATGTAATGGGTACGGCAAACGGCGCATTAGCTAAACTGTGTTTTTATTCTTTCTTTCGTAACTTCTCGCCCACACGCTCCGATACGTGTATAACCACTACTAACCGGCCTGCGCATACCAGTGCCGAGCTAAGCTAATCCATCTACTACTACATAAATACGAAGATCGAAAATTCCCGGGAGTTTCGTGCAGTGGGGTACGGAAAGTTTTATGTTTACTTTGGTGTGCTTTACGTTGACGTTCAGAAAATGTTGAATGCGTATGTTTATTTCAATTGTTTTCATCACTTCACGGTTCTCAGTTTTATGTATTTTTGTTTAATTATTTATTTCCTGTTAAATGTAGAAAACGTCGCTTTGGCGGGCGATTTTCGAGCCTTTTTTATTCTGTTGTTTGTTTTCTTTTTTACTTACAACTGTTTTATATCAGAGTGTTTGCTTGGTTCTTCTGCACCGTGGGGAAACCATCGTTTTTCGGTTGAGTGGTTTATTTGTTTGCTTGTTTGTTGTTTGTCTTATAGAGTATGTTTACATTGAACGTGCTTATTTCTTCATTCCTTCACATTCAAACTTATCACTTATAGTTAACGTTCATCATATCATTTCTCTGTGTGTGTTAATGTTTTCACATCGAGTTTTTTCTCTCCTTTCGCTTCCATTACTTTCATTTAATTTAATTCGCTTTGCGCTACATTTATCAATTTCTTTATTAACTACGAGTTTTGATAGAGATTTGTTTGTGATTTTGAATCTACGCTTGAATTTGTGGTATGGTAAGGTAACATTTAAAGATGTATAGGATCAATAAGATGCGTGTTTCGGTGTATCGGATTTGTTCCCAAAAGGTTCATCGTTTCGTGTTGCATGTGATGCGTTGAGATTAGAAGTTCCTTCCCGTTTCACTCGTCTCGTTCAACACCCACCGGAAGCACTCACACACATTCCTACTCGAATGCAATCCTTGGCTTCGGTCGAACCTGCTCCGCCCAGCGTTGACCTTTGGGAGAATTCTCTGCAATCATCACCGAGCGAGCGTCACAAAACCCACGTCAAAACGGCCATAAGTGTTTGTGGTATAACAGCCCAAAAATAAACAACAAAAACAGCTTGTAATGTTAGTGTGAAAAATATTTCTAGCGTTGCTTTAAAAAAATGTTATGTAGCAGAAAACCAAACGGAACGGAACTGTACCACCACAGTTTTACTCGCCGGTTCGAAAGCACGCTGCATAAGTTCAAACGCGGAAGCAAACAGGCGTTTGATGCATTTCAAAGCCCGCTGGTAAGCAGCTTACACGCCATGAACGAGCACGCAAAGCAGATTTAGAATGCTCGATGGAAAACAGTGCACGGAAAAGGTTAGAAAAACTGTGCAAAATATTTGATAACTCACAAAAGAAATAATGCATTTATTTTTAAAATCGTTGCGAAGAATCAATATAAAATTATGATTGCATATTTGATAATGTTTCATACCAATATTTTAGCCTCAATCAGTATACAACACAGTAAAAAGACATAAAAAGCCTACTCTTGTCTGCTTTGATCAAAACAAACGCACAATATCATACACAATATGAAGTAGCATTCCGGTAATGATAACAAATAGGTTCCTCTTTCAGCAGCACTCCACCAAACTGTGTCACTTTCACGTTGAATTTAGCTTCAGTTTCGCAACGCCAAGCCACTGAAATGATGGTTTTACATTACACGCTCTTTTGTTTCACCTTTCTTTTTGCAATTCCATACTTCGCTCGTAAAAGTTTTAACCTTTCGCCGGGGACAAACAGATTATAAACTTCCCCAATATTACCTTCACATTGTGTTTGAGTTTTGTTCCACTCAAAGTTTCACACACCTCACACTAGAATGAGCTGCTAGGGCGAATTCCTGCTCTATAACACCCACACACACCAAGAGAACAATTGAGGTGTAACTTGTGACGCAAGCCTCGGGCCCAAATGACGAAAAATGGAGGAAATAAAATTATAAAACGCAGCAGACCAAGTTAAAAATGGTTCTGCAGAGCTCATATTGGAGCAAACTTATTTTTATCAAACTTGAATTTGTGTGAGATGCGTTTGTTTTTAGTTTGTTTTATTATTTGTTTTCCGATCATATGTTCTATATTAAAAATTTCAGCAAAGTTTTATAGTAAAAAAAGGTCGTTTTTAATTGTTATAAACAAAAATAACCCGAACAATTGTACATCGAAACAATTTTTTATAAACAAAAACAATTTTTTTTCACTTTCAAATCAAATTGTATCCGATTTTCCGTCATTTGGACCATCGTGCCGGTATGATCATTTGCGAAATGCGAAAAAACTTTGAAATACCCCCTACAAAGCCAGAATTGACTTTCGGGAAGCTATCTTAAACTCGGTTAAAGCTATGCTAGTTGAAAAATTGTACCCCAAAATTGAGAACCGAATGGGGGATGGGAATAATTTTATTTTATTTTACTGTCTTCCCGCCAAGCAAATACTTAACATTCACTTCATGTCAACTCAATTTTTTTTCTGTGTCACACTAACAAAACTCACACACTCCCTATGCGAGAGATGAGGGGAAAAAGTCGTTTCAACAAAATCATACCCTTCCTGAATTTCCATTCCGTTCACGTCGCCTCCTTTGATCGCACTTTGCTTCCGAGAAGACATCCACCGCACAATGTCACAATGCTGGGACAAAGTGCTAGCCCCCTGTGAGCGTTTCTCCGCGGCATTTGCACCATGCTCTGATTGCCCGTACTTTCGAGCGTTTGATCTCCGACGGCTGCCGTAAACCTTTGCCTCATAATCAGCTTTCGGGAAATGAAATTTTGATTTTCGAAACCTACGGCCACAGTCATTCCGTGTGAATTTAAATTTGCGTTCGCGACACATGCATGCCCATAGTAGAATTACAACCAAGCACATATACAATCAGTTGTTGGTGACGTTTTACGACTCTTAAGAGATGACGAACAAAACCAGGAATCATCTCGTGCGTTTCATCGCACGTCCCTCTGAGCGCAAAGCGGCGAACAATATTTTGTATTGGCAAATTTTTAGCTCGGTTAGAGGTACCTGCTGTCACAATTCCATTCAAGCATAGCAATGATGTTGTGGTTGGGCGTCTCGAGAAGTTTTAAAATGTTTCTGGGAAAATAATTCATTCATGGAGGCGCCTGGTGATTTGTAAAACTTTGGTAAATGTGTAAAATTCCAGGAAATTCATCAAACGTTTTCACTATTCAGGAAGCATTAGTCATTTTGTATAAGAATGATCATAACGCACTTATTATGTGGATATTTTCCAACTTTTTTTTTCATAACTGCCATTTATTCAAAATAAACTAATTTTAACTCAATTTATTATTTGAAGAATCTTGAAAATAGATACATAGTAAAATATTTCTCTATTCTAGTACAATTTGTTCGAAAAAAATGCCCTACAAAAAAGAGTCCGATATCAAATAATTCACTGAAGTAGGTACAGTAGTTCAGAACAGATTACTTAATCTTTTACAGTTTAAAAATAAATTTATAATTTTGATGATCAATTTGGCTCTTGATTGTCCTAATTGTAGAAATATATCTAATAGGCTAAAATATCAACAACAAAACAAATGAACGAAAATCACACACTTTTCGCAAACTCCATCCAACGAGCTCTCAATTGTTCTTCTAATCGAATCAAAACTTGAAACACGAACTTTACGTTCGTTGGGCGGAATTTACGACACCAACTCGTACAACTGCCACTAGCAGCTAGGATATTCACGCCAGATAATGACGACCACTTAGCAAAGGCGAGACGAAGCGGCTGCTCGATAAGTTAACGAAGCATAATGGTGTCACTCATACTTCCCTTCCCCGTGCGCCCATGTCCCGTTTCGCATCGTTTTATGAAAATTTAATACGAACACATAAGAGCCCGACTGAAAAGAATCGGAGCAGCAAAAATGAGCTGACAGTAATAAAGAATCAGAATGTAAGCTTCGAGACGGAGTGCCGTGCTTTTCTTCTCTGCATCAATTGTGTTTGAACGGCATGGACACGAATAACGCGTCCTCGCCTGCCAAGTGACACAATATTGACGTTAATGGCATTAAAGATGGTTCCCTGTTTGGCTCCCCGGTGAGGTAGTAAAGTGCACATTAGGAACGGTGTTGGCTTCGGTTGTGAACCGACTGCGCCGCATTGCCGATTTTCCATCGTGCCACATTAGAAAACCAATCATTACACCATTTGCTGAGCTTTTTATCTGCCTCCATTGACCGTACCGTGGTGTCAATCTACATAAAAGAAAGCCCGCGGCCGACGGTCTTTCGCGCGTCCGTCCTCGTGCGTGGACTTCTCCAGTCCATACGTGTGTGCTAATTGAAGCCATTTACTATTGGACGGCGAGCCGATGGTGGTTCCTTTTTTTTGTTTTCATCCCGTTCACCACCAGCTCGTCACCGACGTGCTAATCAAGCTGGCAGCCGTGAGCCACCAGCGAGCGAGCATTCTCGCACAATGAAACGCAATAACAAAGTACCAACGGTGCATAAAACGAGCGGTGAAGAATAAAGAGAACTACAGCCCACAGGTACGCCGGCTCGGTGATGAATAACGGCTCGCACCGGCATCAGACCCCGGCACAGCGTACAGGAAACAGTGCCATTTATCCAGTTGATTGCAGCCGGAAATGAAGGAAAACACCCCACGCCAAACACGGACACGTGTGTGCGTGGGTGAAGCCGGTGGGGTTAAGTGGGCTTTGTCTTCACGTGGGCTGTAATCGCAATTACTCGCTGGCATGGATGTGGTGCTTTTTTTCTCGCTCGAACAGAGAGAAAGCGTGACTGATAGGTACTCGTCCCTTGACGAATAATTAGCTTCAATGGAAGGGGAAGCAGGCAGGAAACCCGAGGGATTGTTTGTAATGAGTGGGTGTTTTTTTATTTAACAAGGCGTAAATTGGAGAAACGTATTGCTTAAAGCGATCTGGTGAATTCTTAGCTCTCCGAATCGAAAACCTCATAAAACTCAACTAAACCAGCTCATCGAGGTCGATTCATCTCGACCGTAAGTCTATCATAATGCCAACCACATACCGATCCTCGTAGATACTTACACCGTCATCTTCAATAAAACGCTGCGGTCGAGTCATTCACGTGTGCAGCCAGCATTACATGCTGAAACCATTTTCGAGTCCCTTTCCGTCACCGCCGGTGACACTGATTGACGTTTCGTTCCACCCGGCCGTCGAACGTTGGTGTGTCTATTCACGGCCAGCCTGGACACGTGATGGAAACGAATAATGCTTGATATGGAAATAACCCGCACCCGGCTACCCCTTTGGTTGCAGGTTGTTCCCGATGATGAGCGGAAAAACTTACCCGTCAGAAACTATCTAACCCCATGCGCCCAGGTATGGAACGGAGCTGGTTTCTTATACCCGGAAATGTCATGCACAGCAGCATCAGCTTAACGATTTTCCGGGTATCGGGCAAGAAAAAGAACATCGGTTTAACTTTCCCACCGGGGAAGGAGATTTGCTTTGGAATGAGTTTCAGGGTTCGCCTCGTGCCTGGTGTGGCCAAAAAAAGTTGTCCGATGGAAATTTGACGCACTGTGAAGAGTTGCCGTAGCTTCTTGTTCTGTTCATCCTCACGCTCAGCAAATATCTTTTTGACATTTAACCATGCGCTTTGTGTTTTCCTTGTAAACCTTTCCCCTGAGTGCGGCGATAGAAGCGTAAGAGAAATCAATCATTTAAGAGCGCATTTAAGATCTGTTAGGCAATTATATTTTTCTCTTAACTAACTTTTTGCTTCCTCCATGCGTTCAAATGATAATTCTAATCCGTTACTGTTGAAAAAAATAAAACAATAAATAAAGAATGAGCAAAAACACAAGTAATCGTATGCAGTTTTTGATCTCTAATCGGGGCAAGAAATTATTGAGCAAAGTGTATTCTTAACGCCTCAGATTTGGTAATTTCGCCTCCACACAAACCAAAGCAAATTTGTAAGCAAATTTTGCATTTTTGCAGCAAATTTTTTTGCAAAGCATCTGTCAAGCAAATGACATGCCTTCGTTGCTGTTGCTACTTAATGTACTGATAAATAATAAATCATTTTAAACAACAAGAAGATCTACATAATAATGTCCAACATAGAAAAACATCATGTCGCGTTTTCTGCTTCCGTGTGTTGTACGTATAAACTGATTACAAGACAATCGTGGAGGATTTTTAAGAAAAAAAAAACACAAACAAATGTCAAAAGAATTCCTAATTTCAAAACAAACGCTGAAATAACAACCAAAATACCGATGGTGTTAGTAACGGGTGTTTGATTTGATGTTAAAACCTCGTGAATAGCATTCGTGACATCATTAGATTAACTTACCAACTCCCTTCCCTCAGTCCGACTTTCACTGTCTGCACGAGATATAACTTGAGTGCAGTTAACAAAATCAAACGTGTCGAGCATAAAGCTGTCCTGAAATCTGCTCCTAAAAAACGGCAGCAGCAGCAGCAGCAGCAAGTTTAACCAGTATATCAGTGTCAGTTGAGGTGCTTCCGGTGGTGGATAACGAAGTGCGGGAAAACCTTTAGCTCTTGCAGCCCGTCAGCGTAGTCTTAGTAGCAGTCGATTCCACCGATCGACCCTTAGAGTTTAGTCCATCGCAGGTACCTTGATCCTTTTGATATTTTTGTTGTTGTTGTTGCATGATAGAGTGTGTTTGCAAACGGTGTATATGTGAGAGAAGAGGAGAAAAATGGACCACAAAAATTGTGACTTATGAAAAGAGAGCGAGAGAAAGAGAGGCAGACAGACAGACAGACAGAGAGAGCATGGAAGGTACTTGAGAGATCCGAATCACATTGACACACATACGCGCTCGTACAAGCGCACAACCACACACACTTATTGAAAGATTGGAAAAGAGTCACGCACACACACACACACGCACGGTAGTAAAGCTGTCCCATTCTAGGTGACGATGGTGTCCTTGTGAGTATCACCGTTGGCGGTGCTATTAGCGACAGTGACAGTGGCAGTGTTGGATGAGTTTATAACCGTACCGTTCACCGCGCCACCGTTCCTTTCCTTGCCCTCGTCCCCGTCCTCGTTCGTCTCGTAGTCCTCGTAGTCGTCCGTGTCCTCATCCACCTCAGCGTCGATCCCGTTCTGCTGCCCATCGCTTCGTTTGCTGCTCGAACGCTTCTTACTGCGTCGTCGGCCGCTGCCGCCACCACCACCACCACCACCACCACCACCAACACCAGCATCACCCGCACCGACCTTGTCCGCGCGCTTCACGGCCCGACAGTTCCCATTCCGGTCCGGAAGTTCGCCTCCCGCGTTGGCGGGCACCTTCGGGCCGCCGGACGTCAGGTGGATCACTTCCTCGACCGTGCCGGTCCCGTTGCCGTTGCTCTCCGCGCCCGTCGCCGCCTCCTCCAGGCTCATCAGCAGTTGCTCCTTGGCGTTCTCGCACAGCCGGAACGTTTCCAGGAACTCGTTCAGATCGACCAGCCCGTCCTTGTTGATGTCCATCATGCGGCACATGTCGAGCAGCTGCTCGTGCGTGTTGTGCGGGAAGTGGCGCCGCAGCAGCTCGCACGCCTCGCCGAACTCCTCGAGCGAGATCTGGCCCGAGTTGTCCTTGTCCAGGATGCGGAAGATTGCCTCCAGGCTGCTCTTGTTCTTGTACAGTGACTCCGCCACCGAGGCCGATCCGTTTTGGGCCGATTTCTGTAACGGGAGAATAAAGCAGAGTATAAACAGCCGCCGAAAACCGAATCCGCCGGCATCCCGGAAATGGGTACGGCATGGAGGTGAAATTGCTGCCTATCACTGCCAGCATATTATTTCTCTGTTTGAGGTGCTACTGTCAGCTTGTTTACCATCGGGATATTGCCAGACTCCCAGCCAAACAGGGAGATTACATACCGCCATTTGCGAAACACCCGATGCCTGATGGCTATTATGACCGTCCTTGTTTGTCCGCGTGCAGATTATCATGCCACATTGTCACGGGACGTCACAGTAGTAGCACCCAGTCATCAAGCTTTACTCGCCTTCGTTATCGGTAGCTCATCTCGATGACTTTATCGCTGGCTCTTGTGATGAAGTTAGTAATTTTCTTCTCATTTCACTCGCGGCGGATTCGATCGCAATTTGTGTGTCGAAATGTTTACCGTGTTTCAGGTACGTAGGGGGAAACCAGTAATTTGATCCCTGCTGTCGCAAACAGCTAGATTACATAGTGACACAAAGAAAGGTTACCAATCCGGTACGAAAAACTATTGGAGTGTATTATGTTGGTCATTATGTCCACGGCATATAGGTCAGTAAAGAATTGATAGATTTTACTGACAAAGCATCTTGATTTGCAGAACAAACATAAGCATATTGAGCATTCTAGTTGAAGTTTGGTTTTGCATATTGAACTATTCCTTTTCTTTTGAAATTTACTGTCGCAATAATTTAACGCAGTAACAATTTAGCGTAGAAAACAACGACTTTTCCATACAATCAATAAATTAAAGTTCCATTTCCTTCAAACCTTTAACGTCTTCCAAAGGTCATGTTTTAGTTTTGGTCGCAATCGGTTGAGAAACAAAAAATTCGTAACCACAACCCCAACAAATCCACGCCGATGACCGATAGAAAATCCAACTTCAAAGGTTTACATTCGCCGTTTTGCTTTCATCCCTTACTGTTGGTAGAGCCGCTTTCGGCTTACCAGCGAGATATCACCATCAACGTCAACAACCGCCACTTGAACGATGATTGACGGTAAGCGACTTGGAAGCAGATGGCACCGAAACAGCCTGCGGGCCGGCAGTATGGCAAGCGAACCCTTTCCCTACGCAAAAGGAACGTTCGCTCTCAAATGCTGCAAACCACCACAACAGCTGGGAGACATCTTCTACGCGCATTTGATTACTAACGATAATGGCAGCACACAGTGGTCAAGAAGGTGGACATGCTTATTTACGGATCGTATCCTCGATTAGACTATTTGTAATAATTTAAATGAATTATATTCAAAGCCTAGAAGACGTGAACATATAATGTTGAACATGTTTCGTATCATGCAACACATACTTTTTGAAAAAGTCTTTTGAATGTAATTTTTCGGAATTTTTTTATCTGTGAGACCCCATTAAAAAACTACACGACGTCATTACATTATGCTTTTTTCTAATACTTGAAGTATTTGTAATCTCGTATAAGACTTTAACAAGATGATTAATTAATCTAATAAAATGTGCTTACTACCAACATCATATTTATTGTTAAAGTTCCCCAATAAACAAAATTATTAATTTTTTGTCCAATATGGCCCCACTGTTAGTATAAATACTATTTTTATGCACTAAATCACGATGCATCCACTAAACCTGTCAGACTAAAAATTTTTAGTATTTAATTCTCAGATTATGTACAAAATCTTCAACTTCCCTATTTTGGAACAAAATCATCGTAATTATTTGTAAATAAACATGACGATACTCCACCAAAGAATTAAATCGTTTTAAAATGTCTTCATATTTCGTCCACTAGTTCTACTATATTTCGTCTACTAATGTTTCTGACCTAATGTACTGCATTCATGGAAAAGAGATCGACACTTTAAACAGCAAACTACTCTTCCATCCCTCCAAACAACCCCACTCCACCCCACCCATCACCGATACTTACGAATGAGTCCGTGTCGAGCAGATGCAGCGTCTTCCGGTAGCTGACTTCCGTTATCGTCGCGACCGTGCTGGCAGTGGGATTATCGGCCGGTGCGAGCTTATCTTTCAGCATGCGCCACGGCAGCCCAAGGTTGGTGGCGCTTTCCAGTGCTTCACACCACTTGGCGAGGGGCAACACACCTGTCCGTACGAATGTACGGCGGAAAAAGAAACAGACAGGGAAGAAACAACGCGATCAAAGATGAATGGTCGGGAGCAGATGGTTCGTCGGCGCACGGCCGATTCATTCTAATGGTACCATTAACGGTTAGATAACAAAACGACGATATCTCCTAGGCGACGAAGTGTGCGAGTGATTCGAAAGGGCGCTCGTTATAGCAGGATAACTATAAATCATTCGCCACAAGCGCGGCGGAAGACCTGTCTCTTGATGGTAACGACGTCACCAGGATCTCGACATTACAAATAAAACGTAAAAAGTACACGTTCATCTTATCTTACCATTGCACCTTATTCATTCAACAAAAAACATAAAACAATGCGTAATGAGAAATGAAATCAAAGCTGAAATTTTTTTTGATACGCGAGCCGTGTGCTTATAAACTCCTCAGCATACATACCACCGAAAACAAGTAACAACAGCAACTGCAGCAAGGCTTTCACACGGAAGAAAAGCATTCTGTAACTTCATCGACACGCGTAAACCCTTTTTTTATGATCCCCAAGCAAAATACCATAGGAAATGATTTAGCAATGAGGGTTTCCACTCTTCGTCACCGGGAAGCACTCAACCGAATCTTCACTCGGTCGTACTCGTCGAGATGGAAGACTATTTTATGATCTACCAGCGCCACGGTCGAGCTCCTCTACAAGACTTTGTCACCATGACCCCGGCTTCCTCGCACGGAGAAGCCTCGATAACTACGGCTGACTTAAACACCCAACCTAAAAGGGACACAACAAAAAATCACCCAGTGCGGCTTCAATGTCCGCACTGGAGGTAGTAATTTCCGGCGAAAGTCATAAAATTTCTGCCGAGTTAAACAAAAACCCCGTTGCGGACGACGGTTGGGTTGGGCTACTTTTTTATAAAAAGGAGAACTACGAAATGTATTTCTTTACTTTATTTCCTCCGACTTCTCGAGTACATGGAGACCGACCAAAAAACACAACACAGATCCTAGCACTCAGGTGTAGATTACGGGTCTGTCCAATAGAGTATTCAACGACCCACCGGGGCATGGGATTATGGTTTACCGTCACTCTGCTCAGCATTATTCATTTCGTTCAAGCGAGAAGTTTTTCGGGCAGATTTATACGACAACGACGGACAGCTTCCGGGCCGAGGTGGAATCTCGAACCAACACCAACTCCTTTTCCAGCTCATCGAACGCCAGAACGATTACGACTTTCCACCTTCCAATCGGATTTCAAGATGGCCGAAAATGCCACTTTATCGACCATCATAAATTCCCCAAACGCTCCGCGGGTCTGCTCCTGCTTCCGCCGCTTTCCGCTCATGTATCGAAGTGTTCGGGCATCATCAATTTTGAAATCGCCTTCCATTGACTCGCTCTAGAATTCGCTGCCCGGAACGCGTTTGAAGAAAGAAAGGAGGACCTTTTCGCTGCGGAGAGACGCACGCCAGTGCGTTCAACGTTTGTCACTGTGGATTTGGAGCGGAACGCGATGAAACACGGGATGAACAAAACGAACAAAAACGAAACTATCGAAAAGCGAACGGAAACGGCAATCCTCGGCACGATAAATCTTCTCAATCCTGTCTACAACATGTCACGTCCTGCCGTTTAGGTAATCTTTTCTTCTCCGCAATGGATGGACGTGGTCCTGCTATGATCCACCGTACCGCCGGTGGCGACCCATATCGAGATTACAAGGATAGCCGAGCAAAAGCCAAACCACGGCCACTGAAGTCCACTGAGTGCCGAGGCTCTCATATAAACCTTGTATTTGCTGGTCAGTGGTTTCACCACCATGACAAGAATTACAAGTAACGTAGCAGGATCTGGATCACAGAATCGCTGCCCTTCCGAAGGATGTCATAAACTCGTGGCTTTACGCGATAATGCGCCAATGCATGGCTCTGTTACTGACAGCGAAAACATCTGCTTCGCCACACATTCACTCCGCTCGAAAAAGGAAATCACAATTTTCTATTTTCGGTTCATTCCATGCGCTCGGACGCTCTGATTAAGGACAACCCTCGGACACGTGAACTTACCCTTATTTTCCGGATCCCGAGACTTGAACTCTCGCTCGAGCTCTATCCGCCGTTCGCGCAGCTTTGCTGCCAACTCCCGGAGGGCGGAGCTCTCCACCAGCCCGACACGCTGCCGGAATGTAAGCTTGCGCGTTTTAGAGGCGGCCGCCGTGTACATCACGAAGTGAGTGTCCAGCTGGGGGTCCAGCTTCAGATACGCACCCTTGTTTGAACCGATCTCGTAGTAGTTCGAGGCGGAGAATATGGTGATGACCTGCGATTGAAAGAGGGTGCGGAAATGGGAGGAGATGTCTCAATATTGAAATCATTAAACTTTAAACATCGGTTCTCCCCAACAGTGATGTATCAAACACAGCTTTTAACATTATGACAAAATTAAACGATACAACATCAAATATTCTATGACAAAATAATAATTAAGTTACTCAATAGCACTCTCAATTGTACATAGGTTTTAAACAATTTCTCCTAAAACAAGGGAAGACATGCACGATTAAACAGTTTAATTTTTAAAATATTTTATTTAAAAACTAACATAAAGTCATAAATCACTTGTAAAATCATGCATATAATGGCTAGATTTGAGAGTAAGCTAATAATGATATTTAATTAAAATGCAGTACTAATTGCTCTAAAAGGCTCTTAAAAGCATATTACATTCCATGCACTGGATAAATTATAAACGTGATAAATGAGCAATAAATATAAACAATTCCCAAACTAAATATGATCATAAAAACGAAAGTATGTTAGAAACCTATTCATGTAAGAATCAATGTAATAATGAATGTTTATCCTTTGAGCCCCAGACATCAAACTAACAGTTTTTAAACAAAATAATTATTTCATTGTCTTTTTTATGCCTCAAAATTAGAAGAAGAAGCATTCCAGTGAATGTTAACAATATTATCCATTATTATCCATTTGTTTTATCATTTTCATTAATTTTATTTATTTTTCATATCTTTATTATTTTCAATTAAAATTATTCAAACCGAAATTGTCCATGCGTAATGATTCTCAGTTTTGAGCTGAGTGCTCTAGGGGAACCGGATAATAAATCTTGAGGAACCTTGGGGAAATTAAATAATAAAAAAATCTATCATATCGTTCGAAACAACCCAGCCGGAGACACATACTTTCACCCAACACGATACATCACTGCCCACAAATGACACCCACCGTACTCACCTTCCCACCGTGCATTATCTCATGTCCGTCCGGTTTGCATTCGTGCGATCGGACGAGATACTGGAGCTTGTAGCGCTGTAGGAACTTGTTGGTAACGTCCGGTCCGAAATACGTACCGGCACCGCGCAGACTGTTCGGTCGGCATCCTTCCGTGTGCTGTGGATCGCTCCAGAGTATATCGAACACCTGCACTCGCAAGGGAGGAGCGAGAAAAAGGGAGAGAAAATACGCTTTCAAAACATAACACACGCGCACGCTTTTCATAATCGGTAAGCAAATGATGAAGTACGCCGGTCGATTGAACAATCACCATCCGGACAGTTTATCCTCGTCGATGGAAACGGTTCGTGGCAAAAGTTCACAATCTATTCAAGACCGCCAGAGCATGGGTTATGCTCACAAACAAAATTATCACATTCATACGATGGCCCCTATTGGAACCAGCTTCGTGTAAGTGTGTGATTGTGCCTCATCGCTTGTGCGGACGGTGTAATAAATATGCAAATAAGGAACCAGCTCCACTGCTGGAAGCTGACGTGTGTTTAATAGTACATTGAGGAAAACGACCAGCTAATGGAAACTAGCTCCCTGTTGGACTTACTTTTTGTGTCACAACACTAGCTTCCGATGCAGAATTGAACTCCCGGATCAACGAACACTCTTCCCACCACGATGGAGTGCTTTAAAAGACCACATTTTAGTACGGACAGCTTGACCATGTTCTAGCACATCTCAACCGAAGCTCAACACTACACCAAGCGGTGGTTAAAGAGCAAACTGGTGTTTGCATTGTGCACTGTTTTTGTGTTTCCGCTTCCGGGCGCCACCGACGGTAGTGGGAGACTATCCGCGGCTGGAACGGTGCACATGACGTGTAAAAATGGCGAGTGCAAAGTGCACTTTCTCTGACACCTACAATAAAGTACGGCCATCAACATCGTGTTCTCACTGTTGACTGGTTGTTTTACTTTTTTTTACTGCCTTTCTTTCTTTTCACTCTGGAATGGGCGGATGTTTATACGGCAGAAAATCATTCCAATTTTTACACGTCACCGTTCTCCCGTTTGTTTTATATTATATATATATTTTTTTTGTTCTTTGGCGGCTATGGAAAATGTTCCGAAAATAGGGCAGACATGAAGTTTTACGCCCAGTGTGAAAATGTGAATGGAACTTCCTGTCGCTGGCATTACGGGCGAAAATGCAGAGCGTGTTAAAAACGAATAAAACTATCAAATTTTACAGTCTTTCCGAAAAGATTACACCATCCACCATACATGATTAAATTTTATGGACAAAGTTTTCCATTTCGCTGCCCTTATCATGGTGTGTGCAACCGTATATATAACCCGCCCGGTTCCCTAGTGTTCACCGGCTAAATTCATTGCTCCATGCGGGACACCGACAGGCCACCGTCTGAATATTCACAACCACCACCGGCAACAATCAATTGAATCATCTCGACCGCGGGGGCCAAAAATTAATAGGACCTTTGAATAACTTAAAACCATCGTGTGGTGCTGCCATTTTAGACACATCATCACGGCGCCCTTTACATCACAAACTTCCAGCTATCAACCAGCGCCAACCATCCAAGCCGGCATTCGTATACACACGCACACATGTTGTCCGCTCGCAAAGACAACTTCCAATCTCCACAAAGCCACGGCAGTAAGATGACTTCTAATGGAGCCAACTAGTAACTGAGGCTAATCTCGTCTCCCTCCGTCAGCACCGTGCGGATGATGAACATAATTAAAACTTTTCCAACCACACACTCACACTCCTGGACCGTGTTATGAGCCCTATGAAACGACGAGTTTGTGCGAATTGATTGCCCTTCACGATGGGGACCATTCCTGGGAGCTTTCGAAGGAAACTCAGAGAAAAAAAAACCCCCGAAGTGATGATGAGGTGGAAAGTTAGCGTTCAAATCTCTTCCGGTCCAGCTGGCAAGTAGATAATCAAATTAAACCTCCCGCCCCAAACGGGCTCAGGGTTCGGTCCTCAAAGGTTTTAATTAATGCAAACACTGGCTTTGCGTAAAGAAAGCCACCTGCCGGGGTGAGCTGCCAACTTCACGCCTAATTACTAGCTTCGGAGTCGAAATCCGAGCATTGTCGTTGGGGCCTCCCGTTGGCTTCACACTTAATCCTTGACACAGTGACCCATCGGAGATGAGGGTGAATGCTTTTAGTTCCTATTTGGCTGCACAATAGCTTTAACAGAGGCGGCTAGTGTTGCCGAGGATGTTTCTGATTGCTGCGCGGGCAGACGATCGAATTTCCTCCACAAACACAAACTTCCGTCCAAGATAACAGCTGACACACGGTGTCGGAGTAATCGATACGATAATAGACGGCTAACTGATTGATCGACTCGCCGATTCGGTTGCATGCGATGCGGCACGGCGTCGTTCGGTTCGATTATTATTACTATTCCGATAATCAATTACCTGTTTCCATTCGACCTTGTCGATGATTTCGGCACCGGGCGCGGTACTCTCGGTGATCGGTGGACGCAGCAGCGATATATACTAACCGAGCATGAGGATGAAAGAGAGAGAGAGAGCCATTTTCGTCATTAGGCAAAGCCTAAACCCATCGCCCACACCAGCTCACCTTCCCACGGTCCAGGCTGCGGATGAGATCCAGATCGGTCGAGTCGGAGATGCCACCGTGCACGACCAGCACCCGGTTGTTAACTATCGTCCCCAACGGAAGCCACCGGTACACCTCGTCGATGAGCTTCAGCAGTCTTTCGGCGTTGTGTTTGTACTTCTGGTGTACCTCCCGGATGAAACCGTACCGGGCGTTCATCACCGTGTCCTCGTGGTTGCCCCGGTTCAGAAACACACCGCCCGGAAACACCAGAAAGGTGCAGAGCAGCAGCAGCAGCACCTCCAGTCCCTTCTTACCCCGGTCGACAAAGTCACCGTTGAACACGTACGGGTTCTCCGGCGATGGCAGTCCATTCTGGAAACATGCAAACATTGGAAGAAGCGGCAGGGAGAGGTCCTGGGTTAGAAACCGTTTGCGAAGTGCACCTCAAGCATGCAGTAACGCATGCACTTTCTCGCATTTTCCATCTTGTTGTGACGGTCGGTAATCGATTTTCCGAGCTGGGGAAAGTTTCCCGCATACTGGGTGACGTAGTTGCCACATCCAGGCGGCCACCGTCAGTGAATAAATTACACCTCGAGCTCGATTTGAGCGGACGGTAAACTATTCTCAATCTAAATTTCATCCTTCTGCCGGTTCCAATACGACGTGAACATTTCGCTCTCCTTATCGACATCCAATTATATTGGCACGTGTGTGTATTGCATTGGAAATGAAGCCTCCCCTTTGCACCGTGGCAAAACTCAACAAACAACATCGATCTTCGTATTCATAAAAAATACTAGTTGTTTTAATTCCTATGAGATTTTTAAGATTTTTTAAACTCGTGTAAAGTTGTGATCTATTTGCTATTTTGAGACATTTTGAAGAAGGACCTCTGCTGATTCAACTGTGACGGAATGTTTGCATAAAAAGCTTTGATCAAATTTCAAACTCTATATAAAATTCAGAGAAGCTAACTGCTGTATCTGAACTCTCTAACAGAAGATCAAACAGATTAAACGTTCAAAACACACTATAAAAAAATAAAAGTTTCATTTAATTCTTATTTTTCTTTTAACTAAGTCTTACGCATGTTTCATAATCATCATTTTAATCTATAAATTTGAGTTTTCGCCCATCCTTTCTGCAGGATACTACTCTGTTTAGATAGGAAAACTTTGTTTGAGAAAGTAGCTTTTATCTACCATTTAAATTTTTATTTTTATAAACTTTAAATGCTTTCATCCCATCATTGTTCCAACGACAAAAACAGTACAGCCGCATTGGAAAAAATACGAATTTTTACCAAATTTAATTTTTGAATTTAATTCCGTAGTCTAATCCTTGCCCCACAGCTCCCGTACACCACCCAAATCGTACCTTGTGGAACACGACCAAAAGATCGTCCAGCTTCCCGTGCAGATCACCACAGATCGTGACCTGCTTGGAGATGGCGGTCGACGCCTGGTTGAGATTTGGCAGCCGCTTCAGCTTCGACGTCGCCTCCCGCAGGATGCCGGCCACGTACTTCGCGTGCAGCCGGTTCTTCTTCTTCCGGAACAGATCGATGATCACCTCCAGCTCCTTCTTGTCGAGCGGGAACTTTATCTCCGGCCCCTGATAGCCACGGTCCGGTCCGGTGATGCCCTCGTCGGCTAGATCGTCCGATTCGTCGGAAAATTTCATATTCAGTGCCTCTGTTGGTGTGTGGTTGATCGTGGTGGTGGTGATGGTGGACGAGGGTGGGGTGGGTGTTTTTGGAATGTGTATGTGTGTGTGTGTGTGTGGGTGTGTAAGTGGTAGTTTAAAGTGAAAACCAGGTGTAGCCAGGTGGAAGCCGCGGTTAGGAGATTGCAGTTCGTGATGTGGGTATTGTTGTTATGTTGTTTGTTAGGCAACGGTTATGGCGATGAGAATGATTTGGGCCAGCCAGGTGGTGTCGGGTACAGTGTTAGCATGTAATTTAAGGTGGTCAACAAAGGCCAAATATTATAGTAAACAAGAAGGTAAACGAGAGAGAGAGAGAGAAGGAGAGATAGCAGGGAGTAAAAGGGTGTAAGAACAAACGTTAGTGTGGATGATAAAATATTAAAAATCGGAAGTTCAAATTCACAACAAAATACAAAAGCATCCAACCGAGCAAAAGGTAAAAGAGAAATATAGTGAGAGCGAGAGAGAGAGAGAGAGAAAGGGAGAAAGAGATAAAAAGAATAAAAATAACGCCAGACCGAACAAAACGTCAGATTTTCATGAGCAGTCGCGAAGAAAATGAATCAGTTCTTCTTTGGTTTGTGAGTGGGTTTGAGATTTGGTTGTTTCGAGATTTGCTTGCTAAGGTTTCAGGTGACAATCCTCGGTGCTCCTCGTTCGAGGCTCGCTTATGCTAGCAGTGAAGGCCGCAAATTATACCCTGGTTTAATGTTTGCAAGCACCATCCCCGTTGCGTCGTAAGCATTTTCAAACAAAACAGGAAAATCTCTCTCTCACCCAAACACACACACACCTGCCGAATCCGAACCTACCTGCGGACGACGAGCGGGATGTGTTCTGCGAGTCCAGCGGACGTCCGGCGGTCTCTGGAATGTGCGTTAGTAGTGCGTTGAAAAAGTTGTACAGCTGAAAAGTGAGCGTAAAAGAAACGCAGGAGCAGAACAGAAACACTTAAAGTTATCATCCCCAAACAGACGCAGGATCACAATTATCGATTCATTATTGGCTCTTCTGCTACTCGTTCCAGCACGGAATACAAACAGAGCACGAAACACGTGCTCGGCTGCTACATCGAACGTTGCACCGTGTTTACACTGCACCGAGCGTTTAAACTGCACCGAGCGTTAATTTAAAATCAATAAAATCGTTCGTGCAGTACCCAGGCAGCGTAAATATTTGCTGCTCAAGCGTAGAGCCAATTTCATTATTAACACGGTGATGGCGGCGAGCATCGAGCCGTCGAGAGCATGATCATCATAGCTTTCATGTCCGGAACGACGTGCTGCAACTAATCCATAGCTAATGCAACGTGGCATCATCCTGTACGTACTGATCAAAATAACCTGCTATCCACGTAGTATGATGGATTTAATTTTCAATTTGTAAGCTTTCGAGGTTAGTGCATCGAAAATGTTGCTTGCATGTTTGCTGAGAACTGAGTAAATTTTACATGCAAAGCTTAAGGTACCTTCAAACGATCAACACGTGTTTCCTATTTTTAAACTTAAGTAAGACAGAATATTCGCGCAATGTGCTTCCAATTGTAAAAGTTTCATACGGGAAATTTTAAATGGTTTGTAAGAAAATGGTAATTTGATTTCATTTGATAAGAATGTTTCAATAATAATGGAATTAATATACAAAAAGTAAATAATAATGTTATGTTAAAAAAGTAAAAAACTGTCAATAAAATTAAAATGCCAAAATATGAAACTACTATCTAGAAGCCTGATCTAAAATGATTTAAATTGGGTAGAAGGGTTATTAAACCAAGAAGGGTACGCAAAAAGAAATTAAACCAAGAAACTACCAGTATAATATTATTGTGAGAACCAATCATCGCTGCATCTTTGCATTTCTATAAGGTTTAAGATACTAAAATAATTTCATTTACATTAAAAAACAAACCTAAACATCGAGAATTGATTTGAAAAACAGTAAAGCCAAGAAATAATAAAAAATTAAATTAATAATTAAATCATCAGTAAAATTTTGGACATAAAATTAGAATAATATTTTAAGCTTAAGAATTGAATAGCTTGAATTATTTTCATAATACATATTATGGAATAATACGTATTGTATAGTTTCTGTTCCATATTACAACTTGCTGATAAAATCATTAATTTTATAGATACACTGAAAAAATAAAAACAATTTTTGCACCACGTGAATCGTGTATTGGTACCTTATTAATACAACTACTCTATTATGTATTATCTATCTATCCCTATGTCAATATTGACAACCATAGCCCTTTCGTTTCAATTACTCCATCCGTTGCTTGCTACACCGAACCAAATCCTGCCCACGGTTCGGAACACTAAACCATCCCGTAACTTACCCGTACTTGGTCCTGCTCGCCCGCATACTCAATGCTCTGGAAGATGGTCCACGTGTAGCGCCGCCGTATCTCTATCCGGGCCAGAAACCGTCGATACCAGCGCTGTATGAGGATGGCGGCCTTCATCGCTGCAAGGGAAACGGAACAGCACACGAAAAGAAGTACAGAACGATAAAGAAAGTGGCGATAAAATACGCTAGCGGGAGAAGATACAGCATCAGAGTTTTATCAGATACGCGTGGCGGGTAGTATAAAATGGGTTCTCATTTGCTAAAACTCGTAACTTTTCTCCTTTCTTTGCCGGTAAGGAAGAACTTCTCGTGAGCTGTTGGAATCCCCGGCGAGCGAAGGGAAAAAGAACTCGAAATCCGTTTTAAGCACCGGAGCGTGTATCGAAAGTTTGGATGAACTTTTTTTTTGGACACTGCTGTTCTCTCTTCCCTGTTCCTTTATGGGTAGCGTCATAAATTATTGAATTCATTAAACTTTTCTGTCACCAAGCCAGGAGGCTAACGGTCCCGTGGCACGAGGCCTGCAGCTTTGGGAATGTCCTTTTTTCATCAGTTTTGTAACTTTCGTTTGCTCCTTAAAAACAGGGGAAAAACACACGCACACAAACCGGCCGTGCTAACCATTCTGATTAATGATAGCCCCGCTATAAATGAAGCCCAATTATTGATCTCTATCGCTCATATTTTCGCGCGATTCATAAATAACGCGTTCAATCCAACGTTTTGCTTACCTTCAGAGTGCATGTTACTAAGCGCTTAAAATTTGTCTAAATTAGAAACACACCGCAACCTACCGAGACCCCTCATCGGCACCTTCGGTATGCAAATATTGGTCGACTACATGATTCGCTAAATGATTACACAAATATTTTCTAATTTATGTCCCACCACACAAAAACCATACGCCGAACGTCGCACGGGCTCGTGCCACGCAACAGCAGCAGCTTAAAAACCATCCGGACACAACGGCGTTGGCGTTGAACCGGGGACACGATTTATTGTCCTTGCTGGCTGCTGGTCCCAAATTTATTCCAATTAAAAACTCATTAAACGGGACGTCACCGTGCCCGACACGTCCGTGCTGTGACACAGAAATCAGCAAGCAACGAAAGGATCTTTAATAGCGCCTGAGAAGAAATGCTTACGGACCTCGGTGCTCATGCTCCCATTTCTCATGCCGTTTCGCTATTTTCGCCCGCCCGATGGCATTATCATCGAAGGACGACGGTATCATCATTATCGTTATCGTTATGTTCATCGTCATCGTGTCCTACTTGACGCCTTCGGTCGGGCGGAGCTCATTAATTGAGCCGCCGTTCGCGTTTCGAAGCCGTTTCGGCTACAGGTGATGGCGTTGGACACGACACGGCCACCGAAAGCGACCGGAGCGTGCGGTGTCATTTGTTTTGCCCGATGCGTGTAGAAATAATTACACCTGAAATGTTGAATCCCCTAGGGAAGAAGGAGGTCCGGTGTGGGGAAGATAGAAGGTAGACCAATTCTTGCCAGCCATGGTTTCGTGCGTTCGGATGCTTAAAGATGAAGAAAAATAGCATCCCATCTTGAACCTTCGGTTAGCGTTCCTGGCGTGTAATTTGTAAGGAAAGTGCCGAAAGTAATCCCTATCGTAGCGTGCCACGAAAACCGCAACTTGGTATGATGAAGGAAAAGTTTCCTACAGCTTTCTATTGACATAATAGGAGAGAAGTTTATATTGCATCCAACCGGATAAGCTTCTACTAACCGAGAGAATGTATTAAAATCGTATGGTATAAGATTTTTGTGATAAACAAATTTATTTGGAAATGTAATTTAATCAGATTTCTTCCCTATTTCACACGCAATATTTAAATCGGTTCTAAATATTAATACACAGCACAAAAAAGTACGTTAGTTTTATGTTCTCAGATGTCGAATCACAAAGAACACAAATTGTTAATTTATAAACATAGAAACACTTAACTTTATTCACGCAAACACAATTCGATTAAACGCCTACACCGTTCCACTGTACGTCTAGCTTGCGCGCCAACCCGTTGATCTCTCTTCTATCGATCCTTGACCCCTAGATCGATCCTAGCCACTCACATCAACCGATGACGATACCTGTCATCGGTGAGTGCCTTTAGCATTCAGGTTGGACCATAACAGTTAGTCTCTACTTAGTACATTACTTCAAATAAAGATGTAATGTTCAAATTTCTTTTAGAAGTTCGTGCAAATGCTGTTTCGTTGTACAGTATCAAAAATAAATACCCGATCTTCAAACTATGTTTCACTTGGATAATTTCAAAGCAATCTGTTAGACGTAATATACAGTTAAATGCCCCGAAAGTATGCAACCTGCATGTCACATTAGATACAATGGACACATTGGACATGGGATACTTTATACTGAATTAACTAAACACACAAATATTTTACTTTTAAATTTATTAAATATTATATCTATTTATTTATTTTATATATTATCTTGTTCTAATGCCATTTCAATTACGAATTTCTTACTTCTCTGTCTGTCAAGTTATATGACACATTTCCAATTTGTATTCTGAAGAATGATGCTTTATTATATGAAATTAGCGGAAAATCCGTGCTAAACTACCCGAATGAGTTACGTCTCGTCGTGCATAATACTGGAAATGGTGTAATTTATAACAAAACAGACTCAAATAATCAAGCAACACAATGCTTTCACATATTAACCATAACTAAAGCCATCTTAATTTCTCCTATGCAAAACGCCAGCAAACTCTGCCAGCAACATATCTGAGCACTGGACCGGATCTGGCACAGAAGTTTTTAACCACATTCAGCCACAACCTGCTGAAGGATTGCACATTATTCAACTAGTAGGATCAATGTGACAAACCACCAAATTACTAGGCAACTTGAGAGCTGATCCCAAGTCTGTACCCATACTTTCAACTCAAACCAAGTTTTGCTCCCTCTGCTCAAGTTTAGTTGGTTGGTTGCAACCAACCGAACCGAAGTACGTGACGAGCTGTCTCCAAATCGGTACGGATGGGGGCAAGCTCTCCCCTAAGGTTCGTTGCAATCTGATTTTCTCGGAAGCCTCACCAAGAGCACTGATGGTGTCAGATTCACGCAAAGCATACATTTGCCTTCTACAAATATAGGCACAGAATAAAATTTATCTTCGTCAACATCGAGCAGCGCATCGCTTGGCAGGTGCGCTCGTGTGCGCACGCGAACCTTTTCAAATCCATCGCAAAACTTCCACGAACTCATTAGAACTACATTCAATCATGGGATGTCTTGGGCGTGATGAAGATTTTACATGACTTCGGATTCGTTCTTCGGAGAAGTTCGTTATTACAGCCATTTTTTAAGGAATTGGCTTGCTATTTTCAGCTCTTCTTGTCCTAATTATATTCGTAACTGTATGAGAAAGTCCAAATCCTAAAGGAAGCTCCAGTCGGGAAGTGATAGCTGTGCAGCTGATGCCGAGAATATGAGCCACTTCCAATCAAAAGCGTCATGTTTAGCTCCAAAAATAGCCAGTAAAACATATGCACATCTTACTCATGTCCTATTTTCTACAAATATGTTATCCAACTCTCAGTGTAATTCTCAGTGGAAGTGGAATGTTCTAAAGAGTAGGAATACTCTGCTTTATCTAGTTTATTTAATTACACTTCTTGTAATCTTTTACTTCCGCAAGTATGGACCGAAGTTTTAGCCATTTCGTCCAACAAATAATCCGATTAGAAAGATCCTTTTTAAAGCATGACGCAAAAAGAAATCTGATAAGCTTTTGAATTCCTTTTCGAAGCAGCAGCTATTTCAGTGCCTCAGTGTACGCGGCGAGGCGGTGGAACATAAATAAGACTTGTGCGGAAGGAAGATTAAAATAAAAGACAAAAACAAAATGCATTTTTCAACAAACGAAGCTACCTTTTTTCAGGTCCACATCGATCAGTTCTTTTGTTCTGCTTTCGATAAATCGCTCCCTTGCGCATTTTTGCACCCGCAATCACTCAGCCGTCAATGTACGCTCCTTATCGGAAACTTTTCAATCTCGCAAAAAAAGCTTAGAAGGAAAGATAAAATAAGGTGGAGCCGGTCGGAAAAGTAGCTTCACGTTCAGGTTTGTTTTCTTGTTTTAATTAAATCAATTGCTCTCGTGGGTGATATCGATTTATCACCTCGTACGGTGTTTACCCTCCCCAAGGAGGGTCTGTAGCTGCAGTTGACGGGTAGCCGGCCGTGAAAGGTCAACAAGTTTTAATTAGGCGACATTCATTAGCTGCAGACGGTGATTGAAACGTTCGCCTATCGTTCAATGTAACCCGACGAGCAAACAGGATTGACACCTTCGTCGTTTGTTTGAGCGGTGCTATCGTTTGATGTTTGACTTAAAAATTTACGATCAACCGGCACGGTATTGAAAAGATGGTTATCACAGTCAAGTACTTAACAGTGTGAGTTTTTTTGTGCTGGTGATAGGAGATTGAAGATGGGGAAAATCGATATTAAATCCAGAGTATGATTAAGAGAGGAAAAACTTGATAGTAATTAAAAAATAATTAATGGACCGACTTTCAAAGAACGGTTTGGTGATTAAAATTTCATTGTAAATTCTGGAAACTTCAATCCTTGAAAAGTTAAAATTATAGCTACTCTTACGCAGCATCAAATCAAATCTAATTTATGGCTCAGACAGACAAAGGTCACCGGAAGCCGTACCCTGTTAAATAACATGAGCATGATGGGGAAAGTCACAACCAAACGATGCTCTTTCTGTTTACCGCAAAAATCGAACCACAAATGCTTTCCCAGCCGCCTGCCGATGGCTTTTCAAATAGGTCAGATTGGTCTGCACAGCCACTGACAGGCATGTAATCAACCAAGGAAAGTAAACGTATCGAACCATCCGATTGATGCCAGTTGGTGGGTGAGTCTGGTGAGTCAGCGGGTAAGTCAAACTCCATTAGGCTGTGCGAAATTCTGCATAACCACAACATAGCCGGTGGAATTATCGGCACATTCGTGGCAGAAGGTGCGGAAGGACACGGGTGTATTGTTTAGCTACTATCAACTCCACCACCTGATATTCTGTCCGATCCCTGCGCTAAACAACCGATGAATACGAAATTATGCTAATAGACGGTCATTACGGTGCACACCAGCCTGGCCAACCGGATAGCCACCAGCAAGCTTCGAGTTCGTGGTACCCAACATGGTGTAACGAAACTACACACTCCTTCTTACGTTCCATCAACACGAAGGAAATGAATCGCTTTCCGCCAAAGGGTAAAGACAGCAGCATAAAAAGAACGATTGCGTACAAGCACAAGGCATTATAGAACACCGCGGCACGTCACACTATCAGAACGGTAGAGTATTCGTGAAAAGGGATGTTAGAAAGTAGCATGCATAACTCTTACATCCATAGTCCTGCCTCGAAAAGAAGGAGGCACACCATACGCCTCCTGTTGGTGCGAATCGAGCGAATAAATAAGCGCTGTGCGTTGTGAGGTCACTTTCTTATGATTCTATTAAACCTCGAGCTTCCAGGCGCTTTTTGTAATCTGCTACGAGAACTAACATTTTTATTATTTTGAGAATTTTCTATCGATTTCTGGAAATTATTTTTATATGCCGAGGAGCGCAAAAAACCTTTCAAAAACTGTATGCCTCCATAAAAAATAACACCTTCGAAAAATACGTTTCAATAGCCTTCAAATAGGCTTGTCTGGCTTACAAATAGGGCTGTAATGTCTGCGTTTCAAACATTTCATTTATGCCTTTAGTTTTTATTCGATTTTACATAATATTCACTTCCGAAAAATGAAAGTGAATATTATGTAAAAATTATGTCGATAAATTATTACAAAACACTTAATGTTCAGTTACAGACGTACTTTTTTAAGGTACAAGGTGTAGAAATACTAACAAAACGCCATTTTTTATCGCTATTGTATTCGTACTCTGTTTTTTATATTTATTGCCAGAATAAGGTACTTCAAATTCAAATTCGGAGCTTTTATGTCTGCAATGGCTAAAGCAAGAATCCCAAGGTGCTGTAAATATATAAAAAGCAATTTTCACCTCTATGTTAGAATAATATAACCCTTAAAAATCGTGTAGAAGAAACTAGATGCCACAAGCTACCAGCAGCTCACAGTCTATTAGAGACCTATAGGCACAGAAAGCCATTGGATGCCCTGCCCAGTATTTGCACGATATTCAGGGATTATGCAAATTTACTGCTTGGAAATTGCGCAAAAAATGCGTTGCAATGCAGCAGAAAAAACATCAATCCAAACGTTCGTGCAGAATGCTTTTTACTGTTTCAGTAATTTCAGCAGCAGCTTCTACTGACATCATCCACGAGCAAACTATGGCCTCATTTGGCATTTTTTCTGGAATCACAAAGCACACCTCAGGCAAAAAGTAGTAAACGTCTTTAATTTTACCCATTTTATCCTGCTATGTTCACATCAGCTGACAAATAAATCAAACAAAACCCATATCGAGACGCCAACTGCACAACGAAAAAGCTACTACGAAGATATACTACCGAGTCTACAAAAGCTATCCTAATGCTAGAAGGTCTTAAATCAACCTGTCTGGGTTGGTATTTACGCGCAACGAACCATCAATAAATTAAGAACCATTATTTTTTTCAAACCTTCCATCGTAAAACACCAACGACCGTGCATCGCGATTCGATTCCTTTGAACGAGTCCTTCCGGCGAATCGTTTTTCTTCCTACTCCCTCCTGCTGCCCGCGTATCAAACAAACTCAAATTTAATCTCACACAAATTAAACGCCGTGTACGCAACGGAACGCACGTTACGCGATAAAATCAATTTATTTTCCTTCCGCACCGTTCGCACCAACCGGTGGGAAGAGTCAGGAAATTGTGCTTAATTGGTAGTGCGCTCGGTAGCCGAACCGGCCGACCTGGACCGGAAGGTATCAGATAATGAGTGGTTCGACTAGCGGCACGGTGTCGTGCAGGTTGAATTTCGCGTTAGTTTTTCCGACCCACGCTTTCTTCCTCCCGAGCCGGACGGGTAGACGATGCAGGCGAAATAAATTCGGGCCGCGAAGCCGTCGGGCCATGCAGACGGTTTTTGTGTGAGCCAAACGAAACGGATTCAGCTCGCGTGATGATTGCCAATTTGCCACCAAACTGCTGGTTTAGATGACCAAATGGTACCGACCGGCAGCCCACCTGGTGAGGCAAAGCCTGGCGTGGTCTTTTTGGCGTGGGCAAGTTGTGCAAAATGGAAAAAACCTTCACTGGCTGAAACATGATGGAAATGTTTGTTTTTTCCCTACCACGAGGCGATACGATTCATTGATACAGGTTATCCGGATTACTTACCGACACAAACAAACTGCCCCTCCCCATATCGGCTCGCACCCTTGCGATTAACATATCCAAACAAACTCTTCAAATAAACGACACGCTTCAATCAATTTCCAACAAGCTTTTTCTACCAATCGCAGTGAAAATGTAATTCAATGCCTACTTCAAGATCTTTACACTTTCACTCAGTCGCTCCTCTCGAATTTCATCGTTCTAGCGAAAGCGTAAAAAAGAATTTTCCCAAGGAGCAGGAAAGACGCATAACGAAAAACTGTTTCCCATAATCTACATCCTCTGCTCTTGCGGTATGTGGAGGAAAAAGAAAATGGCATAAAATAATCCATTAAGCCAACCGCTAAACCACCACCACCACCACCACCACCACCAGCACCGTCCGACATCAAGCGACGAAAACCAACAGGAAAGGCACGCGCCCCGTAATTTCCTCGTAAACCTCGGGTGGATAATATAATGGCAGCGTGTTACCATTGCAGCAGGCCGAGGTGGGAGCGCCAGCAGCGTACAGGAAAAGCTCCCCGGTGCGTTCGTTTGACGCTGTCGATGGAAATCGGTCGGCCGAAACCTTCCGGTTCTCTATCGCTCCAACCTGGATGGATCTTTGCTCTAGCCAATATGGAAAACTTTCGCCAGAGCGTGCCTTACCTTCACGCTTACAGCGCCCACGTTTTATGAACCAACCGTCTCAGTCGGTGGCGCAGAAGCTTTCCACGCTTTATAATCGCTGCTGTGTTCGTTTCGGTTTGGCGCTTAAGAAAGGTGTTTTCCTGCAGAAGAACAAAGCCTTATTTGAAGGTGCACGATGTGCCTTATACTATCCGGAAATGGGTTTCTCTTTTTTGCTAATACTTAATACATCCAGCTGTGTCAGTTCCAGCTGTTTGCTTTGGAGTGGTTTCTTTGGATTGTTTGTGTGAGTGTGTTGGGTACGTCGAAAAGTTATGCAGTACAGTTTATAAATATTTCGTTCCACATAATGTTAAAGAGAATTTAATTAATCCATGTGAATCTTTCTCACAGAATTGAAAATCAATAAAATTATTCTACAACACAATAAAAATCGTAGGCTGTGAAGAGCTGCAATCAAGCTGCTGAAGTAGCCAATAAAACACTTCTATCATACATGCATTCCTCCAGTATATTAAAGCCATGCCAAAAAACTTTTATAAAAATATTTTATAAAAAAATAATTTAAAGATGACTTAAATCTTGGCATTCCAAGCTTGCAGGAATAGTGGTATGTTCCTTACCTGAAATATGGTAACAAACCAGTATAAATTAATTTTGTTCACCTCATATTTGCAGGAATGCTCTTCAATTTTACATTTTAAAATTTGTTTTTCATAAATTTACATAAACTTCTCGTCTGACAAACAAACCAAACAAAAATATAATATCCTGCATAAACCATATGAAATAATTCTATCTCTCTCCCAACAACTAAATTAAGTTCACTGAATACGGTGCCTTCCGGTTTGTTACGATTGCCTGGAACGTGACAACAACGATGACTAAATGTGTTCCAATGATAATTTCCACTCCGACGCTTAAAACGTGCGACCGTTCCATTCCTTTCCAGTGCGCCTGGCATCATTTCCGGTAAGCGGTTTGCTGCTGAAACCCCCCATGCTATTGGAACCCTCCCATCCTAACCCCCCCGGGTGCGCCGGTTAGTTTATGCAACCATAAATTTGTGAAACGACAGTTTTATTTTGCCCCGAAAACGTGGGAATGACACCGACTGGTGGTTCCGTTGCCGTAAGGCCCTTGTCATCCCGGTGGCATAAGGATACACATTTTCCCGCTTCCTCCCACTGTACCCCCGCCGTGTGGATAGAAAAATTGGCGAAGAAGACACCCCGAAAAATGGCTGTGGCGGCATGCGGCTAACCCACGAAAGCAGTGCAAAACAGAGTAAACCGGTTACATGACGACGTTATTATAAAATGTCGCTTCGTTACGAGCACGACGCGAATGCGGTGATAGGTGTAAGCAACTGAAATATGTTACATCTCTTCCGCCTTTTACCGCGTTCTGTGATGAAAATTAAACAAACTCGCTGTGACAGATGGAGAAAATTGAGTTTTCACTTGAATAATTTGGCACGCCTCAGCTCACTGGTTCGCCACACTGCCCAATGGGTTACATGGGTTGGTAAACCCAATCCATGCGGGGTTAGAGAGAAAGAGATGGATATTAATGCAATCTACTTTATATTTGCTAGGGAAAAGTTTTACTGTAAACAAACATTTAAATATGGCATTACATTATTCCATTGATGCTTTATTTCAGGCAAAAATATTTATTTATTTTAAATAATGCAAAATTTAATCAACAACATGTTTTGGACAGAATGAAAATGACAATATATTTAAAAACGACAATTATAAAAATTTACATCTATGTTGCACAAAGTACCGAAGTGAATTATTTTTAATAATTTCTGTATCCGTAAATGGAAGAAAAATATTTTTTTAATATTGAAATTTCTATTTAATTTTTAATCAATCATTGGTTGGTCTTCGTTGCTTAAACACTTAACATTTTTTTAAGGTAGACATTTGAAATTTTAGTTATGTATTTCATAACTAGAAAGAAGCAAAATCCTTAAAAAATCTGTACAAAACCAAACCAATTTGTAAGTTTTCACGTTAATACAATTATTCACAAAATTTATTGTCATCAATTATTAACCTCAATGTATTCAACTCGAGTAGTAATCAGATTACGTTTTGCTAAGCCCATCAAACAGAAAACGCACTTCCAACCAACCCTACGAATACCCATTTTTCGCCAATCAATGGAAGCAATGAACGCTCGGACACAAAATTTCAGCGCGTAAAAATTAATTAACAGAAAAACACGAAGACATGTACCAATTAAAATTGGAATTAAATTTTCGTTTTAAACCTCACCCCACCGAAAACCCACGCCGGCAAGGTTTTCATTCCAGCGAACGGTGGAAACTGTGGCGTTTTATTACCCTGATCCGAGCCCACTTGCACAAGCCGAGCCAAGAGACAGCATGGTGTGAGAGCTGCCCTTCATAAAATAGCAAATATTCCACTCAACCGGGCGGGGAATCCGGCGAACGGGATGCTGACGCTGGATAATAATGGGAAACACAAAGACAAGGCAACCGAACCCGCTCGTCCCGCATCCCGGCTGGATGGTGGACTTAATCAGAAAGCTCGCCCACCACGGCTCGCAGTTTTCTGCGCACGCGAAATCAGCCATACAATTTGAATTAATTTTCGTTTATCTTTTACATTACACTGTGTTGTGTCCTTCTGACGCGAATCTGCTGATGGGATTTTTTTTTTTCATTCGTCCAGCCCAATCGAGTGCCTTCGCTAAAAGGAAAGAAGGTTTGTGATGGCACAACAATTCTCGACTCTCGGCAGTGCTTCATCTGTTTTCTCCCCTCCACGATCCAAAGCCCAGCGGAAGCTCAAATGAATAATCAATTACCAGACGCTACCGCTTCGAAGATGGGTTCCATGGAAACCTTCAAAAAGGCATTCCATTTCCACCGCGTCACCGCCCACTTCGCATCATCCGGTGCGCGATAAAGCTCGGGATGTCCATCGGGAAGAATGTCAAGAATGTTCTGACCGGGTTGGAGCAAAAATTTCCAAATCTGATTCGTTTCTATCCTCGGAAACGAATAGAAGTGGAAATCAACCAGGAAACCAAACCCTTTTAAACAGCACCAACAGCACTCAGAGAAAAAATATACTACATTGTAACGCGTTCGGAGGAAGGAAACAACAAAACTTTCAAGCATCCTCCAGGCGCCGGATCGATGAAAAACTTTCAAAATCGCAATACACTGTTGTTCGCTGTCCCGTTTTCACTCGAGACGAAAAAAAATCCACCATTCCTTTCGTAACATCGTGACCTTTGTTCCCGTGCCCAGTTTACATGATGTCCTTATTCGTGCGATTTATGTTTCATTTTTACTTATTTTTGTTTTGCATGCGGAAGTCTGCCAGTTCCAACACTAGCGGCAAATAGGCGTGAAATTTTATGAATGAACATGAGCGCCGCTGAAGGTATGATGAGTTTGCTGTTCTTGCTCGTATAAAAGTATTTATATCCTCGGCCATGCTTTGAAGTGCGTGCGCGTGTGCGTTTGTGCGGGATGCGTAAAATCTCCTCCTCATGAGTCAGCAACTAGAGAACCACGCACACGCACACGTTGGTAACATTTTTTTTTTCGGACGGAAATGAGTTTCCTTCTTCAAGTTTCTTCCAAGGCTGCTCCACACGGTAAAGGATGAAACGAGCCTTTTGCCTCTCCCCAGCTGGTAGTGTGTGACGTAGCAAGGGAAGTAGTAAAACTAAGTTACACTAACGTTCGAGTGAGGTAAAAATTGTCACATTTTTCTTTATGATTTACTACGTGGTTTACATTTAAATGGTCGATTATTTTCTAACGTTTTTATTTATCCTTTAATTTTGAAATTAGAATCCGTGTAATTTGCTATTTCTATGAGTCCATAAACGTGCCAAACGACAGCTAAAGAAATATTTTGGGATTTGCTTTAAATTATTGTTGCATTTTTTTATTTTATAAAAATATCGTTTATTGTGTGTCAATTGCGTTTTACAGTTATTCATAAAAAAAAAATGAGACAACACAACATAAAAAAACAAACAAAACAGGATGTTGGACGTTAGGTGGACGTTACTAGACAATGATGGAGAACATTTAAATCAATCACAGCATCGTTGTTGCCAACGATGTGGATGATGTAGTTGTTGCATTTAAAATTGCAAAACAAATGTTGAATTCGAAATTTTAGAATTTTCATAAAATTTTAATGAACATTAAAATTATCACGTAATCAACGTAAAAACACAACTTAAAAAGGATTAAAACTATTGAGTTTTCAAATTATATTATCAAAACATTTTCATGTTCTGATAATGAAAGTTGTGACAAACTAATTGTAAGTAAATTGTGACTGACATCATTTGTACGAATTCTAAAATTATGAGTATTTAAAATACTTTCATCTTCAAACTGATTACAAACCGAGCTGATTAAAAACTGTATATCAATACAAACTGAAAAAATTATCACTTCACGATAAATATTGCACAATTTACCATAAATTCTTTCCCAAACAAATACCAAATCAACATTCCAAGCGTCAACAAACACCTGATTGCACTCGAAATAGTGATTGATTCTAGTTGACCGCTAGTGTAAAGCTATCCGACCGAGCACCGTGCGTTCGTCATCCGCATCGTCCGCATGATGGATATGTTATTTTCATGTTGACGGTCATAATTTCCCTCAAGACGGAGCAACCCTGCGTCCAGCAGACGCAACGATGACGCGTCCGTCGTCCGGAAGGTGCACTTTTTCCTGCCTTTAGCCATGCGAATTTCCACACAAAACCTCACGCTCACGCGTGTTTGGCGAAAACGCAACAAAACGTAAAACTCGGTCGGTCGGTAGGTCGGTCAACTCGCAAAGCAAAACACCGCCGAGCAAACAAACGCGCGGTGCGGGAAAGTTAATGGCTTATTGTGTTTTCCTTTCTCCCCCACACCGTCCTGCGCCATTTTGTATTTATTCACGGCTTCGGCTTCGTCTTGAATGGGGATTAAACTACCGCCGAAAGCAGCGCGAGCAGAAAACCTCGTTTCAGTTTCGCTTCTTTTTATGTGCCCTTTTTTCCCCAGTGCCGCTTTCCTTCCTGTGGCGGACGCGTCCAAATGGAAAACTTTATCGTACGTTGCGCTGGGCTGTTTTGTTTTGGGGGTGGGGGGCTGGGTGGGAAATTTGGCACCACGCTTGAAGTTTTTCCTCCCCAAGGTCACACCGTCACGGGAGTGCGCTGCAATTTCTTACGAGCGGTGGTTTGCGAAAAAGAAGTGGTCCTGAGAGAATATGAATTGCATTATGTGGATCAGTTTTTCTTACGACAATTTGGCGCTTGGAAATGGAAATCACTTTCTGGCATGCCAATTGGTCGCATATTGTCTCTGCGCTGCTGACATCATTTCCGTTTTCTTTATGCGTTTCAATTTAACTTTTTCGTGCGTCAAACACGGGGTTTGTTTTGAAGTCAATGTGTCTTTCTTGGACGGAGTAAATCTTGGTACATTTTAAACGTCAATAAAACTCCACGCAATACACAACATCGCTGTACCATTCGTGATTCATTCAAAGCTCCACCCGTATCTACAATAATTGCATTCATATTGCACTCGCGATGGCGGTGACAACGCATTCAAGCTCTTCTGCCTGACTACGTACTACAAAGTATGTCTCGTTATTGGTGCAAAGCGGCGGGTACTTTATTAAATTACTTCCGCGCTTTTGCAACTCTGTAGATCCAGATTCCGTCCACGTCAGCCAGTCAGTCACCCAGCCTCGGTCGCATAAAAATCCCGGTTCGCAACGGCCACTAACACTGCCGTAACGAGCGTTACATTGAATATTTACATTTCCTGCTCTCAATCCATCCCTAGTAAGTATATCCGCGGGCTTCCAGGCTGGCGCTGTACAGGATAGACAGCGACAGATGGAAAGTTTTATGACCGGAACGTAGCATCGGGTGTTTGCTTTGGGGAAACAACATAAAACAGGATGAAGTCCAACGGTAGAGCGGTAGAAATCTGGTGGAATATAGTTTCCAAGCTCGCAAGGGACATTTCAGCTCGTCATGGTATAGAGTTGAATCAAAGAATCGATGGATTCTATAAAAAAAACTATTCAATGCTTTTCTATCCCACTAGAGCGAACGTTTTAAGAATCTCTTGCTGTGTTTATGCTCCAAAATCTACCATAAAAATTCACAAAAAATTAGCAAATAAGCTATGCTTATATCGAACCATTCATTAAATCTGTAATTGTTCTGTATTTACTTAACAATCTAAATCAACGTATAAGGAATTCACAGTTCCTTACTTGTATACCCGGTGTGAGTAAAAAATGAAACAAAAGCTTTTAAAAATAGATAGAATATTTCTTTTTTTCTACTAGATATTTCTGTCAAAGTTTTGAAAAATGTCTTTTAAATGTGCCTCATTTTTCGGCATTATCGGTTTTTATTTCATATGATTTACTTGCTTACCTGATTGAGTATGTCTGGTATTTGCATATAATTTGTAATAAATTTTAGTCGCTTTTCTTTATTAAAATCTTCTATACGAGTTGTTATGTATAATTTTTCGATCTTTTCTATTTAAAAAAATCATAATGACTAAACACGAATGGTTTTCCGTACCGTTCGTAGTAAGGAAGATAATTCAAAATTCAAGAATTCGAGATTTCGATGTCACGTTCCAAATAACAGGCTATCAGTTCTTTTTCATCTAGTATTCTGATATCTGCTGGCATCCACTGACGATTCCCAATGAGATTATCCTTCGCACATTGTCCTTTTCGCTGGATAAAGTTACTCCTCATCTCGTGATAATGATAATGAAACAATTTTACTGGTTACTCCCAATGGGAGCATCGGACCAATTTCGTCCAATTTGGAAGACGCGGTCTCAGCTAACCCAGAACATAAACGAACATAACCTTACTTCAGATTCCCCCCGAATCGTTCCGAATTCCCCACCGAACGGGTGCTTTGTTCTGGTTGTCTCGAGACTATAAACAGTGATACTGCAAATGGATTTTACTGAGCAGAGAGATCGTAAAAGCGAAGCGGCAAAAATCCACAACACACGTTCGCCCATAGCTTTACTAAGATTGCAACCAGGAGCAGTGGAGGAAATTATCACGAGCCAGGTTAATGATGGTGCTGAACTTGAAATCCAAGATTCCCCACACACAAACACACGTACACGTACTCCGCCAACACCAGGCTGATTGTGTGAACAACCTGCCCGTAGTATTCCCTCATTACACGGTACTTACTTCGCTCGATCTTGGTCATGCTCATACCGCGGCCACTCTTCCGCCACTGCCGGCACCAGCCCTTCGAGGTGAACAGCTTCAGCAGGCTGCCACTGTGCGGCGTCATCTCGCCGCCTCGCTCAATCTCCGACGACCGGCAGGACGACGAGTCCTCGAAGCTGGAGCTCCGTCGTGCCCGCTGAAAGCAGCCACAGTTGCGTAGCATCGCGTCCTCGACTCGGGAAGCAGGAAACGGGTAGGAAGCTATTTACGGTGGCGACGTGAGACTGCGTTGTTGTGCAACGTTCGGTTCTTAGCTGCGCGACCAGGAGCTTAGCAGGTTTTCGGTGAAACCACACTACCACGCCATCGCCGCAAGCAGCACGACAGCAGACGACCGAGATATTAAAACGCTTCCCTTTTGAACTGCTCAACTCCGTCTTCGGTAAACGTGGTGGGTGGCTACTGAAAATTCAATTATCATCACGTGTGCTTTACTGCTGCTTTTTGCAGGTAATTATTTTTCTTTTCAACTATTCTATTCACTACACACACACACGGGCACACGAATCTGCACTTCACTAGAAAAGCATTAATTTTCGATGACGATCACGAACAGCATTTTGCCCGTTCACTACGGCTGACAGCACACTGACAGCATTTGATTAATTTATGAAAAGAGCAGATCAATAAAAATTAAACACACACTCCTCACTATGCCTTGTAATACAAATTGCAATTTGACGCCCCCTCTGCCGTTTACAGAAATCTATTTTCCCCGTACCATTCCTTATTTGATCATCTCCCTCATCGTATTCATACGCTTAGCACCACAACCCACATTCATTGTCCCCGGTGGGGTTTTAATTAAGTTTGCACCCCACAGGGCCGGACAGAAGAGGCTGCCCGTTCACCGGTCAATCAGGCTACGGACGTAAAGGTACATCGTTTTCTATCTTGCCACCACACCGGAGCGATCTGGAATGAAAGAAAAGCACAAGAATATCGGTTAGTATACGTTATGCACGTTGCGTGAAACGGGGACAAAATTGTGAAATTTTATGGGCTTAAAAATGTACATTATGGATAAAGGATTTTTAACTTCGAGATTCAGGTTCAGAAGATTCAGTTAAAATGCAAAAAAAATCACACATCGGTATTTTTGCCTATCCAAGCACCTCACGGATCCCTCATTTACTTGAACTAGCGAAAATAATTCCAAATAAGTTTATTAATTTTACACGTGTGCTTGCAATTTGCATCATCCAATTTATTGGCGACAATAGTGCAATGATGTTCATGAAATGAAATTGCTCGTTGATGTATTTTTTAAATAATCTATACCTTTTTTATATCCTTTGTTTCATTTATTAGGTATGCCATTTGGAATATTTTTAGTATGAACTATTTTCTCTAGTTGTGCATTCCCTCTATTTGAGCCCCTCAAAATTATTTCTTCTCAAAATTATAAGTTCTTATAAATAGCTTTGATTAACTTCCACTAGACTTTCATTACTTTCCATAGCGTTTTTAAATAAAAAATGAAGTAAATCTTTTACACAAACCACACATTGAAATTTATGAAAAATATCATTTTTAAATCACCCAAGGTATAAATTACTTCCATTTAAGTAAAACAATACCAAGTGTAAGAAAAATTATAGTGATGGAAATTGATTATGGCGAATTATCTAATTTTTAAATAATAGCTTTAACGTGCAATATCAAAGCGCTAGAAAGTAATAATATAATTTTTCATATGATATTCATTCATAACCACTATTTGAAAATTAAATTTAAAAACAAAATTGAAAATGTACAAGAAATATTCCTATTTCACCAAATACCTCTTACATTCTACTATGTTCATCAATAATAAAGCGTAAAATCCTTTGCAATGATTACAATCTTTTCCCAGAACGATCTCATTTCCCAAACCAACTTTTGTGGCATGCCTTACATTCACCATTTTCCTCACATATTCTGAGCCTGCTTACCGTAAAGTTCGTCTGTAAATGTCATTCTCTATAGCTACCATGCAGCCTACGATGTCGACTCCTCGCAAGGGATCTAAAGGTTAAGCCTTTCGCTGGAATGCTCCCTTTGCTGATGCCGTTGCTGACATTCGAACCGAAAAATGGTACGCTCACACACGCGAAGCAAAGCAAAGACAATTCGTCCCATCGTGCTCCGTTTCCTGTTTAGCTCTACACGAAATTTATTTCTTTCTAATATCGACGATATTAAATTACCATTATTGAGGTCATTCGCCGAAGTACGGAAGCGGGCCCGCGACGTCATAGGCGTATCGTGACGTATAAAAGCGCTGGTCGCTAAAATGCCTGTGTTCTATTTTTCATTTTCCCGTGCCTCGATGTCTTGTGATTTTTTTCCCCTGCCCCGAACCCGAAAGGAAGGAAACGGGTTGAGCCCGACAAACGAGCACTCGGATGGAAAATGGAGCGGAACAGCGCAGCATTGCCCGCATACATGCGAACCACACCGGGAAATCGAGCGCGCGGAAGCACACACAAGAAAAAAAAGCATCAGCAATCTCATACACAAACCGCTCACAAGTGGCTGCAAAACGGGGTCTGCCTGAACCCAGACCGACCCAGCAGGACGCGTGGAGCGGCGAACAGGAGCAAAACGTTGAGGAAAAGGAATTTCTGCATGACCGGCGACCTGGAGCCCGGTGGAAACAAATTCATGAATGGAAAACCGGCTTACGAGCCCCGATTTACATACCACATTCAGGGGACGTGGGACTGAGGCATGGCGGGGAAATGGTTTGGTCGTGTCCGCATTCGCAATTTTTGCCTGCGCTAGTCACTGCGACAAAAGCGTGAGAAGAAGGGTAGAAAAAATACACACATACACACCGCACGAAGCAGAAATCCGGTGGAGATGATTTATCGTGGAGTCGGTGCGTGATTTTCCGCACGAGGATAGCATTTTTTCCATGAAAGTGGATGTTTAATATGTTTGCTTTGCTCGTCACGTTTCGGTCCTTAGGGCTAGATCGCAGCTATGGTGATGATGGAACCAGCAAAAACTAAGCAAAACGAAACCGCAACAAATCTTACCGTGAAAAGATTCACCCGAACCGTCGTGATAAGAACATATTGGAATGGAATTACTTTTCCCTTCGTTCAACTGCAACGCCTGTCCGTAAAATAAATCTTTCGCCACTATTAGACTTGCAAATGTCAGCCTAATTTTAAAATCAAATGAGACTCGCAGCCCTGAGTTTCTTCGCTGATATGAAACGCATCCGCAGATAGGCTCGGTTTCGTTTAATGAATTGCATTCATTAACGAGAAAGCAGTAGAACGGTGTTTTAATAAAGCTAATTTGCAGGATTAACTACCGGGTGTTAAAAACCGCACTCGTTCGAAGTGCGAGGTAGTGAGGTAGGTATCATAATTATTCAACTCTCTTTCAACGAATTGATTAACTCTGGCTTCAAACGAATTCTACAATCTTTTTTATATTTTTTAAAACTGTTATAATTGAATTGAATTTGTTTAGACCTATTGAAAGTATAGCAAAGGTATGATTGCATACTATAAGCAACAGGTTTTTTTTGAATAAATAATAACCCGAATGGTAAGAAGCATTTTTTAAACTTAAAAAAATAAGATTTTTATTAAATTAAGGAATTAAATTGTTAAGGAATTTATAATGTTTACTTCATCATCATCTTCTATTAATTGTTCTTGTATATAATTCAACATTTTATAGAAAAAGTGAGTGTATGAGTTTAAACCTAAAATATTATTTGAAAACATTCTTGAAGATTGGCCAAAAAAGGCATGTTTTCCATCTTCACCAGAATAAATCTATAAAAAACATAACAGTTTTTCATAAAAATAAAAGAATATGCTTAAGTGCATAAAAATATGCATTTACAAATATTTTTGTTATTTAATTTTTGTTATGATTATTAAATTACAATAAATTTTAAGTTCTTTTTGGATCCAATTGGATCCGAATGCCTATTCGTGGTCCATAAAATAAAAATAATGTAATGCAATCCTATACAACCACCATGGATTATAAAAACTTATTTGTATTTTATTACCATACTTTTTGAATGAGCCCAAAAGTCCCACCCTGATTCAGTTACTGTTAAATTACATGAGCACCTCGAAAGAAGGTAACATGTGCAAAAAACATGACTCGTACGTTGACCTTACCTAACTCGTGCGGATTTCGTTTTAGTTTGTTTCTATAATTTAATTAAAAAACACACAAAAAGCGCGGGCACTACATGTAGAGCATGACGGTGTGAATTTTGCAATCCATTACCACACCCCTGAGAGCAAATGGCACGCAACGCAACCGGGGTGACGATTCGGTTGCTCATTTCATTGTCCCGCTCGGTGTAGCTGTGGCCAATTGTTCTAAATTCAATTTTACTGCTTTCGCAGTTTTGTTTTATTTGCTTTCTGGCAATGTTTGCGACCAAAACAAAAAAGAAACACAAACCATCGTGCCGTCATATTCTAAACGCCCGCAGAATCGTTCACGTACCGGTGCAAGCCGTGCCGCCGCAGAACAGGTGGTCACAGTCAACATACCGTGAACGGAAAACAAGACCAATGCCAGTAAAGGTGCGCACACTGGGTACGGTCAACGACACGCCCGTCCGCAACTCCCTGGCCCGGACTGACACAGGTTTGTCTCGGTTGCGATTCACTGCACATTTCGCACCTTTGGCCACCAGCCAACCGTGCACTTTTGGGACGGAGGAAGCTGTGCAGCGTTTTCCCAGTGTCCGTATAACCCATCCCTGTGTTTTTGCTAATCGTGTTAAATTAAACACTCTCACACAAACACACATGTGCAGTCGAGCCGTACAGTTTCATTAGGATGATGTACCGGGCGTCTCCATTAGAGTCGTACCACGTACAGCACTAAAATTAAAGATGTGTTTTAATTTTCCACCTGGATCGTGAATGACACTTAGAGGTGTACGCTACGGAGAGTGCCATAACAAGTTTGGTACATATTGTGTGGAATGCTTAGCAACTATTTGAAAATTGAATTAAAATTAAAAATTGGCAGACTTTTTAAAATCCGTCCAAAGATTAAGAAACTTACAAAAATGTAGTGTAAGACGTACTACTTTTTCGATATAGCTGCGTCACTTTATTTGTACTATCGACTTTTTCATAGTTTCCTGCTTTTGTAATCATCTTTTACAATCATCCCCCTTTACACTAACAGTTAGCTGATATTTGAGCGTAATGTTACTATTGCTGAGAAATTGTTAAACTTTGCAGCAATCATTCGAAGTATTTTATTGAACACTTTGAACATATTTTTTTAAGAAAATCCGAAAATTTCTTACACATGCTTTTACATTCAACAATTATGGTGATTATTTTTTTAAAATAAATTTTAAATTGTAATAATCAACATTTTAAAAATGTTATTTGCTTCGACTAAAATCGACTAAAATAATACTAATATATGATATTCTAAGATAGCATTTATACCAAATTTACAGAAATCTAAAAATAAGAACAACATATTTTGAATGCTACAAGAACAGTCTCCAGACGGTCTTAAGAGGTTTTTATTACGAATGAGCTCGGTAAATCCTACAAAAAAAACTTGTAATGGAACCATTTATCAAAATCTTCACCACGGTAGGATATATATCGGCTGCTGCTTCTTTCCTGGAAAACCGCACGATTTTATTATGAAAATCAATCGATCCTGTAGGACCCATTCAAATAAATCCCACCCAGCCATGGGAAAATCGTTCAAAAACTCATCTGAGCGCAAAATTATGCGTTTCCCTCACCGTACTTCCCCACGCTCTTTGTTTCTTTCGTTCTCTCTCCCTCACACACACATACTCTCGCACTGTCACGACCTTAAACGGATGTGTACTTTTACTTTATTTCTAAATTTACTGCACCTATAAATAGGGGGCCATCATTTCGGACAAATTGAACTTGAAACTGATGGTGCGGTGCTGTTTGAGAAAAGTGGGAAATAAGTAACAGAGGCAAGGAAACGTGAGAGAAAGAAGGAGAAGGAGTGTTGCTTGTTGTGTCTTAGCGCGCAACCAAAACGATACCATTGGCACGTTACGTTTGTGTACGTGTGTTTGCTTTCGTTTTCCCCCGTCTGTGCAGGACGCAAACCGTGCGGTGAATTGTTTACTGCCCAGCCACCCGAGCTCGGTCGAGCTGTAGTCGGATTTGTAACGATCAAGCAGTTAAACGTCGTGTTTCAAACGTGAAATGAAAATGTTTTTCCAGCACCGCCCCACGGGTCGGAGCAATTTCTACCGTAGCGCTGCTTTCGTTGGCATTTTTCGGATGAAATTCACTCACTCAACAACCCACCGCAACACAACAACATATTTACTTCTCGAGTTCGCACTGGTTGAGTGGAGAAAAATTGCCACTGCTGCACTTCTAACGAAACGTTACGAAAGCGCATTCGTTTCCACAGTCCGTGGCGAGTTCGGGACCGTTTGTGTACAGTGCAAACGGTGCAAACTGCAACGCATTCAGCAAAATGCACTGCTTGCACTCGTATTTCCACCGAACTGCGAGTTGAGTTGACAGAAGCAGTTTGCTTTGCTTTGTGAAACATATTACATTAGGAAATAAAAGGCGCCATTTTCAATGAACTTCCCTCTGGAAGCCAAGCACAACGCGATCCAACACAATAATAGTTTCACTTCTATTTTCCTTTATAAATCATATTACTTGCCCGTGTAAACTTGAAAAATATGAATTCCCAAGAAATGGAAATCAACATTGCCAACGATATTAAATATTTCATCCCACGGACAAATGGTATGGCAAGGTATACTGCTTGATTCAGGAATGAGGAAATTTCTCTACTTCACAGGAAACATGATTGAACATTTTCTTTCCATCATCTTCCCATTTCTGTCCTACTCCAGGATAATCATTGCACCTTGGAACGCTGCTCGGTTTTACCACTCAATCAACAATTTTTCATTTCATTGAATGCCGATAAGCGATTTTGGGGATTTTTTTTTTTGCTGCTCACCGTCACATTTTTAACGCACGATTTAGACCACTGGCCACTGCCAGTATTATCCTTTCGTGGAAGGAATTCCAGAACTCACCCGTTCATCTTCCTTCCACTCCCTTGTCCACAGGGGCGCACAGCAAACGAAGCAAATAATATCATCCCAAGCAACGAAACGACCATCATCGGCAAAAGGGACATCGCACCTAAGCCCTTTCGGTGGGATGAAACAGAAAAGGAGAGTAAAAAAAGGTATCGAAAACGGTGAACCGTTCACTGTGGACTAGAAATCCATGAATCGGTAGCCTGCTGTGTTTTTCAGCGTATCGGAAAGACGCTACCAACGTTTAAGCTGATATATTTCGCAACGCAAATAAAGCTGAGCCGGAATAGCAAATTGACACTTGCCACTGCCCACACTCATTCACACACACCTTTGTGGGGATGTTTTGTGACGTCAGTGATGCTAGCTAAGCAGGACGACGACGACGTTTTTCGAGATTCGAAGGGATAATCTCACATTTTCCCGAAAAAAAGGGTAACGGATAGAAGATATTTGCAGGAATAATCCGGCATGAGCAAAGAAGGACACTGCTTCAACCGCCCTTTTCTATGTTAATATAGCTATTTAATACAGGATTGTCGTACATCTGAAAGGAAAATGCTTTTTCAGACGAATCACTCAATCATTTAACAGTTTTATTTATATTTATGCCATAAATAGAGCTTCAGATAGTTGTTGAAACTTTATACAGTGATCTTTTGAAAAACATGTTTTAACATTTGAAACTCCATGAGAGAGATATATTATGGTTATGGTTGGATGCAATATTTAAATCTTGCCGAGGTCCTAAGATCTACAATAAGATCCACATTTTACGACCATATTTGGCTTAGCAACTATGAGCTATGATTTAATTCATTTCATAAACCAAGTGTCACTCCAAGGATTAAAAACCTGCAACATCCAACTCCACAGACTCATCGTTTTCGAACTTTACAAACGAACCGCCTGTCGACCGATTCAGATCCGCTTTATTGCACCAGCTTACGTAAACGCAAATCCAGCCCAATTTAGCGACGCGGCAATTGAACAGCGCCCCAAGCAAAACAGCGTGGCGCATGCTGAGCAGAACGCAACAGCAGCAAATTGATTTAATCTGACACATAATTGAATCAATCAAACCGACGCACCCGTTGTGGCCGGGTTTGTTTTGGTTCGTGTTTTTGTTACACAACCGTGTTTTCCCCCTCTTTCACGTTGCAGCGCAGCAGCTAAGCTACCAAACGTTAAGCATCGAATAGAGGGAGCGAATTATAAACGTCGAAAATGCCCAGCATCCACCGGTGACATGCCACTTTCGGCGGCGCGATCGTCACCGCGGAAAGGTTTGACACGTGGCAACAATTTCTGCACCCGTAACGAACCGACCGACACAGCCGATGAAAGATTGATGATGGGCGATGGAGCCATCATTAGGGCAGGGAGTCAACCGTCGGGCTCGTATTTCAGCATGCCGAAAGTCATTTATCTCTCTCTACGGACTCAGAGTTCCTTAGGGAATTGCATCATACGTCCTCCTCACAAAACTACCCGTGAAAATTGATTTAATCTCGAAACTGAAGTAGGTTTTTGGCTGTAACCACGCTTGGGAGTTTTTCCATTATATATTCTTCTTTTTTTAATGTCCAACGCTGAAGAGTGAGTCAAAGAAGCTGTCCATAACAAAGACCCGCACGCTTCGCAGCCACTTGCGTTCGAATTCGGAACAAACCACTGCCGACGACTAATTCCATCAAACCGCATTTCGGTCAAAAGAATCACTCCCTTAGCATCGTTACCATACTGCACCAGTCACCCAGTGTCTTATAAATTACCCGGCCGTCTGCCGGACAGACAACGCGCCTGAAAACGAGTGAAAAGAAACGCTCGCCAGATCCACGACCCAGAATACATTTGCATTACCGGGCTTGCTTTACGATTGGCACAATCAGCAGATCATCGTTTATCGAGGTCGAGTGATGGTGGCGGAGCGGTGAACTAAAAGCGAAGTGCGACAGACAACGAACAACAACGGCCAGCATCGTGCTCGAGATTTTATTTTAGCGAGATTTCGCAATGCAACGAACCGTGCACAATGAGATGAAGCTCCCAGCCCTTGGTGCCGATGGAGCATGATGCCACAAATCAATCGATCGAACAAATTGGCTGGATTATTTGACGGATGAGTGCTGATTTACCAAACCAGTGCCTAGAATATTGGGTCAAATCGAACGTCTAAGAGATTATTATTCCGTGTGTCTTTGAACATTCGTCAAATTATCTTCATTATTTGCTTTATATTTCCGTACGCTTATTCTTTAAAAAGCTCAAAAGTTTAAGGGAATCGCTTCAATTTATCATTATTTTATTGCTGCAGCCAAAATATTTTTTATGTAAATTATTATGGATCTTTTATACTACAACAATCGAATGTTTGCCGAGGGAACTTTTGACACATATTTTTTCAAATAAATTTGTAAGTTAAGCAAGTTTGTTTGATTATTTATTTCTATGACATTATTTTCAACTGACAATACGGCTACTTGTAGCCATGAATACCGTTTAAATAAAAAAATTATCTTCTACCATCTTTAAAATAATGTCAGTGAGGCAAGTTAATAGTCATATAGCAGTGTTATCTGTTCAGAGGTTAGTGTTGAGGAATCAAACCCTGATCAAATTTCTATTAAAATTTGATGAAAAGCCCACATATTCTTACAGACGCTGATTTTAATTAAAATCCTGATTATTGTTTGTAAAAATCTTTTACACCAAAAACTGAAGTCTAATAATTATTTCATGCACAAAAATATGTCCGATGCCGCTTCAAACCAAATTAAAATGGAACAATAAAAATGTATCCTACACAAGTAAAGATATTGTATATCGCATCAACACTGGAGACTAATAATCTTGCCAAAGAATTCGCATAAAATAAAGCAATGCTCAATCGAAACGAAATTCTTGGAAAATTCAAAAGCAAAACATCAAGTACGCTTCACGGAAAGGAATGCTAAGCATCACATTACGGCCCGATGTTCAGCTTCATTTATCATCGAAACAATTTTCGCCCTGCACTCTGTTTCGTATCATTCCCGGTGCGTTGATAGGTCATCGAAATTTAATGTAATTATCTTCTCCCAGCCCACCATCACCGGCACTCCCGAAGGAATGGGAAATCGTCACTGTACTTCGATCTCCACCAAAACAATCGATAAACTCTCCGCACCGAAACACGTCCACACTCCGATAGTAATTTAATTTCGTTTTCTTTTTTGCCCCCATCCCTCTAAAGTACAATTTCCATTACCCACCGACGCTCTTGACCGATTTTCTATAAAGTATTTAGAGAAAAAAAGGTATTTACAGACTGGGTAGTAAGCGTTTCTCACGTTGGCCGACCGTGAATCATCGCATCGCACAAACACGATCCTAATGAAAGAAAAACCCACCGCAAACCGGGTTCTGAGTTAGGTTTGATTTTTGACTCCAATGGAAAAATAATACTCAGCTTCCAGGCCCCCATCGTTCCACACTCAACTTATGCCGAAGTACCACCTTACTGTTGAGATACATCAATTGCGATCGTTTTTCTTCTGGTTTTTATTTTTTCCTTCGGTTCGGGTCCGTTACTGCTTCCTGCACACACAACTTCCGGACGAACAGTAAACAAACACTTGTGAAATTCGATCCGATATCGTGTCCTCTCCGCAGGCCATCCACGTCCAAGCGGCCGGAGAAATGAGAAACGATCAGCCGCGGAAAGAAAAGAAGACAACGCCCGCTTGCAGCCTACTTTCCACGGTTGAGGTTGGGATGTTTATTTTTATTTGTTAACCACTCCAACCGCGATCGCGAACAGTGTGAAAGTAAGGAAAAATGATACAAATTGAGGGCCGGTGTGTGTGAGAGAATATTTCTGGAAATAGCGGCGCTTCATCTCTCAGTCGCAAATCCCGGCTCGTCGGGGATGGGTGCATGAAAAAAACACCAATTTACTTTCACCTTCGCCGGCTCCAACGTCGAATCGCTCAGTGAAACTCAGCTGGGCAGAGGGAAGAAATTTTCTATACTTATTAACCCAAAGCAAGCACGACCAAGGGAAAACATGTGCCATTTCGTAAGCAGACGACAGGCACCGGGATCAGATTAGCTACTGCGAGTTGTACACAGCTTGATCCAATTTGCCGACTGCATACACCACTCGAGTCGAGCGCGTCTCATAGATAGGACAAATAATTGTCTCTTAATCTCCCAACGGGTGCTGGCCGGCGTAGGCCGCCACGAAAGTCACCGCACGTGACCAGAATCGTGGAACGCTTTCGTCGTCACCACTGTCTTCGTCTTGGGCGTATCAGTTCTGCCTCAGATTGACTAAACAAGCGACAGATCACACCGTCCGATATCCTCCGGGCAGATTCTTATCAAAAGCGATAATAAAATGTAAGCAGTTTACCGCATGCCTGCCGGCGCTTGTTTTTTCTCCGCACGAATAAATAAATCCATACCTTGTTGTCTTCCCTCGGGGCCGCCCGGAGGGAAGTTTGGGTTTTGGGAATGCGTTTTTACAGAGAACTGGTTAGAGATTGTTGGAACAAGATTGTCCACCACACTTTACGATCCTGTGTGACTTGTGTACGGAAGTGTAGGTAGCCTTGAAAAGGCGTAGAAATTGCTGAAACAGAATAATCCTACTTTATCTATATATCTGTAATATCTAGCAAGTTATGTTTTATCTATCGGCCAACGTAATTTATGCTTGTTTTCATTTTGTTCGATTTTTTGTTTTGTTTTGCATTTCGCATTTTATCAAATATTGAGCAGATTCTTGTAGAGATTAGTGAACTTCATGAGCAGCTTGCTTCATGGAGTATTTAGTAAGAGCACGTTCCACGACACTGGCTGACGTAGGTTCAAATCTCAATGGGCATCCAATACTTTGATGGAATGGGTTCACACAGGGTTGATGGAATATATACAAAATATTTTGAAAAATAATAAACCAAATGTCGATATCGAAACAAAAGTCCATCGTATAAATATCCCAACAACAGAGCGTTTCCAATCAAAACCAAATGCCACAAAATCCATTCACCATAACTTACCGCAAACTAATGCCCCCAATCGGGCTGAACCTTTCGATTCACCAAAGTTCTTTTCGCTCGTCCACCTGTCCACTCAAAACCATTCATCACCGCTTAGTTGGTGTGATTTGGGGATGCGGTTCTTGAAACACATTCTCTCGTATCTGATCGTATCTATTCGCATCTGCCTACGCACGTTTTATCACACTGTGAGAAGCGATTCTTTCTAACAAAACATGAACATTTGGGAACCCACATCACATCGGCGGCTCCGTAGAACTTTACAATTGTCGAAACAGAAGCGAGAGAAGCACGCAGCAATTCACCCAAAGTAAAATCGATTCCGATGGTCATTTTTTTACATCACTTCAATTTTCACATTGAACAAGTAATTTTCCCGGTAGCGCTTGCCTGCTTGTGAAGAAGTTTTGCATTCCAAAAACGTGCCAGTGTAACGCACCGAGTCAGCCAACAGTCATTGGGATCTTCTCCTTCCAATCGCACTCAATATGAAATTCACTATTGCGCCCGGTTCGAAACTGAATTGAATTTCACCGCGCACCTCGCAACGGACAAATTTTTGTTTTGCGGCGACCGATGTTCGTGACACCTGTTTCCCATCACGTACCCCCTTTTACCTTCACTTCCATCCCTTCCCAATTCTCCACCCTACCCTACCACTCTACGATCGCATACCCTACCGATACGTAGCGGACACTTCATCAAAACTGCTGTTCTATAATTCAAACGGATGCCAACCGGGGCACAACACACGCGCTGCACACAAACACTCAGAGAAAAACCAACCCGTCACTCTCGTGGACAGTGGACAGCACACGTACGTGCTCGGGAAGATAGCGCATCGACGTGCGTTCCCGACGACCTTCCGAATCGAACTGGTGCTCGGTCGGTGGCGGCAAAACTGTCTTCGGCGTGTGTCTCGCCGGACGCCGCATCCCGGGTAACGTGTGCTACCGGAAGAACAGAGCCCGGTCGGCGCTGAAATCGGTGTCGGCTCACGGCTCTACCCCGATGCAGCGACACACTATGGGATGGACTGCATGCGACTAATGGACAGAATTTATACTAGTCAATAGAATCATTCAACGATATCACAACCGAGTTCAAAAAAAATGAAACGAAATAATTTCGTTCGGTGATAAAAGTGACAACATTGTAGGTGCATAAAATTTCAAAAGCTGTTTTAATGATTTACTGATTAACCCTTAGAACATAACTAAACGATTTTTTAACTTCCAAAAACAGTTATAATTATTTTTGCTACGATGTGTTGTCTTTTTAATAATTTTGTAATGCTAACAATTAATTTATTCGTTTGCCTGGTTAACGACTAAATTGTTTGTCTATCTTATTTCGAAACAAATTGAATTTAATGTAAAGTTTAAAAAAGTATTCAAACGATTTTTTATTAAAAGCTAGCACTCTATTTTTTCCATATACTCATTCAAAATAAATCTTTCATGAACTAAACGAATAAACTAAAAATGCTTTTTATTCACCTTCAATGCATAATATGTTTAGCTATCGTTTACTAACTTACTTCCGCCGAGAAAAATAACCCAAACCAGTGAACAGCTGTGTGTTGAACATGTTTTCAAATCTCTATCCGAATTTTATTTAAATATTTTGTACTTGACAAATAAATAAATTTACTAGAAAAATTTACTAACAATAGACGAATTTACACACATAAAAATCAATGGGCACGTACCAAATGGAGCACGTGCAACCTATTCACTAACGGCCGAGCTTAAATCCATCAACAACTGGGCGCCTCCATCTTTTTTGACTGATGGAGCTGTAAAATGTAAAATTAAACTATCCAATAAAAAAAAATCCCACAAGCAAATGTCAAAACATCCATGCAAGCAGCAATTCAAAGTAGTAATCAATTATTTACAATTTGCATCAAACGAAAGGTTGCGAATGCTCGTCTTCTGCCAAAATACCCTTTCCAAAAGAACACAGCACTCGCGATTTTCTCAAACATTCACCCGCTCGGTCGGCGGGAGAGATACACTTCACACCACCGAAACCTCGCCGTGAGCGAGAGAACGCGCGCAAATCGCAGACAAGCAGGCGGTGGTAGTCAAAACAAACATCATATGGGACGCGCCGACGCAACGGACGTCGGGAATCATCAGCTGGCAGTTGCCCCATCATGCTTTCGCTCGCTTGATGCGAATGTAAGAGCTTCGTTTTTTGTACATCGCTACACGGTTTACGTTCAGTCACTCTCTCTTTCTTTCTCTCTTTTTCTGTACTCTTTTTTTCTCCCTACATCGATCATCTCCACTCAGTGTAACCGGCGACAAACGGACGCCAGCCAAAGTGCGCGCGTAAACAACGAAACTAACCTTAAAACGTGTGTACCGAACGAATGCACACTGTTTTCGACACGTTGCAAATGGGAAACGACAAGCTTACAATAAAGCGGCATCTTGTTTCCGTAGCCAATAGTGCAATCATTCAAAGTGCCACGAGAAAGCGAGACAAAGCAACGCACTCGTTGGAGTGGTGTACTTTATTTTCTGCAGAGTTTTTTTAAGACAAATCTCATTTTCAAAATTCATATTTATATCGCTTGGTCTACAAAACCCGCCTGCCCATCTGTGATGTCGATTTAACGATGCAAACTCGGGAAAATGTTGTACCATCTTAATCCATCCTCAACGCAAAGCCGACACGGTTTGTCTAATCTTTCTCGGCAGCTCCCAGCACCAACCTAATTCCTAATCGCTCTTTAAAGGACCGCTCGTACCGTACTGGCTGTAAGCAATCCTTGACGCGTAAAGGAAACACCTGCCCACCTGTTCCGAACGGTCGCTCTCGTACAAAACAAAAACCTCCCAAAAAGCACGTCTACTCAAGCTAGAAAGAAACGACAAACGAGCTTCACCGGGAAAGATAATCAACGCAGTCGTGTCACCGGCATCGGCAAGCGTTGCGTGCTTGCAAAACTACTTCATTTTGCCAACTTTCCGCGAAGCCTTCCATGCGTCGGTTGTGGGCTTATGGGTGGAAAGCCGCAGGAAGTGGGAAGATAAATTGTTTACTTAACCGAACGCTCCCATCCGGTCGTATTCATCTTCTTCCGCCCTCGGTGCACCGAGAATGGACGTTGGAAATGGTTCCAGCCATCCAGGCACGCTGATAACATAGCTTCTGTGAGAGCTTATTTCGAACGGAACAGTTCGAGTTCGAGCTCCATTCGTGTGTGGCGTGCGGGTTAGTTTGATGGCAACTGACAACCGAACGCCAACGTAAAACACTTGGAACAAAAGGAAACGTAATTCGTTCTCTTGTTTCGTCACGAATCACCTCACGTACAATGTTTGGCTCCACACGGCGACAGTGAGACACGCGTTTCGGTATATCTAAGTCTGATGGCGACATGTTGAGTTATTTCACTCACGGATAATTCTTCTCTCTTCCCAAGCATTAACTTGTCACGACCGCTAAGGTGTTGGAAAGCGTTGGTCCGAGTACGGCGAGTCCGAGCTGGAGTGTAGTTTTTTTGCCGATTTTCAAATACTACAGTGTGTGCAGTCCATCTTTGAAATTTTATTTAAAAACCATTGATTTTTTTTCTCTCTCGAGTTGCCAACAGGTTAGCAAACAGATCGCAACAAACGATGCTTATAGAAAAAAATCGTTGCTCATTTGAAGCATTACGCCGTGATGTCCGCAAACCCAAAGCTACAACAATAGATGAGAAATGCACATGAAAAGAAACTGCTAGGCAAGCGAAAGGCATTCAATAAACTTCCACAGCTCAAGTTGATTGATATCGAACAACCCACGCAACACGGCATTTTGCAGCCCGCGTTCGATCAGCGAAACGCGTGCAAGAAAAATCTTCCACAAAGAATTCCAATAAATCAACAACGCACGGTGAGAAAGAGAGCACATCTCATCGACTCAATCGATCAGATCAACAGCGAGGCGGTCGCATTTCTTTCTTTTTTTTTGTAACCACCACTTCATTTATCATCTCTAGTGAAGATGGGCGCTCTTGGGCGTAAGTAAGTACACTGTATGAACTCATACACAAAAGGTCAGCTACGGTGAGATAACGAATATACGGTAAGATTAATTTTTGCAACCCAGCGAATCACTCATAAGCATCGGATTCACGTGCCCTGCACGGGTTTACAGTGTCTAGCACAAGAACATGTGCGTGTCCGTTATTTAATTAAAATCCAGTCCTATTATTAATTATCTACATACTAGAAGAAAACAACAATCAAATTTAAAAACAAAATTAAGTTTCATGTTTATGTTACAGGTGTTTGCTTTCTTAATTATTTATGATAGCCTAAGCTACTAATACCGCAGGAAGTAGAAAACACACGTTACTAACGTCTACTGTGGTAATATATATTGAAATAGAAATAAATGAAATAATTATTATCTTCTTTTTTAATGATAAAGGCTAAAATCCTATGTAAAATAGTTATATTGTTCCAAACAAAGTGTTGCAAATTTTTAGTTTTCAGGAAGTTACGTTAAAGTGAGGATACAATTTCAGCATCAATTTGAATAAGTCAATTTTTAACATTTCAATTTTTTATAGTAATTTTATGTGTAATAGTCGTTGGTTATCTTTTATGTAGATGTCCTAAGAGCATGGAAAATAACACTGAAAAACATACGTAATATTATAACTATTCCCGACACTGTATGATAAACGAACAAAAAATCAAATAAACTACTCAGTGAACAAGTGAGTGGTTGGAACTTCTACAGAGCGCTTGTGACTGCGAAGCATTTGTCAACGTCAAGTGCTCCTCTCGACGCTTCTCCCACTACGGAGAATGTAAACCGTAATCGCTAGCGCCGGTGCTAAAGGTCTGGAAAATCGAATCCCCACTGGAGCATCGTTCTCCGTCGCCACACCCTTGACCTTGCGCATCCTGCCCATCCTGCTGGGCTGGTGTTTTGTTTTGCAATGCACTCGACCATTCTGCCTCTGCTCACCCACCGTCGCCATCATCCAACTTCATCATTGCTGAGATTCATATCGATCAGACCGAACGCTTACTGGCTCTTCCGGAACGAACTCATTCACCCCCGGAGGGACCCAGGACAAAAACCGGAAGCAAACAGCTCCATGTTTCACTGTTCGTGCCGGATTCACGCCACTTTCCTGCTTTCCACCCCTCCTCCGACCCTGGGAATGCTCAGAACGGGATTCGCACGCCACAGCCAGCCCATCCGAACCACTTTAGAAGTTATCTCAATTTGTCACGTTATCGTTGCGCTATTGTTTTTGATGAAGTCCCGCCACGCCAGAAAGCCCTGCCGGGCGTTAACGCGGGAGGAAAAGATGGGTCAGTTTACGGTCGGGATTTTCCTGATAGTATCGGAGAAAAAGCAACTGCGAAACTGCAGCAAACACAAACACTGTTGCCGTGTTTCGGCCTATTGTTAGGGGAGCCTTTGCCTTTTCGACAAACGATGTTCTCGGCCGTCCTTCATAAGCCTTAAATGATACGATTAGGCTGGGAAAAGTTTGTCCAATCGTCAATTATTTGCTTACCACGCTAGAAACGCGGGCTCGGTTTCATGTTCCAGTGGGCGGTTCGGTAGTGCGTTTCGATAATATAGGGCTTATCTATGATGTCTATCGTGCAAGTATACTTCCGACATCCGTCGCTTCTTACACGGACCCATCGATTCGAATGATGATAATCAACTTGAAGTATCCGTTGGCACACAGCGCAAGTTCGAGAGGGCATTACAAATTCAAGCGACTTACCTCTCCAGGGAAACCCACGGTAGTCCTTGAGCGCGGTGACTACAGCTGTTTCGCTGCTGGTGACACTTTTGGAACGCACCCTAACATTCGCAACGAAATTGAGGTTAGGTTTGGCACGATTCCACCCATGAGCCGTCCGTAACTCGAAGCACGCCCGGTGCCGTGTTTGCCTTCGATCAAGCATTACTGTCGAGTGCTACAAACACACCATCACACACACACATTAGTGGACGATATTTGTGTAACTTCCCGGTGGGATTTTGTGCAACCGTGCTGACAGAGTGTTTCCAGCGCGTCCGAACGTCCGGACGCTCCCAGCCCGATAATCTTCGGCAGCCAAACCTTTATTCCCACCGGTAGCCGGGATGGTGCTTCAAACCAATCGTGTTAGTAGTCCCGCGACACTCGTTCCACACGTGAGGCTCGTCCTTGCGTAGAGCGACGGTGTGATCCACAAAAGTGCCACTTGGAAGCACCGAAAACAATCGACACATTGTGCGACGTGTGTATTTTGGGGCAGTGTTTCCTTAACTTATGCTGTCACTCTCACGCTTCTGCCGTCCATCGAATCATCGATCACACTCGCAGCACGGGAGGGGTTGTGGACCGAGCGGGAGAAAGGAAGCAGTGCATGTTCGGACGTACGTTTCGCTGACACTTTAGACCGTAATTCAATTATCCACTGCAGGAAGTAAACCAACACACGAGACGACGGGGACAATCAATGGTTCTATCGATTTTCTACTCAAGTTTCTGCCACCGCACAGGTGGTTTAGATTTTTGTTTTTGACCTCCGAAGTCCGGAAGTCCATTCGCGCGTAATGGTTTAGTACCATCAGGTGAAAGGGAAGTAAATTTAATATGCACAACATTTTCCCTCATGGCTTTCTATTATTCAAACGTATCATTACGATATTAATTTATAAAATCAGTTCAACCGCACATTACACCGTACAGACGGAAAATGGGGAGACATATTGCCGATCATTAATGTAGCATGTGTGGCACACGGTGAGCTCTAACCGATTTGCAAACGAAATTACGCCGCCGAGAAATTCTTGCCCTATAAATAATACATTCACGCTTCTCAGCAGCTGAGAAACTTCACGATACATCCTTTTCCCAATGCACGAAGAATCTGGCTTCATTAAAACTTCCGGGTTAAATCGATTTATCGAAGTTTCGAGAACGCCTCTCGCCGAATCGGAGATGTGTAATGGTTTTACTTTCGCGGTGATGAAATGTATCCCGTGCGTAAGCTACCCCACCCCGTGGAAATCTGTAGAATTAAATCCGTGCGTCTCGCTCCTTGCGACGGTTTCACTTATGGAAATGGAAGAAAAAGCCGAGCATAACATCATCGAATCAATCACGGTACTTGCCGAAATGTTGGATTACCGATTTACATATGTTTGGAACAGGTTCGATCGTTCTGCTGCTCCATTTTGACGCTTTCCACACTGGTTCCTTTTCCTGAGGCATGGTTTTGGTTTGTTGTCACAGTTTTTTTATCTTTCCTACGATAGAAGAATCACTGTTAAACTGGCATACATATTTATTACGAATCATAATAGCGATTGATCGAGCAACAATAGCATTTTGAGCTAGCTATTTATCTAAAATATAAATATGGTGCATAAATATGGATAAATATGGTGATAAATATATCGTTATTTAGGGTCTGAAATATAAATTAGAATTTTGCTTTATGTTTAGTATTTTTTACTATTTTTATTGAATTGAATTTAAATTTCATCATTTTCTGTTCTGAACAGGACACATAAAGTCTTAATAATAGCTTTGATGAAGCTTTTAATAAGCAAATGATATTAGTTGATATTTAAATCTCACAAAATAAAATGTGTAAGCCTCCCGCCATAAACCTGAATCAATGTACTCTTTAAGAACGTTCTCGCAGAAATGCATTGAATAATCGAAAAATCAACATTCAATACTGCAAAATTGGTGACTAAGGATAACTAATTTAATATTTAAGACCTTTAAGAAAAGAAATTACAAATAAATCTATCATCAAATCCAGTTCAAAGGTCCAGCTGAAATGTAGAAAACGAAATAATTTTTTAATTACGTTCCTATAGTCAACAAATTATATGCCTTGTTGTTGACATCAACAACTCTAATGACCAGACTTGTTTGAACGGAAATGGTTTTGGGTTATTTAGGTTATATATTTAACAAAATCATTCCATTTAATCCCGTTGTGCTAATAATGATTCAATATCTCTACCATATGGAGAAATAATGTCATAACATATGCCTTCAATGTAGAACATGACGACTGAATTCTTCTTCTAAAGGTCAACCACGGTAAAGAATTGCAGCAAACAAGTTCGACACTATTTTGTAGTCCACAATTTGGTTGTTTTCAACAGATGAGATCGCATAATGGAGTAGGAGGTTGATTTATACAGGATCCGGACATATTTCCGGCAGAAACCGCATATATATTAACGAAAGATGTATTCTGTTCAGCCTACGCAGCTTCATCCTACACACTATCGTGTAGTGTGTAGCTCTTTTTCAAAAAAGGCTCTCGATTAGTATCGAAAACATTTTAGTTTTTTTTTTCATGAAACCAGCAGGTCGACCTCAGAGAGGGATTTGTTCAATCCATCCGTGCACCACCCACGGACAAGCCGCATGGGCCGGTTTGCTGTCCCATCGCTTGCCTCACAACGTACGGCTTCCCGAACCATCAGGGGGACAACGTTGCCCAGCACCGTCTGGTACGCAAATGTGGCTTGCATAACTTTCGCGGTCGCCTTCGTACGCGTTGTTGTCGCCGTCGTGCTCGGTCAACCGGTACGAGTTTGCATAACAAATTGCGGAACGGTGCGGTACTATCGGGTGTCTTCAAGGGCGCGGAGGACAAACCGCGATGTGCCGATGAGCTTTACCGACTATACTTCGACTTTAACGTTGCAGAAGGTAGCAGTACGGTGGGAAGCTTATACCGGAAACGATAACAACGATCAGGGCGATAGAGGGACGTCAAGGTGAACCTTTCAAGGACACCGTACCAGGGCTCTATAATTTAATAGTGATTGATTGCTTCCTAGCGTTAAGAAGGTATAGCAGAGATGTAAAAGAGTATCTTAAAGGATGATACTACAGAAATGCTCTCCACACAGCATCAAGTGCACAGCAAAGAAGAATGATTTATCGATTCGCTTCGTACATCAGATTTTTTGTTTGTCAAATTAAGTAAAGCAATCAAATAAATGGTCCTAAAAGCATGATCTGCACACGCATATCTTCACACTCATCAAAAACATCCAAACGCATTCTATAAAACCCAATCCGGGCTCCCGGTATCGTACGAATCGAACTTTTTCACGTGCTCTGGCTAAAACATCTGATCAGTACACTAATCTCATCAATGTCGGCTACAAAAACACAAATCAAATAACGACCATCGCACGATGAAAAACCGGGATCGTTCGGTGGTAAGGTTCCGGGTTGAAGCCGATATGCACGTCGTGCTCGGCTGGCAAAACCGTAGCGAAAATACCAAAGCCCCAAATCCCACCCGTGGCCCCCGTGGCGCTTCGTGTTCGTTGACGGAAACTTTCTCGTCAGGATACGCTGCTGGAATGGAGCGGGAATTGAGCCACGGTTTCACAAACGGCTGCAACGTTTCCACCCGGTTCCTTACCGCCAACGCCGGACGCTTCCCGGCCACTAATGGAGACAAATTGCGTACGATTTGTTGCCGTTTCCGTTCCGTTGCGGGATTCGATTGCGACAACTTCATTGATTGGAACTGGTGCTCCTTTTTCTCGAGCAGACGAAGTGAAGCGGCTACGACGAACGAGTATGACTTCATTATGGGAGTCGAGCGTAGTTGTAGTCAACTTTGCCGTACACCGGACGGTTGTTTTCCACCGAAACACGGGGAGCTATTTGTGTAGAAGAGGTGTAATTAAAATTTTCATTATTACCTAATAGCTTTATCGACAGAACCAGCACCGAGCGGAAAGGTGGAAAGGTGTGGTACTGTTTCGAATTTTGAATAAATACATTTCCTTTACGAGCTGCGGTACTCTCAATCACCGCTTGCAAAGCCGGAGAGAATCGTTTCGAAGGAAGCGAGATATTGATTTTTAAACTTCAGTCTTAGCCCTTTTCTCAATGCTATCTTAATAAACAGCTAGAATTGCTTTGAACATTTTACGGAACTGAAATCAAGGTACTTTTTTATATCAAAATTTCTTATTAATTTTTCCCCAATAAAAATTAACATGTTTGCTTATAATTAAATATTTTTAAAATGTATAAAAAGCGTCTTCCACAAACGTGTTGTCTCCGTGCTGCGATTAGGTGAATTCGAAATAAAACCTTTATAGCAGGGCGCATTATTTTTACAATTTTTATCACTAATATATTTGGTTTTCGTAACATTTGTATTTTTAAAATAAATATTACCATTTTTAAACAATTTTGTATCTGCTAAATTTAACTCATAAATCTAGACTAGAACCACGAAGGTCATATGAGAAAAATAAAAACAATCATAAAATTCCTGACAATTACTTATTCAATTGTGCATATTCCAACATTTAATATTTTATTAGGAACAGGAACCAACCGAGCTGTGCCACAATTGTCGCTTTCATATGTAATTTCTACACATCTAATGGTTAACTGAACAAAAAAACGGCTTTACTTACCTTTCGTTGAAAAGGATGTATTTTTTATTTCCCTCTTTCCACAAATTTCCTTACATTCTATCCACTCTGTGCGGTGTATTAATATTGACATTCAACTCTGGTTTTCTATGGACGAGTTTTATTTTTTGAGCGCTTCTTACCATTTCGATTCAACCATGCTGATGGTTTGTTTGCAATTGTCTTTTTTGTTTCATTTGCTACTGTGCGAGTGCTTTCAAAATGGATTTTATTTTTTTACGCTGCATTCTCTGGCTCAAACCACTTTTCCGCTGCGTTCCATTCCGTTTCATGGGAAGAAAATTTCACTCCCTTCCTCGCGTGCTTCCAAGCACTCTCTTAGACGGACTAGACGACTAGTAACGTCTACTTCAATCAAAATCCAATTTTCAATCAAATTGCGAAACGAAGTAGGAAAATGCTTCTGCCAAGTGTTTTTCTGCCTGCCGATCCATAAAACCAGCAGGGAGTGACACAGTTAGCCTCTCCCGGGTGTGGCAAGCTTACAAAGGGCGATGAATAGATGTGTCGTTCAGGGCTTAAGCCAACTGCACACTCCAGTTAAACAATCGCGAGCCTGAGCCACACTCCCAAAACACAACTTCCAACCCATTCAGCGGGGCACTCAGGTGGTTGGTTGTTTTCGGTTTTAGGTTGGCGGTGCCACCTGGTAGCAGACTAGCTTTGATACGTCGAGCAGCGTTCGAAAATCAATCTTGATTGAAGAAACGAAAAAATTTCATTACGATTGATTTTTATTCTTCTGCGTACAAGCGCGACCATCGAGCGAACCTCTCGTCTCATATTTTCTTTCGTAGTATTTCTAAACATAGACTACAACCGAAAGGAAATGAGATACTTCCTTGCACGCTCGTTGCTCAGCTGTGGTAGAAAATGCTCAAAAGGGGTTGATTTTCTTGGGTTTTTTTCTTTATTCCTCAGAAGTGGCATAAAAAAGAAGAAGAAAAATGTTCTTTGTTGCACTGATTTCGTTCGCCAGTCAAAGCTTGACGACATGGCAATACATCACACAGCAGTCAATCATGTTTTGTTTCCAGCATCTAACAGACATCTGGATTGTTTCTTTTATTTCGTATGAAGAAAAATTAATCAAAAATATCGCTTATCTCAATTTGAAAACATTGAATCTTCTTTTTCTACGTAAGAGATACAGTATATATTAAACAAAATTACTGGAAAAATGTTTTTAGCGTCTAAAATATTTTCTAGAACACTGCTGATTACGCAAACCACACAATAAATTGTATTTATACTAGTAGTTTTTTTAGATGTTTTTTCACACCTATTACGATTGATTATTAATGATTACTGATATGCATCAAAATATACAATAACTAGGTATTAAGATCATAGTGAAAGAAGCACTCTAATGAGGTCGTCGTTTAAGAGCACAAAATTTCCAAGCTAGCTGGAAACTAAATAGCTGATTACTAAACAAAAATTATCAATTTATAATTAAATATAAATTTCAAATATTCTATAAAACATGTCAAATGTACAGAAAACCTAAACACATACATGAACGAGCCAACTACAAATTTTCAAATTTTATCAACAACAATTTATGCAATACGGTTTTCTGGATAGCATATTTCACTTATTGTTTTTCCATTTCACACGAGCATTTGTTCCGCATGTATAACGTAAAGTGTAATTTTACTAATGTTCCCCCAAAAAAAGGACACCCGCTGGAGCCACAGCCATCTTAACCGATCGGTCGGCATCGCTAAAAAATACCATCCACCTACGTGCCTGGAATGTGCGTAACGAACAATCGGGTCGTGCAGACACACCACCACCATCACCATCACCTTCCCGAGAAAAGTGCTAAAAATCAATCACCACCGATTCGGGCGCCATGAAAGCATCGGCCGATGAAAATCTCAACCTTAGCAATCCATCACGCCCTTCCCCCACGGGACTCTGGGAGGGAGGAGGGGGTGAGCGGGGAACGGCTTATCTTGTAATGTGATCATAAATATTCAAATATCTCATCATCCGTGCGCAAAAGGTTTCATTCCCCGCTGCCACGTGCAGTGGTTCGGCCGAGTTCGCTCGCTTTAATGGTTCGGTTCAGCTTTAAAGGTTGGCTATACACCGCAACCGACTAGGATGACAACTCAACGGAAGCCCCTGCTATCATACCGGCTTCAAAAAGGGCTACCGAAATCGATACCAGATGGCTGTGGGTTTCGTGTGAGTGTCGTTCTTCTAAATTGGTGAGATATAATTGCTTCCTCGGGCAGCCCGACAAATCCCGGAACTTCGCAGGGAGTTTATTATGCCCAATCTCAGCCTCCAATCTACGATACATGTCACAAATTCGGAAATCCTTCGGACCAGGAAATTGAATCCAAACGGCGCGTTTGGGGAGAGAGAGAGAGATGGCCGGTTGCCTGAAGAAATGTTTCCTTTACCAAAGTATGCCTAACAAAGGGCTCTACACGTGGCGGCCAAGGTGGGAAACGTTTTCCCACGAGATTTTCGCCCCCGGAGTTGGACACAGAACACGTTGACGGCGATCTTGAACCGTAAGGTCACGGGGGAAAATTGAGGGCGCTCAAATATTTGCACGCTCACCCGACTTGCGCCGAACCGCGAGCGTACGTTACGGTTGGACGCTTGCCCGCTTTATCCGGGAAAATTCCGTCGAAGGTGAAGGTATCGTACCGGTTCGGTTAATCGGATTCCCTTGATAGTCGTCTGCGCGCGAGCAAGGAATCGTTCTTGGAACCGACTTTAAAGTGTTTGTTTGTGGTGCGATAACATTATGGTACTTAGAATTGTAGGCGATGGCGGCTGTAACTAAACATTCCTCAACTGAGTGAGATTTACGAGTGTCACACATTTATCACTCATGTGTACCTATTTAACTTACAGGTTAAGAGATTAATCTGATGGAAATGTTATAGCTGATAATGCAAGCGAAATCAGAGCAAACCATTAATGGCAATGAGCTGTCTGTATAAACACGTTACAAATTATATTATTATAATTGAAAAACACATAAAAAATGCAACTTTTCATTTATTTTATAAAAAATAAATATTTTTTCTTATGTATTCTTATGTTTCTTAACCAAACTTATGATTATGAGTTCAAACAGACTCATAAGATTACATGAACTAAGTAGCAAATTAATATTATGTTTGGATATCACAGGATATCAAGATTTATATTAAAGCAAATTAATATCAGGATTGGATAGATTTTTTATTCATACCAGATAGCTTTGTTTGAAGGGTGTTTTGATAGTAAAATTTGAGATTTATGCTGACATAAATGTTTTCAAAAATTATCGTTCATTTTTGTAAAGTAACATGGTTAAGTTTTTAAGATTTATCTGGTTTTGAACTGTAATGGAAATTAAAGCAAATTGTTTATCCCATGTTTTTAACCGAACGTTGTAAAAAAACTTATAAAACGGGGCAGGTTTTATGTTGATGTATTTTTTAAGAACATATATAACAAGTATTTGTTAGATTTGTTTGAGTTTCAATTAAGGATTAACTGTTGAAATTTAACACATAAAAACTTATTTAAAAAAAAAGTTAAATTAAAATGGGAATATCTTATCACCAAATTTTAAACAATTATTAAAAAGTGCTGTGTTCTTCAAAATGAGAAAATACGGCACCGATGGAGGCGCCTGGTATTCCGTAATCGTTTGCGTGACATTTAAGAGCGTAGTTCCTCCTTCCCTTCTAATACTCCCATATCAGCAATCCATATATCTTCTCACGAACCCGTTTTCCCAGTGCCAGACCCTTACTTCCAATAAACAACCAAAACATCCCAATCGACAAGCTAAACCCCAAAAGCCGCCCGTAAAAGAAACCGACCGGGAAGTTCGTGCCAGCGGTAGTTGATAGAGGATAGGGAAGGGTGGAGCGGTACAAAGGAAGACAACTTTATCGCCAATCGCTAACACATAGACAGAGGCTTTCTCTACCTTTCGCTCGTCGGCCTACCTCTGCCCAACCCCTCTCGCCTCACTCCACGCCCGGAAGCGAACGTGCGTGAAAGCGACTTTAATGCCTTCGAACGGAATGACGATGCCGGAAAGAACGGCGGCATCGAACGACCGAGCACCGAATCGAACACCATTTAAATTGTGATTAGTCTTCCGGGAGGTAAACAACGTGACACAGCCGAAACTGCCAAACGATCGACGAGCAAATGACGCCTTCGAGACGCAAAAGGGGGTCACACAATCTTGACGCGCGAAGAAATGGAGGTCAGCAAAACATTCCGCTCGTGCGCTATTATCTGCACGCTTCCAATATTAAATTCCATCCGTAGCGCTATCGACAACTCGATCGATTGTTGATGGAATTAATGGGTAAAAGGAGGTTTTTATTTTGAAAACTTGTTCATATTACTTTGAAAAACTGAAGAACAGTCCTTTCGACACTTCTAATTATCATTTTTCATTTCACTCCTCCGTCAACAGTATCGTTATCGATCAAATAATACGCTTACGGGAGGGTTTTCGGCTTGTCATCAGTAAACGACATCGTTAGTGCTTCTTGTTAATTAAAATCATTCATCATCTTCTGTGCGAGAGAGCCAGTGTGGCACAGTTTTCTCGTCGTAATAAATTTATGTACAGCTGCAACTGTCCAACAATCGTGAAATCGTTCCTCGGAATGGGAGCGAAGAGTTTCGTCGGGAACTTTCTCGCTAACAAGCTTCTCAAATTTTCAACAATAGCCGCAGACAAAAAACGTGGTGACAGATTTCTGGAGACGAAGCTTTTCTCGGTTTTGTATTCATTTGACAATTATTGTGAGCATGAAAATTCGACGAAATATTTATTGACACTAATTATAATGATTAATCAAATAGTGGTTTGTTTAGTGGAAAAGCTAACTATTTGATCGAGTACGTAAAAATTATATTTTATGATTGTTTTAGGGGAAATTTTCATACTATATTGGATGAAACACTTTATTTGTAATTTTAAATCTTATTATTCAAATGAATTTGACCAATGAATCATATGAATAAAATGAATTAATGTGTTGAAGAAAAAACATTGCTGTCAGTTTTTGAGCTAACATGTGACAACAAATGGATCAAATACTTCCTAAACAAAGAAAAAAGCGGCACTCTCATAGGTTAAGATATAAAAAATGTTTAGAAAGAGTCGTCAGTTGACTCAAAAGTCAGAGATTCAAGGAAAATTAGCTAAAATTTAGTCTAGTAAAACTCCGTGCTATTTACGCTCGATGCCGCTTGCTTTGGTAACGAGCAAACTTTTATTTCGATCAAAACTATAAGCTCTTTCTGAGCAAACCGCAACAAAACCGTCCACTCGCTACGGTTTGCGGTTGCGAAATTGGAAGCTTTTGTCGAAGCACACGGAAGCCGTAAAATAAAATTCGACCCTAACTATTGCCACTTGATTGAAAGCGTACGTTTTTCACCCTCCTTCGTTACCTATATCCAGAAAACGCAATGTCTTTTTGCACGAAGATAAGCATCATCATCGTCGGGACGGGACATTTAATGGGTAGCGTTTAAGCTTAATTAAGCTCTCCTCTGCTAACAATGTGGTATTTTCCGCTCTACACTTTAGTGGTCCATTCCTCCCTCGAGAGAAAAAGAGGTGGAAGTTGATTTTTTGTTGCTTCACTTTTCATCTATCTTTGTCCTACTTTGAAAATACTTACATGAAATGTTTCTTTTTGCTTCCCACTTCCCGATAACGCGAAGGGAAGCAAGTGCCATGCTGGAAAGCAAACACATACCGCGGTCGTAGCGCCGCTCTGCCGCTCCCACCCTGCTCGAGTCGAGCATGCCTTTCCATTCTGTTTGCTCCGATGCACACCCACGCCACGTTGGAGCTGAAAAATGCGCCTTCCAACCGCTGCAGCTACTGGCAGGGAATAATTTATGCATATTTCCGGCCCCACAGGGTGCGCATTTGGAATGACGCGAGCGCATGGGAATGTGGGAGGAGGGTGGTGGAAATGTGGAAAACCGATAACTGGTACATGGGACAACTTCCGGTTACAGTACCTGTCGGTTCACTCGTCTGGTTTGGCTCGTTGTTGCTTCGTTGGTTTAAAGTTCATAAATTGCCATGAATTACGATTACTGCTCGAACGTGGCACACTTCATTTCGAGCATCGAACGTGGTTTGCAGCCAGCTTGGGTTCGTCACCGAACTCGGGAACTGCTTTCTTCCCTACTAGGAGAAGCATACTTTGTGGTAAAAATGGGTTTTAATAACCCATATGAAAAATAGAAAGAACATGAGTTAATGATAAACGCAAACAACGATTGATTACAATAGATACAACAGGAAAATGAAAAAATACAATACAATGTATGCTTATAAGCTATCGTCCTGTTAAAACGATAAACAAAAAAATAGATGCAATATAATGGAGCCTCAAAAAAAAAACTCTACCATTATTTTTTTATAAACAACTACTACAGGCTGTTGGCACCCAAGCGTTTTCCAAAGAATATTTTTTCTAGTGTTTTAGATTTGGTCAATTTTATTTACATTCTAAATGTATTTATTGAATTTAAAATTTGATAGAATCTGAAGAAATTAAAATACTGCATTAATTATTATTGAAAAATCTGCTTCAAAACATCTACCGTTTGTATGAACTCCAGTAAAAAAAATTGATAAACGTTACACGATTAGCATGTGATTCAATATGATATTTGATAAAAAAAAATCCCTAAAAATCCTCCAATAAATTAGTTACGTTATGTTCAACAAAGTCAAAGTTATTTCTAAAATTTTATTATTAACTACATTAAAGCTGTGAAATCGAGCAGTACTGAGCCTAACATTTCTCACTTTTACTATCTTTTTTTTCTGAGCACTCTTGAAAGACAATAAGTCATCTAATAAAACAAAACAGGCGAAATGTACTATCAATAATGAGATCAACTAAGTTAATTAAATTAATTAAAATAATTGACATCGACAGTAAAGTGTACAGCAGAGAAACCAACGAAACATTAAATTAATCTCAACTCCAATCGTGAAAAAATCAACCCCAACCGTGGCTTTAACACATCCATTTAGGTTTTTATTCATGTTTGAAGAATAAAAAAACACAACACAGTTAGAACAAAACACAACGCGCTTTAACACATGGTAGCCTCAAAACCACGGATCCCTTTTCCAGCCACGGATCACAAGGGCATCCAATTATGTGCGCAGCAATTAACTGAATTAGCCACGTGAGTTCGTACGGCTGGCCGCTTCATCAGCAATTAGCACCGCCAGTTACAGCCAAACCGTCCTTTTCATTCAACGGGCGATAGCGATCATTAGAACGGAAAAATAAAGATGAAAGGATTGCTAATTTTTGTGCCGTTTGTGCTCCAACGCGACCCACTCGCCGGGTGCCATGATGCTGCTGATTGCTGATCACACACAGTTCGCGATGATTTCCGGCGATAGTATATTATAAAAAAAAAGCCGGACCTTTTTTTTGCTACCCTTCCGGCACGGCTTCTAAACGAGCCAGTAGGGGTTCGTAGATAATATTATAAATAATCCGCTTCCGTTGCCGAAAGGAGCCCCGTGCCCGGTTAAAAGCTTTGCTAACGAAGCAGATTTTCACCTGCCACCGCCTGGCGTCCGTTGCGGTGACGAAACTCAATTACGAACGTCCCGGCATTCCGCGTCACGGATGATTGATTTGCATATCTTGGCGCACGTGCCTCGCTCGCAGCTTCGGGCAAAGGTACCGCGCGAGGAAAATTGCGCGAGCAAAGTGCGTCAGGTGATGCGAACCGAAGCTTGATTGCTGCAGACGGAAGCACACACAATCGTGATCGGCCACAGACTTCGACCGAAAAGACAGCTAGCAGCTGGAGAAGGAAACGTTTCTCCCGATGTCCGTAATGCGGTTTCCGATGGAGAACCGGGTGGGAAGAAATTACAATTTAAATTTCGTCGACACGAGCCCAAAAAAAACGGCAAACGAACCGAATAAAGATTATCGTAATGATGATGGTTAGAACAGGCGACAACAGGCTGCGGAAAATGATATCATCTCGCAAACGAATGCGATTCTCTCCCGACATTAAATTCACCAACGACAGCAGAAAAGTTGGCACGAGAAAGATTTTGTACTCATATGAACAAAACTTTGTACGTCCCATCTCAGGGTTCCGCGGAAGGAATGTCTAAATCAAGAAAATCACAAAAAACGTATAAATGAAAAGGTCGTGGAATACTACCCGTATGACATGTCGAACAAGTTTGTAGAGAACTTTTAACTTTCCTCCGTGACCTTTGCACACGAGGAGTATAGCTAAAGTATCCAAAGCTAAAGCTCACCAACAATCCAATCCATTTTAAACATATTGCCCACTCGTTCGCCTCTCCAGTAATATCTGCACTTCGAACTGGCTTCAAAATTGGCCGCTTTTTCCAACATTTAACTACAACCCCTACTGACGGGTTCCGTGAGCTAAGTAATTAACTGTTACCGAGTACGCTGGTGATAGCAAAAGTCTCTCATTAACTCATTAACGAACGAAACAACATTGGAGAAGAAACGGGACCTCCAAAAAAGACCTCACGAACTATCAGAACTTTGTCAGTCGTACCTCACGCGAGCCAATTTGTGAACGCGCCATCCACAAACGAATAAGCTTCTGATTTCCCCATTTCCGTCCGGTGGCGTGTGATAAGAAAGCACGTGTTTCCTTACAGCTGTTGTCCTATTACTGCCCAACGATCTCAAAACGGTACGACGAGCTTAATGTGTTGTTCTGTTTTTTTTTTTTTCGTTTCGATTCGCTTTTTTTAATAGAAAGATTTCCGCTTCGACACACGCAACACTCTGTAGCCGAGTGTCCCATTAGTGTAAATCTGTTTGACATCAAACACTCGGCCGAACCGAGCTGAACCGGGCGCCCATTCGCAAATCGAATCATGATGAAGCGTGTTTGACGCGTTGTCGCGTAGGCGTAGCGAGATGGAGCGATCTTTCACCCCGTTGACAAACGGGACGGCTTTACAGAAGCAGAAGCCGAACACGGAAAAGCCATTAGCAAATGATTGGACGTATAACATTGTTACGCGAATGGAGGCGAACATCATCGTTTGTTCGCTTTTAATTATTTCACAGCCGCGTTGATGTAAAACGAGAAGAGTACAGTCCAAATTTTGGATGGTACAATGGAATGTGTTGTGGTTGATTTATGCACTGCAGTACAAGCTAACTTAACGGGAGTGAGTAGGTCAAATGTATGGACAATATTTGATACCTATAGCAATACTATATTTAAACATATCTACACTGTTCCTAACTACAAAACATAAACTTATGTTCTGAAAAAATATACTCATTAATTGTAAAAGCTAGTTAACAAAATTTGTATATATTTCTTTTTTTACAAATGCGCGATCATTATGGATCAGGTTGTCTGGTGTCATTATTCTGCTGGCATGATTAGCCCGATGGAGCAGCGCTGAGGATTGAACTATTCTGGCCACCATCGCTCAGCCGGGTCGGGTGCTTGTTAAGGAAAACCATGAAAATTGGGGGAACTAAGATAAAAATGAAAGAAAAGAAAAAAAGAGAAAAGAAAGAGAACATGTACTATAGCTGGATTGGAAATGAAAATGTCTGATATGTTAGTTTAGGACTGGACAATCCATTATCCAATGGGAACTCCAGTATTTTTTCCAGCAGATCGACCAATACGGTCGCGTTACTAAATAAAACGATATAAGCGCATATAGATCGACCATAGGCGAGAACAATCGGGAGAAAATCGCAACGAAATAAAGCAAAGGATATTTTAGAGACAAAAGGAATCGCAGAGGAACCGAAGCGTTTTGGTTTCCGAGTGAAGAAAGGGACACTCCTAACAGACGTTGAACGATCTTACGGAGCCTAGTCTAGGACCTAACTCTAACGGCAACAGCGATAGCGAAATACTAACCAATCGAATATATTACCATGGGAGCAAAAGTTTTCCCATTATCGAACCTGCACCTAAGAACGAAGCTGGGAATCGGCAGAATATTTATTACACCAGCACACTGGCACGCCTTGCCCTTCTAGAATTTCGGTTTTGTTTCGTTTGTACTTTTTTCTCTTTTTTGATATGTCATTTTAAAAAAATACCGTCCGCTCGCAGCTCCAGCATCTTCATTCGCTTTACTACCTATGTTTTAATTATTGTTTTATTATACGTGCTAAATCTTCGCCTTCCGACACAATCACTTTTCACGAGTCAAAGTTTATAAACTTCACAATGCCCTCCCCGGCGCGCTTGGCGGCGTTCATTCGCAACCGGTTTGCGTGCGAGCTGGCAGGACAAGATTCCGCTTCCGGTTGCGCTGGTCGACAGAGAAGGGGAGAAGGGCAGCATCTTCGGATGGATGGGGCGGGCGAGGCGGGGTTGCTCGCACAAAAGGTCCTCCGTCCGCCGTCACTCACTTTCTCGCGCGCTCGCTTCCCTGTCCCTGTCCCACGCTCGGTTCCTCTACCGCTCCGGTTTATCTGCAAGAAATAGTTCGATCTAAACCTCCTGGTTCACAAACCACAACATCATCGGTTACTGCCGTTTTCAAACGAACAAAATCAACTACGGGGGGCAACGGCACCGCTACACACACTCCCGGACGCTGGTGCCGTCCGAACGAACAGAACGAAGGTTAAAGGAAAACGAAACGGCCAGGAGCAGCGCAGGAGCCGTAAGCCGTGCGTTCCATGAGTATAAGAAGAATTAATTCGTACTATTGCTGTTGTTGTTGCTGCCGCTGTTGCCGCTACTGTTGTTGTTCTGGTTGGAAGTGTTGCTGCCACCGGTGTTCGCGTTGCTGTTGCCCGTGTTGCCCGCGGTGCCACCGCCGGAAGCACTACCGCCCGCACCCGCACCGGTACCGCCACCAACGCCGCCACCACCGCCACCGGACGAGGTCGTATTGTTGCTGCCGTTCGCGACGAAAGGTGTGCCCAGTCCGTACAGGTGACCACAGTACTTCGCATTGTCAATATTATCCTCAAAGAACATCTACGTGTCCAGGCCGCGCGATAGGGGAGTTGGGTGCCACAATTTGAGAAACAAATAGAGAGAGAGAGAAAGAGAGAAAGAAAGGTGTGTGTGAATAATCAAACTGGAGGGATCAAAAGGACCAGCAGAACGCGTGTTTTTTCCCAAATGATTGCAGTTTCCGTTTTTGTTTGCTATTTGCTTTGAAGCACATCAATCCGTTCACCAGCAGAGCAAAGGCACAAGTGAGGAAAAAACACACCAGAGATTTGCATTTATGCTTATATACGCTGCTGCAGCTTGCACGCAGTTTGGTAAATTCTATTCCAAAAAAGTTCAATAAATTCAAACAAGATTTGCGTTACACACGAACAAGAAATGGAAATTTTGAGCATTCTCGAGCGCTGCACAGCCTGCCAACAAGCAACCCGCTCGGTCACCACCGCATCCCCGGTTATCACATATCGGTTTCAGATGAGCATTATCAGTTTCGTGGCACAGGCATCATCACAACGAGTGCCCGGCTCAATCACAGCCCGGTTTAGGGAGCTAGAGGTACGGGGTACGCGGGTGGAACGCACGTTATGTTGGAAGAACTGTAGCACAAAGCACCGCGAGCGCGAAAGAGGCCCTGCTCTCTTTCTCGAAACGGCGCTACCCTGCGTGCGTTCGCGTTTACTCTTTCGGTTTTCGGTGTTGTTTCAAGCGTGTATCGATGTGGTTGAGCGACAGGCGCAGGCACCGTTCGTAGCGTTCGGCACAGGTGCACTCGAAGCTACCGATACCGCTGCTATTGCGGCTCAGGTTCGGGTTTGCACCGAGCTTGGCCTCGCCATCGAACGAAGCGTCAACGATGTTGTTGCTGCTGGTGTTGCTGCTACCGTCGCTGCTATTGTTGGTGTTGGGGCTGGTGCTGCGGTTGCTACAGGTCGTGGTGGTCGCGTAGCAACCATTGGTATGTACCTCTCGCATCTTGAAGAACGCCATCCCGGTAAGCAGCGAATCGGAGCCGGCCTGATGCTGGGGGCCGACGCGCCTCAGCTCCAGCTGGTCCGCCACTTCCTGCAGCCCGCCCTTCAGGTTCTTGCACGACTTCATAAGATACTTCACGTCGTATATAGTCGGGAAGTAGATGCGCAGCAGCTCGAAGAAGTCGCCCTCCTCCGCCGGCAGGTTCTGGTCGGTGAGCAGCTTCAGCAGATAGGCGAAATCGTACCCGGAGTGGAAGCTAAGCCACCGAATGTTGTCCATTAGCACGATGCCGGACGTCATCAGCAGCTCGGCGAAGTCGAGCGGATCGATCCCGTCCTCCTCGTGCTTCTTGAACTGGATGCCCGAATTGAGCAGCAGATCGATCGAGTCCTGCGCGTACATGTCCTCGCTCAAGTTGAACTTGAAGTTGAACTGCCAGGTGGAGAAGCCCGACGGCGTGCGTCCGTCGTCGTCCATGAACGTCAGCCCGAGCTGGATGATGCGCAGCAGGTCGACGTTGCACCGCAGACTCTGGTACTGGTAGTCGGCCGACGACCGGAACTCACCGACGGGACGGGCCACCACACCCGGGAACTCCGTGTCCATCGCCACGAAATGGTACTTCTGCACGATCAGGCGTATCGTGCGAAACTCTTCATCCAGATTGTGCCGCCACACGTCCCGGATACCGCACTCTTCGTTCGTCTGTGGATTCATGTTGCCTCCAGCACCACCACCACCACCACCGCCGCCGCCGTGACCTCCGCCGCCACTAACCGCCGATGGCATCGCCTAAACGAGAGCACAAGATCGGTCACAGAGCGAGCACCGCATAAGAAGCATGCAGTATAGCCTACCTTACGGCCGTCCCTGATCACGGGTGCCTTTTCAACCGTACAATACTTTGCTTCGGCAGGCTGAACTATTCCGTTGTAGGTAAAGGTTTGGTTCGCTACCGACACACTGCACACTGACGTACTTTGTCCCTCGTTGGAGTGAACAAAATGGCTACCGTGGCAACGCTTTACTGACGAAGTGGATCTGGTTCCAGTACTCTTCTGATTCTCTTCGTTCTAGCCGGGCTCATCGTCGACCGGGAGCTCCGTCACTTTGCGTAGCTGCATCATGCAAAACATCGCGTCCATTGCAGCACCGGGAAGGAAAAGGAAATCAAAACAAAATGAACGCTCCACCGTCGGCGGCACATCGCTACGTTGTACTTACATTTATCGTGGTGGCTAGTGGTCAATTGCCATTGCTCCAAGGCTCGATGTTGCTAAATGATATCTGTTTTGTTTCGTTTCGTTTCCGTATCAAGTTGGCGCGCCCGTGTATTCTGTTCAGGGCTTGTATTACATAGAGTGCTTAGATGTGCTTACTTATTTCCGCTGCCTTTCTCCCAAATCTACCACAAAAAACGCATACCATTAGCGCTTCAGCTTAATGTTACCTTAAAAACTAAGCGTTACCACACGGATGCACTATTATTTTTGCCCACAGTTTGCTTTTTAAAGCGATGAAACTTTCTGATACATTTTTAGCTGCACTTGGAGAAGGGAGGAGAAAAAACGCCGAGAGAATGACATCCAAGTGGCTATGACAGTCCAACAATGGCGATCGGTTGTCAACTCGAAAACCACACGGTGAAATACGTTAATTAACTAATCCATAAAAACTCCTCTCAGCTTTGGCAGGCTTTCGATGGCAATGAAAAAATTAGTTAAAATCGAAATACATACATTTATCTCAACACATACAACATATATCGGTTTGCCAATCGTTTTGAATGTTAAATTCGTCATCAGCATCGTTTGATGTCTATCTGGTACGAACTTTGTGCACTGTGTGGTTTCCTATTTTGGAATGTCATTTTGTGCGATCGTCTGACGTTTCGTTTGTTTACGTTTTACTTGTTTATATAAAATCGTCGATTCAAATACTATGGACACCATACGCGTAACATCCCAACTTTGCCGACTTTGTTTAAGCGAGGAAACCGCTGTTTTGATTGATTCATCTGGAATAATTGATTCTGCTCTCACCGTCAAAGATGTTGAACAATTTACAAGCATCCAGGCATGTATAAACTTGGTATTTCTTAATTAGAGCACGTTCTGTAACACGAGTTGCTAACAATATGGTTTCACCGTAATTCAATACATTCATATAATTAATAAATGCATTTGTTCTTCTACTTTTCAGCTATTGAACAACGAAAGGATTTCCTACGCTCTTTGCGGATGCTGTAGAGACATTCTCCACAAATCAGTAGCTTTCCGGGATATGTGCGTTCAACACGATATGATCTTTAAACAACTATTTTCGCTTCAAATTTCTTTCGCGAACGACAACTCCTTTGCAGCATATAGTAGTCAAAAAGACATATGTTCTGATGTAATGAGTGTAGAATTTCTTCTCCCAGAAAGGGAAGAAATAGTGACTGCTCTGGAAAAACTCGCCCAGCAGCCGCCACCTCAGAAAGAACCTGATCAAAATGTGGCAAGTTATAGTATGCAAGAGGAGACAAACAAAGCATCGATGGTAGATAAAGAACAGATTAATGAATGTGCTGATTGGTCACCAGTTATTCACGGTTCCGATAGCACTGAAAATCCGACGAGAAAGAACGACGCTGACCTGATATCGAATGAAAATGATGAATGTTGCGAAAACCAAAGCAACAACGAGAATTATGATTCGTCGCAGCCGCAAGACAAAACAACAAAATCAACTGTTCGAAAGAAGCAGCTTTGCGTGACGTGCGGTAAATTTGTACACAATTTGACTTATCATATGCAAATTCATACGCAAGGACTCCTTCCGTACGCTTGTCCACACTGTCCCACAACAATGGCGGACCAATCGAACTTGGCTCGTCACATAAAGGCAGTGCATTTGAAGAAAATAGTGAAATCATGTGAGCCCTGCGGACGAGGATTCACGCATATCAATTCCTACAATTCTCATATGGTAAATTTAGGACCACGTCTGCAGTTTTTTTTTAAATGTTGTTAAATTGTTTGTATTCTGTCCTTCTCTTTTCATCCTTAGCGAGCACGCCATGGCATTGGAGAAACGTATAGATGCAAGATATGCTCAAAAACATTCAAACAGCCCAGCGGATATAAGAAACACATTACCCAAGCGCACAGTGAGGAAAGAAACTTTGCCTGCACGGCCTGTGGTAAATTGTTCAAGGATAAGTGAGTGCAGCGTATTAGATGGAGCTGTATTTGGGATACGATTTCTTACATTATATTTGTTTCTCCCATAGACAAGCGATGAAGTTACACGAACAAGTACATTCCACTGAACGGCCATATGCTTGCAAGCTGTGCCCAAAGCGATTCAAAGGACGCAGTGCAAAACGGACACATGAGTTGACCCATGAAGGCACTACATTCCAGTGCAAATTCTGTGATAAAGCATATCGGTACAGATGTTTACTTAATATACACGTCAAGAAAAATCATCCGGTGTGAAACTAAAAGTCAGGAGTTGTCTAAAAATGTCTATTAGAATAAAAAATTGAAATATTAAAGTAATCGTTAGCTCAACAACCCTTGTCCAAGCCATCTATTCCTTTGTTTTGAATATTTTATTTTATGTATCGACAACACCGGCTCAAAAATGTACAATACAATTACACGCGAAACGATTGGCTTTCTTAATTTTAGCGTATGAAATTGCGGATTGGATTAAATCTTTCATTGATGTTTAATGCTAATATTAGCGCACAATATCAATTTAGATATTTAGATCTTAAGGGAAAAAATTGTTTCGAGCCACCCTGTGCCTGATGTTTGGCTATGTTGTTGATAAACAAAACACATTTCGAATCGAAATGGGTAGCACTCTCCGTGAAATTAGCAACATTTGCCGACTTTGTTTGTGTGAAGAAAAAAAGCTGCTCGTTCCAGTATGGAAAGTATTCCGTACCACCCTTACCGCAGAAGATGTAGAACGATTTACCGGCATTCTGGTAAACCATCTTTGGTTCCAATTTTTCCATTTTCTTGGGTTACAAGTCTAGTTTACTTTACAGATTCCCACAAACGACAACGTTCCCTACGTGATATGCGTTGATTGCACTAGTGTGTTGTGTAGATCAGTTTCATTTCGCAAGTCGTGCTTGCGAAACGACAGACTCTACAAGCAACTGTTTTCCGACTTCATTGCAAATGCGAGTGCAGAAAGGAATGGAAATGGAGAAATAACTCCGCGGGAAACCCAGCCACATCGTGCCCTTCGTTTCAGTCACAAAGACAATGTCTTAGAAGAACACTGCACGATGGCTTTTAAAGACGATGAAATAACGGTGGATGATAACGGCCATAAAAATAACACAAGCAACGAACAAGAACAATCGTTTTCCTTGAACGAGCCAGAAAATGAATCTGAGAAGAGTTTATCTGCAGACGAATGGGATTGTGGACTTCCATTGAAGTATGATGCTTCAAGAAAAACTAACAAAGACGCCCGCCGAGAGCCATCGTTTGAAAATATATCATCAGCTCCGGATGATACCTCGGTGGTCCAACAAAACGATTCGTCCGACCTATTTGTTTGGCCCTTTCAACCAAGACAATTGTGTGACATATGTGGTCAGATGGTAACTAACTTTAAACGGCACTTACTAAGCCATACAAAAGTTGCAAAATTCGCTTGTCCCTACTGTGGAATTAGAATGACGGATAGCTCCAACCTAATGCGACACGTACAAGGCGTCCACATGAAGGCGATCATTAAAACGTGTAAAATATGCGGTTTAGGATTCAGGCAATATAATACCTACAACTCGCACATGGTTTGTATATCACTGGACTGACTAGCAAACGCTTGTTACTCACTCTATAACTAAACATCTTCTCTTTCAGCGTTCCAAGCATAATATGGGCGAAAAGTATGAATGCAAGATTTGCTTGCGAAAATTCAACCATCCTGGTGGTGTGAAGCAACATTTCAATCGTGTGCACAACAACGAAAGTAAATTCGAATGCTCGACATGCTCAAAAAGATTCAAGACAAAGTATGTTTTAACTCGGATGAGTTTTATTTAAACCAAAAACTGCCACAGAAAATTTACTGTTTAAATTTTCTTTTTTTTTTCATTTGCTGCACAGAAAAGCGCTTCAAATACACGGAAGGGTGCACTCGTCAGATCAACCGTACGCTTGTAATCAGTGTCCAAAGCGTTTCAAAAGTGGCTACGCACGAAATACGCACCAGCTAACGCACAGTGGCGTAGTTTTCTCCTGTAAGCTATGCGATAAATCCTACCGATACAAATCCTTGCTAAATATGCACATACGAAAGTTGCATCCGGAAGTGGATATCGAAAAGGCAGACGAATCAGTCGCAGAATAAGGCGGTTTAGCAATAAAATATTCGAACAGATAACGTAGATGCATTTGAGTAGATGTCATAATAATTCTCATAAAGTTTCTAAACAAAATATCATTTCTGATCTGGGATAACATTCGGTATCACCCTGTACGCAACGCCTTTTGTTGTCAAACAAGTCTGTTGTTTTCTATTTATTTGTACACAGAAACCTTCGATCACAATGGCAAAGTTATCACAAACCTTAAAAATGTGTAGGTTTTGTTTGAGCCAACAAGAAGATGTGCTTTCTTCTTTAAAGACCGTCATAAATTCTTCCCTTACCATCGAGGATTTAGAGCGTTTCAGTGGTATCGCGGTAAGAATAGTCCACCCACCCAGCTATTGTAAAGACAACTATAACATTTGCTTATAATATACCCCAGATTGATCCTGTTGAGAAGGCCTCCTCAAAGATTTGCATGGAATGTACAAAGCAACTGAGAAATGCAGCATATTTTCGCTACGTTAGCTCTAACAACGATAAGATCTTCCGTCAATTACTTGCGAAAATTCGGACAAGCATCCAACCGGCAACAGTGGACAAAGGAACAAATGCAGATCCCCTAGCAGTGAAATGCGTTATCGTCGATAACGATGTGGGGTATGATGATGTTTATCAGGAAGCAACTGCAGCCACACGAAAATCAAACGAGCTTAGCCATGATATCAACAAACAAAATATGGAGGAAGAAGATTTTTCTTACTCCGCAAACTACATCGAAGCTGGTGAATCTTTGTATACCGACGAAGAATGGGACGATGATCTGTTTAAACCAACACTAGCGGATTATTTATCAGACGATTCTGTAACTATGGACCCGTCACCGAAACACAGCGGTACACCCTTGCCAATTCGTTCGAAACAGCTACGACCTAAGCAGCTTTGTACCATTTGCGGCAAACTTGTTGCACATATGTTGAATCACCTACCAACTCATACGAAGGAAGCCAATTATGCATGCCCCCATTGTCCAGTGAAAATGACGCATCCTGCAAATTTAATGCGCCACGTAAAAGAGGTTCATCTAAAGTTGATAGTGAAAACATGCGAAATATGCGGTAGAGGGTTCACCAATAAAGGCACCTACCTCTCGCACATGGTAAGTTGCATTAATGTTCATTAAAGTCTTCGGTACCAATGTTAAATCACTTGCTGTCTCTCATTTTCAGAGCTCTAAACACAATATTGGTGCGAAGCACAGCTGCAGTGTGTGTAGCAGATCATTTAATTATGCAAGCAGCCTTAGAAGCCATTATAAACGTTACCATGGATCGCAGCGATTTGCCTGTGAGACATGTGGTGATCTGTTTAAGATGCCGTAAGAAATATTCTTATCCTTATAAAAAGAACGAGTTATTTATTGTCTTTTTTTTGCAGATGTGCTCTTAAAATTCATCAAAGAGTTCATTCAACAGACAAACCCTACCCCTGCCGGCATTGTTCAAAAAGTTTCAAATCTCCCGAAGCTAGAAAAACTCATGAGCTCATACATGCAGGCATCGTGTTCAACTGTAAACTATGCAACAAATCATACCGATACAAATCCCTTCTAAATATGCACGTGAGAAAAATGCATCCAACGCAGAATTCTGGCAACGAACAACAAATACTGGAATAAACAGGTTCTTTAGATAACAGTACCATTCGTTTCCAGTGCTGTTGTGCCTAGTGGAATAAAAGTATTCAAATGGTTTCGCCAATAAAAGCGTCACCCTGTGTTGATGGGTTCACTGACATTTGCTTGACATTAATTCTCCATCGCTATTGTTTGTATACAATAGTCCTTTTCGTCTTTTATTATCATTTAAAAGATACTCCTTACAAAAACACGCAATGGCAATCGCCATAGAAGAAATTCGAAGCATTTGTCGATTTTGTTTGTGCCAAGATGAACAAAGTCTCACACCTATCACGGACGCTGTACTCTCTTCGTTTACCATCGATGATGTAGAAAGATTCACGGGAATACGGGTGCGTATGGAATGTTCCTATTTGCGTTCTTCGTACTGATTGTTTGAGGCTAATGATGATGTAAATATGTTGCAGTTGAGTCCTGCCGGATGCATCGCATACGCTATCTGCGTCACATGTACAGACAAGGTGAAAGCATCATCTACTTTCCGTAACTTGTGCACTAGCAATGATGCGCTCTTCAGAGAGCTGTGTGTGGTATTGGCAGATAGTGCTATAAATGCGCGCGACGAATCTGCTGAATATTTAGAAATTTCGGATGATGTTCAAATTATAGTAGCTATTGATGAAGATGCATGCGAAGCATTAAAGCTGTCTATAGATAAAACACGTTTTGAATCCAGTCAGCATCAAAACGATGGTAGAAGGGATGTTTTACATGTCCCTCAACCCGTACCTAGCGCATGCGAAAATTCAATTGCGAATCCAAGATTCTTTGAATCAATAACCACCGGAGGAACGGAAACAGAACCACGCTTCACTCAAAACGAAGTTTCCCGTACCACAATGAACGCTCAGGAAAAGGTCACTAAAACCATATCCAGTAAAAAAATCATTCGAAATCTTCCTCCCGTCATTGAAACTGAAACCATCACTCTCGAGACACCGACAATATCGAATACAGAAGAAAATGGTGAGGTTTTAGGTTACATTGAACTCGATGACTCACTTTCTGAGAGCGATGTGTTTGAAATAAGTCGTAAGTTCAATTTAAAAAATTATTGGACAGCTACAAACACGGACATGTTTTCAATGAACGCGAAGTCTAACCTTAAACAGGACAGTTTGAATAGCGAAGAAAACATGTACTCTGCAAATTACATCGAGCTCGGCGAACCATTTTCCGATAACGAGGAGTCCATTGAAAAACCAGTGAAACGTTATAGAAGCCCAAAAGGTATGGGACAACAGCGAAAATCCTCGCGCAAAAAGGACACTGTTGATCGCAGTGCGATGTTCAAAGATGGGAAACGAATTTATAAAAAAGCACTGTGCCATATATGTGGAAAGTTTGTTGGCTACTTGCGAGATCATCTAATTCTGCATGGAGCTAGTTCTCCCATTTATGAATGTTCGTACTGTCCTGTGAAAATGACCCAGAAATGCAACTTACAGGCACACATAAGTACCGTGCATTTGAAAATGATTGGCAAAACATGCAGCATATGTGGTAAAGGCTTCATTCATCATAAAACCTACCGTTACCACATGGTAGGTATCCGTGTTTCAGCAAGATAGTTAGAGTTATTTGTTTCTAACATTTTGTATCTTTTCAGATGACACACAATGGCGAAGGGAACACGTTCGAATGCAAACCTTGTGGGAAGAAATTTAGTCACGCAGCTGGCTTGAGGGATCATTTCAACCAGCTTCATAATTTAGCGAAAATGGTTAAAAACGACCTTTTTAGCGATCTTTAATAGTTCCAATTTTACAAATTGTAACTATAAAACAGATAGGAAAAATAGAACGTGACTATATTTTAAAGGAGCTGAGATGATTGTTTATATGTTTCTATATAATCATCCACTTGAGTAAAGATATAAGGAGCCTTGTGGTGCACACTGCTGCCGTTGCCTGAAAGGGCGATCGCTAGAGAATAAATTTATATTATTTATCCTGATTCCTTAACGCCTTTTTAAATTTTTGGTGTTAAACAAATATACTGAGCCGTAATCTTGTCAAAATTGTTAAGCTAAGTGACTATAACGGTCTTTCGGTTTTGAAAGAAACCAATCGAATTAATAAAAACCCGTGTTGATGATAGGTATTATTTAGTCAACGAAAGTGAAAATAAAATCTCAATACGGAGAATTACAAATCAGAGAAATTGAGTAGCGATCAGTAAAGAGAACAAACAGATTGGCGGAGAAATTATTTTAAAACAGCAAAATATTTCATTAACGCATAAAATTTGGAAACAGAAATCTGCTATACTGCTTTAGGTGTTTTATAAATAAAACACCCTGTGTAGTACGAAAGATAAAGGTGCTTTGATAGATTGTGCCGCGCGCGCTCTTGTGTATGTGACGTCTTCGAAGTAAATAATTTTGACATTTCGTCCAGCGACGCGTTGTTTATCAACAAACATTCGGAACAACGAAATGGCGCTCACGGAGCTAGAAATGATAAATATTTGCCGGTTTTGTCTGTGCCAGGAGGAAGGGAGACTAATGCCGTTCACAAAAATGATGAACTCGCAACTTACCGTTGAAGACGTGACCCGTTTTACAGGCATCGAGGTAAGTTACGGCAGTGAAAAATCGGCACTTACCACCGCTGTGTAATTCATATCGTCGCATTGTTTTCGCAGATAAATACATCCGACCAAGCATCGTACGTGGTTTGTTTCGGATGCAAGGATATGCTGAAAAAGTGTATCGAATTCCGACAATCCTGCATTAGCAACGACAGCCTTTTTCAAGAGCTGCGTGAGGTGATACTGGCTAGCGCGTACGATGAGCCTGTTGAATATCTGGACGAATGTTTCGAATTTGAGTATAATGAAGAGTATTCAACATTAGATGACGGCTTTAGTGATACCGCTACTAGCAGTCACATGGAGATGACTTGTGAGCAGCGACCGAAAACAGCGACCGCAGCAAGTCCGTGCATAAATCAGCTCGACCTTACGAATGACGAGGCATTCAATTATTCGGCTAATTTTATCGAACCCGGTGATCACAATTCCGACGACGATGATATCGGGTGGTTACCGCTTACAAAACCACAATGGAACTATGCGCATCATAAACAAACGTATGCTAAGCGTAAAACAGTCGGAGAAGTGAAAGCGGAAATGTTCCGAGCGAAATTGCATGCGGAAAGCGACACAAAAATGGTTCTCAGCGAGTCGAGTGACACGTCGCAATCGAACCAAATGGAAGAAACAACAACCAAACGTAGGAGAAAAATGCATCTATGCGAAATGTGCGGAATCTTTGTAATGCACGTACCGAGCCACGCTTTGATTCACCTCGAAGAACATACGTTTGCCTGTCCGCACTGTCCAGTACGCATGAAGCAAAGTGGCAACATGAATGCTCATATAAGCACAGTACACAAGAAGATGATCGGCAAAACATGCAACATATGTGGCAAAGGCTTTGTTCATCACAAAACGTACCGGTACCATATGGTGAGTGCTATTGTACCTTCATGTTGCTAAATATTTCAACTTGTAACATAAACTGTAATATTTTACCGTTTTAGCGTTCGCATCAAGAAGAAGGAAAAACGTTTGAGTGCAAAGTATGCTCGAAGCAGTTCATGCGTTCGATTGGATTGGATGAGCATCTGAAAAAATATCATAGCATTGCCAAGAATTTAAAATAAATTGCAATAATAAGTATTGCAAACGTGAAACGACAATTTTAAGTATAAAGTTAAATGTAAATAACCGTGGATTTGTTGTAAAAATCGGTCACACGTAATCGTAAATTTTGTTCCATTATTTTCCTCAAGCATCTGTTGTTAGATGCCATATTTTTTAAAGTATCTTCAATTTATCTTAAGCTAAACACTATACAGTTTGCTGAACCATTTCGATTGATTGCAGATTAGGATATTAGTTTTGTTACGTTTCGATCGGTCCAAGAAGTAATGTTGCATGTATATTAGCTATAGCATTCAATTTTAGTCTCGTTTTCCGAGATAAGCTCTCCGCAGTAAATCGACAGTAGGTACTTTTAAATTTTCCTGCATTCAAATAACATTTATGATGTTTTTTGTCTTATTTTTTGATTCACCGCAATAAAACAAAAAGAGCTTTTATGTTCGATACAAAACGATTGCCAAAAGGGTGGTCAAACTCGACATATCGATGACAGAAACATTCAATTCAATAAACGTTATTATTTACTTATAAATATATTTATATACAAGTTTCATTGTAATACGCTTGAATTACAAACCAGCGATGTAAATCCCAGGGAAATAAATAGCTTACGTATGTGAAGAATTTAGCCAATCCGAATGTAGGATAGTTAATTTTGATGTATTGACGTAGAGCACCAAAAGGAGTATGAATGAATGAATAGTTTTGACATTTCGTGCAGCGACGCGTTGTTTATCAACAAACATTTGGCGCTTCGAAATGGCGTTCGCGGTGCAAAACTTGATAAATATTTGTCGATTTTGTCTGTGTCAGGAGGAGGAGATGCTAATGCCGTTAACAAAAATGCTAAACACGCTGCTTACCGCTGAAGACGTGACCCGTTTTACAGGAATTGATGTAAGTTGACTGTGAAAAATCACCATTGTGGTGCAACCACCGTTGTCAAATCCATTTGCTGCGTTGTTTTCGCAGATGAATACACCCGACCAAGCTTCGTACGCTGTATGTTTTGGGTGCAAGGATACGCTGAAAAAGTTTACCGCATTCTTACAGTCCTGCATTAGCAACGACAGCCTTTTTCAAGAGTTGCGTAAGGTACTAGTGGCTAGCACGGAACCATTGTACGATGAGCCTATCGAATACCTGGACGAATGTTTCGATGAAGCGAAAGTCGTTTCAGATTTTGGTGTATATGAAAATAAACCACCCGTAAATGACCGCTTTAGTGATACCGTTGCGGATGTACAGCAGGAAGTAGATATAGTCACGTACGAGGTGGAGTACGTCACACAGGAAGATAAATCTTCTGTAAGCCACACCAGTCACCAAGAGGATCTTCCAAATGCTCAAGATTTCGACTACTCGGCAAACTACATCGAACTAGGTCAACCGAGTTCCGACAGTGATGACGACGACAACTACGATAGTAGTCGATTCACCCCAGGACAACCACGGTTCGTATACTCCTCCAAGAAACGAACGTTCACCACACGCAAAAGTGTCGGACAGATGAAAGCGGAAAGGTTGAAAGCGCAACTGCATGCGGAAATGCTGCAAGCGGAAATCCTATCACAGGCGGCCACGAGTTTTCACAACGAATCCAGCAACACGTCGCAAACGAGTGATACAGAAGAGCATCCGGTGCGAGCAAAGCGAAAGCTGCATCTTTGCGAGATGTGCGGCATCTACGTACGACATGTGCCGAGCCATATTTTGATCCATCTGGAAGAGAACACATTCGCTTGCCCGCACTGCCCGGTACGCATGAAGCAAAGTGGCAATTTGAGGCAGCACATCAAAACGGTGCACAATAAAATGATCGGCAAGACGTGCAATATATGCGGTAAAGGTTTCGTCCATCACAAAACCTACCGATATCATATGGTGAGTAGTAGTTTATTTATTTGATTAAATGAAATAAAATTATTAAAACATCTTTTTCCCATTTTTAGCGTTCGCATCACGAGGTAGGGGAAACGTTTGAGTGCAAAGTGTGCTCGAAGCAGTTCAAACGTTCGACTGGTTTAGAAGAGCATAAAAAAAAATTCCACAGTATAACGAAAAACTTGAAATCGTAATGCAAATAATTAATGCGTAATGCTAATTATTGTAACATAGTAAATGTACCGGTCTCGTCCCTTGTTTGATTAAATGTTTTGTTTGTTGTTTGTTATCATAAACCTCATATTATCGTATTCATTCAATCTTTCAAAAATATTCACAATTATGATACGACAAAGCAGTGCGAAGGTTTGTATTTACAGAACTAGTACATTCATAATTTTGTCACAAAAGTCGTTGTTTTCAAGCAATAAAGAGAGCTAGTTTTTACCAAATGTCTTACAGATTCATACTTTGCGGGTAATGGATAGGCGATCATAATAAAACTTAGCTTTCATTGGACGAACGACCTCGATTCCAGACGCAACGGTAGGCAAAAATAATTTGACTGCGCATCGACCCCGTATTTCTTTCGTTGTATTATACCTCCAGATACCATCAGTTTTATTTTTTTATAACAGAAAATAAATATTTTCAGAACAGATTACCAGATATCGTCGGGTTGTATGTGTCTGGAAAATATTTCTGTAATTTCGAAGCCGCTTGCAACTGTTTCCTACTATCGCATCGTTTTGTCTATCGTTGGACAAAACACCCTCCTTTGGTTGATTGCTTTGTTGACATAAATTGACGTTTGAAGAGAAAAGTTGCTTTGTTTATGAACCGTTCTTATTCGAACGCCGGAAGCGACGCGCTCAGGAAATGTTAATTCTCTGCCGGTTTTGCTTGTGCCAGGACAAAGAACTGCTTATTCGTGTCTCGGAAACGTTGTGCTCTTCACTTACACTGAACGATGTTGAACGCTGCACCGGAGTACAGGTAGATTGTGAGAAATGCTTGCCAAGTCGTCTAGCTATCAAACCCAATTTTTACATTCTCGCAGATCGTCGAGAATGGAACTGTTGACTGCCTGATGTGTTTGAACTGTGAAAACAAGTTGAAAAAGTTCACCGTCTTCCGGAGCATTTGCTTGAGCAACGATGAATACTATCGAGACATTAGCGCGAAGGCCAGCGCCCCGGACGAAATCGAACGAACGAGCGACTCCGACTGTGATCCACTGGAGATGTGCTCCGGGAAACAGAAAAGTGGCAAACTGGATGATGCACCTGCAATTCAAAGTGAAGATGACGCCCGAGTTTGGAACTCCAACAACAAAACAGTTCATAGAATCGAACAGAAATGTATTGATGGCACAAACTTAATTGAAGAAGCTAGTAAATTGGTTACAGATGATTTCAGTCATAAGACAGAACTATTAGAATACTCATCAACTGTCGAAGCAGCTAAGCAATCCCTACAAAGTCAATCTCAAACCGATAAGACAAGTAAACGAGCTGGAAAAGTCGTTACTACATCACCATCTCCAGAAAACGGAACTGTTCCAAAATGTCCGAAGCAGCTCTGCGCGACGTGTGGCAAATTTGTTGCGAACATGTCATTCCATGTCCAGAGTCACGCCGAAAACGCGAAGCTTGATTGTCCGCATTGTCCAGTTAAGATAATGCATAAGAAAAACTTGCAACGCCACATCGATGCCGTGCACCAGAAGAAAATCGTAACGTGGTGTGAAATATGTGGCGCAGGGTTTACGCACAATAATTCCCTCCTATCGCATCAGGTAACATGGCACTTTCCACATGTGATGAAACCCATATTCTAAGATATTATTCTTTACCAGCGTACGCACCATGGTACCGGGCCAGAATTTCAGTGCAATGTGTGCTCGAGACAATTCAACCATCCTTCGAGCTTGGCCAGCCACATGACGGTCGTGCACAGCAACATCCGGCGGTTCGAGTGCAGCACGTGCGGAAAATGTTTCAAAACCAAGTGAGTAAAAATGTTGTGAGCAAATAAAATGTCATAAACCTGGTTTGGTTTTGCATTGCAGGGTACGGTTAAAGGTGCACTACAAGGTACATTCGACGGACCAGCCGTTTGTGTGTCGCCAATGTCCAAAGCGTTTCAAGAGTCGCTTCGCGCGACACACGCATGAGGTGACCCATACTGGTGTTCTTTTCAAATGCACGCTGTGCGAGAAGTCGTACCGTTACAAATCGCTTCTAAGTATGCATCACCGGAAAATGCACCCAGAAGCTGGGGAGATGGTGGTCGAGAATGAAGCAGATTCGATTGGCTGTGAGACATAAGAAAGTTGAGTCTGTCACGTTTAATGTTTTCCTAGTAAAATAAATGAATAACCAAATGAGTGATTACGATCACTATTAATATAAAAAAGTAATATAAAACAATTAATTTCAATAACGGGACACTTCACGATGTGGAAAACCAATATTCCTAATCTACGTTTAAAATTACATTCAAACTCCAGAAACACCCTGTACTGCAGCTGCTGGCAGACCGCAATAGTGTGCGTGATTATAGCTGTCATCATTTGGCTCACGCATCTTGTTTACAAACAAAATCGCACATTTCATTAGTGCATTCCAGAATGGCCAACACTGTGCAAGAAATAACTCATATTTGTCGGTTTTGTTTAAGTGATGACGAAGAGTGTCTGAGCCGAATAGCAGAGACGGTAGACGCTTCACTTTCCATCGAAGATATTGAACGATTCACTGGTATCCAGGTAAGGATGGGCTGCTTCGGTTCCAAACGCTTCCGTGCCATCTATGTTTCTCACTGCTTGCAGCTACATTCGGACGAGCTTCTTACATACGCGATATGCACGACATGCTCGAGCAAACTGCGAAAGTCTGCCATCTTTCGCTGCAGCTGCATACAAAATGATACCATTTTTTTAGAGCTGTGCGCCGAACAACTTCCACACAACGGCATCGATTCCGACAGCACTGACATCAAAGAGCGTTTCCTAAAAACAACGATCTACGAGATTGAAGTGATCGATCCAGACGAAGGCTCTATTTGTACCCAGGAAGAGATTGAGGAACGACTTGACGACCAGCTGGACTGTGATGAGAATTTGTTGGATGAAAATTTCGTTACAGATGACCTACACACAAACACCGCCACCAAGAAGCCATCGAATAAATCAACAGCTAGCAAGAGCGCAAACCTTCCCAAAGCAAAAGTACGCACTAGAAAATGTGAAGCGGAATCGGATAACAAGCATCGGCAGTCGGTAAAGAGTGAGAGAGTGAAACAGCTGTGCGTGATGTGCGGTAAGATGGTAAAGAATCTATCGCGACATGTACTCTGCCACACACAAGATATTAAACATCAGTGCCCGCACTGTCCAGTGGAAATGGTGGATCAATCAAATCTAGTGCGGCATGTAGAGGCCGTGCATCTGAAGAAGGTTGTCAAATCTTGTGAAATATGTGGTAAAGGATTCACGCACAACAACACTTATAAATCCCACATGGTATGCTACATTTGTTTATTCCATACCAGTGATTTGGAACAAAACAATTACTACTTTTTTTGTCTTTCATCATTTCCGTTCAGCGATCCCAACATGATATAGGAGAAACATACAAATGCAACTATTGCCAGCGAGAATTTAATCATCCGGGTGGTTTAAGAGATCACGTTAAACGACTCCACATAAAAGTATACAATTTCAATTGTGCAACCTGTGGCAAACAGTTTAAGCTAAAGTAAGTAGCTTTTGATCGTATTACCAGTTATTATTAGGAAGCTAAGCATAGTAATCTTCTGTTTTACAGACAAGAACTGAGAGTACATGAACGAGTTCACTCGACGGACCAGCCTTACGCGTGCAGTCGTTGTCCAAAGCGATTCAAAAGCCGATTTGCCCAAAAGACGCATGAGGTCACTCATAGTGGGATTCTTTTCACGTGTACGCAGTGCAACAAAGCATATCGGTACAAATCTCTTTTGAACAGACACATGAGAAAAGCTCACTCAGAACTGGATGATAGAATGACAGAAGAAAGTTCGATCCAGAGAATAAAACATGAATAAATCATTCTTTTTAGATTATCAGCGGCCTATCGCCTACCTGTCTAAAGCGGCCTCTGTAATCTTATTTCCCTATGCTTAACCATAAAAATATAGTAAAAGTAATACGGAAGTAGAAAGCCAAAAGTAAAAGAAAATTAAATTGTACCGTTCATAATTCATTGAATGTCACAGCTAATTTGTGCAGCATATGACAACAGAGCATCTGCTACTTGGACTGTCATTCAGCAATAAACAAACTGCATACCAAAGTGTTGTTTATCAACAAACTCGATTACCGATGCAGAAAAATGGCGATCCCATCCCAAGAACTGATAAACATTTGTCGTTTTTGTTTATGTGAAGACGAAAATCTTCTCCAGCCTTTGCAAGATGTGGTGGACTCTTCGCTTTCCTCCAAAAACATGGCTTACTTCACCGGTATACAAGTGCGTATTATCTATATCAATATGTCTTACAAGCAGCATCATAAGTGACTAAATGTTTTTGTTTTGCAGATAAATCCAGAGGAAACCTGCGATTCGGCAATATGTACAAATTGTGTGAATCGAATACAAGCTTCGATTGAGTTCCGTGAAAAGTGCATGAACAACGATTCTCTCTTTAAAGAACTACGAAAATTATTGACGGTTAGTGCAACCGAGTGTGCAAGTGACGAAACTGTAGAATTTATCCACGAATCGGACAGTATAGACCCCGAAGAGAACAAAATAGTTATAGAAAATATTGAACTATGTTATAATGAAGCCATCTTGGAAACAAACGATGAGCGGGACGAGCGATTTTTTTCAGCAAATTATATCGAACCGGGGGAGGTTCTTTCTGATGAGGACGAGGGCGGAACCCTTAGCATAAAACTAAATGGAAAACAAAGGAAACGTCGAAACAGCTTCAATAATAAGCAGCAACCGTCACCGGGACGTACTAAGCGCAAAACGAAACACCAAAGCGAGACTAAAATCTCTTCCCCTTCGTCTACTGCTGTCACCACCACCTCTTCAGTTCAGTTACGGAAGTACCCTCAGCGGAAGAAGGTTCTGTGTGCAATGTGTGGCAGATCGGTAATAAACATGACGCGCCATATGCTAAGTCACACGCAGGCGGTGTTGCACAGCTGTCCATACTGTCCGATAAAAATGACACAAAAAACTAACATTGTGCAACACATTCAAACGGTGCACTTACGAGTCATCGGCAAAACATGTGAAATTTGCGAACAAGGCTTTGTACATCACAAAACCTATCGCAGCCATATGGTAAGTGAAGCTTATGAGAAAACTTATCGAGTTAATGTAACCCGTTTTTTTACTTACAGCGTACGCACAGCAGTGAAGATGGAACCTACGCATGTAAACCGTGTTCGAAACTGTTTGCTAATGCTTCTGGTCTGAAGGAGCATATACGAAAATATCATAAAACATAAAAGTGTATGTTTGGTTGATTTATAAACACTAATGTTAAACTATTGAGCAAATTTTCATGCTTTTTGTAATGTTAAGCTAAAAAAATATTAAAGAAAAAGATTAAATTTCGTTTAGTTTTAAATTGTGAAAAGAATGACAAAACTGTCCCTGCTTCATCACATACAGGTCACCCTGTGTCGGCTTTCTTTGGACAAAAAAAACTGAACGTACACAAGCTCAACAAAGTTGTTTACCATCAATAGCTTCGCTTCCTAACAGGAGGATGGCGAACGAATTCGAAGACCTGTTGATTATTTGTCGGTTTTGCCTGTGCCAGGAAGAGGATCTCCTCAATCCAGTCGCAAAAATAGTGAACGAAACACTAACCATCGCGAATATAGAAAGATTCACTGGGATCAAAGTGAGATTTATTGAACATCTAGGCATACCGGAGCTTTTATATCATGTATGTTTTTGTAGATTACAATCGACGACAGGTTCGCGTACGCAGTTTGTATAGAGTGCGCGAGAAAACTACAAAAATCAGTCGAATTTCTGATCATCTGCGAAACCAACGATGCCGTGTTCCATCAGCTTTTAGAAGAAACAATCGAGTCCTCTCGAAACGCTACGCTGAGTTTAGACGAAAGCAGGCTTTGCTCGGATGAATATTTGGAAATAGAATCAACTTCCTGGGACAAAGATCAACACTTTACGCTCAAAACCCCAGAGTCCGGGAATGATAAATTCTGTTACTCCGCTAACTACATAGATCCCGGAGAGTTGTCGTCCTCCGACAGTCACGAGTATTCAACGATTGCACTGAGTGTTGCGGATCCCAGCGTGATGCTAGCCACAGGATGCAATATGTTGAATCTTATTAGCGCTGTCAAACAGGACGAAAGTGATGAACCCAACTCGAACGTACCAACGAAGCGTATCATCTACACACGCAAGAAAGAACTTTGCGAGCAGTGCGGCAAGCTGGTGCAGCGAGTAGATTTACATGCAACAACACATACGCAGGAGCTAAACCATGCATGTCCCTATTGTCCGGCGAAAATGACACTGGCCGTGAATTTAAAACGGCACATAGATAGCGTCCACCTGAAAAAGACTAAAAAAATTTGCTTTATTTGTGGAACACGGTTCACCAGTCGAAACACGTACCGCACGCACATGGTAAGTTAATGGGGCTATCTGGTCAGTCGGTCTAGTAGGTTTTGATGTGACGAGCGGGACCGGTTGCTGTCTTTTTGCAGCTATCACAACACGACATTGGAGAAAAGTATAAGTGTAACGTGTGCCCTAGAAAGTTTAACAGTCACGGTAATTTGTCGTCCCACTTTCAACGGTTTCATGGGACGCAGAGGTATGAATGTCGCACCTGTGGTCAACAGTTCAGAATTAGGTATGCTTTGCAGTCCTCTTAAATTACTTAAATAATTGCTTCAAAATAATTTTGTTTTTCTATTTTAGAAAGTATCTTGAAAGACATCAACGCGTACATTCGACGGATCAACCGTTCGCATGCAGTCAGTGTCCAAAGCGATTCAAATCTAAGGGTGCACTACAAACACATCAGCTGACTCATAGTGGTGTTCGTTTCGTGTGCGAACTTTGTAGCAAATCATATCGCTACAAATCCCTTCTCAACATGCATACAAGAAAAACGCATCCGAAAAAAACGGCTGCTGAGAGAGGAACATGAATTGTTGAAACAGTTTAAATAAAATTTTAATAACATCCCCGCGGAAAAAAGTCGCTCAGATGAGTGGCCGAACTCAAATTTGAAGCGCTTCCTCCAGTTTCCT
>KI915060.1:26209-320388 GCA_000473445.2 Anopheles farauti | reverse complement strand
TAATGTTTCACCGGAATATCTACAAGTTTGCCGATTCTGCATGTGTGAAGAGCAAAGACTCCTCAATCCTATCTCTGAAACAACATGTTCATCGCTCACAATTGAAAACATTATACATTTCACGGGCATCGAGGTAAAATTGGTTTGGATTTGCTATACTTATCACCTGAAACATCGTATTAAACTATTTCGTTTTGCAGATGAATACAGATGAACCATCATCGTGCTCGATCTGTTTGTCCTGTACGGAGAAAATGAAAACCTCAGTCGCATTTAGAAACCATTGTTTAAGAAACAACACACTCTTCCATGGCCTTTGTGAACTGTTATTTCCTAGTGCTGATTTCAGGGACGATGATAATGTGGAAGTCATAGAAGTATCAGATGACGATGAAACGCCATTGGAGGTTGTATGGATCGATCATAATTATGGTAAAAGCATCAAAATGAATTACTTAAGCGAAGTCGTTCCACCAACTACAAATGTAACTGAATCCAAAAGAACGAGTGCTATAGCTTCATGTTCAAACGTAGTGCCACAAAGTGCAACAACAAGTGAGGTTTGTTCTGTGCGAACTGTGCTCTACATGAAAGCTATTCCAAAGAACTTGTCCGACGAACCCCACAATCAAAAAGACAATGCAGAGTCAAGTGAGATCATTGCTGACGGCGAATTCAGCTACTCTGCAAACTACATTGAACCAGGCGACTCCTGCGTCTCCGAGACTGAAAAGGATGATACAGACGATGAAAGAAGCACCTTCTATAAAATAAGATATCCCGATGTTCCATATGTGGATGAGTACGTGCCAGGAGTCAGAAAATTGTACCTTTGCCACTATTGTGGTATATTTGTTAATTTCCTACCAGGCCATACTGTAAACCATCAGAAAGAAGGGAAGGTCGCATGCCCATACTGTCCAGTGAAAATGAAACGTAAAAGTGGTATAAACGCACATATAAAACAAGTCCACGAAAGAAAGGTCAGCAAAACATGCAGTATATGCGGAAAAGGCTTCATTCATCATAAAACGTACCGATATCATATGGTAAGTGTGTCAAGGATATAATAATGTACAGAGTTTTTAACTATTATTTTGGTTCTCTTACAGCTTGCACATCGCGAGAAAGGGAAAAAGAACGAGTGTAAAGCGTGTTCAAAAACCTTTTCACACACGATAGCGTTGAAGGATCACTTTAATCGGATCCATAATCTTGGAAAAAAAAGTAAATGATTAGTAATTAAAAGTTTGCTCCCACAAATAAATAATCACTAACGCATTTGTAGAAGATGAAATCTCAATTCCGGTGGTCCGGTGTACAAATGTATGTTATCGAAAGATTTTTCGATTTTCGAAGTCCACATTGAAGGTATATTTGGTTCGTTTAGCGAGTGCTTTTCTATGAAGAACCCTTTTGAGGATGTGAGGATATTCCTATAGCTGTCTGTTAAATAATAGACACCCTGTATGCATTCATATTCACCTGAAGCATTCAGAATTGTGCTTAAACTCGGCTGTGTTGCCATGTCAACCGACATTGACATTTGCTTCAACACAATCATTTGTATACCAACGAAATATTACATCCTTTCGATTTGGCCGATCATATCTCTGAAATGTCTAATATTTGCCGGTTTTGCCTCTTTCGAGATGATTCACCGCTTAGTTTTATATCAAAAATAGCCGAAAATTTACTCTCATTCGAAGATGTAGAACGGTTCACAGGAATTCAGGTAAGTTTTCCTTGCATAAACCAGATGGTGCCAGACATAAACCGTATAATGTTTATTCGTAAATATCAACAGATTAAGTCAGAAGAAGAAAGTACATTGTACGGTGTATGCAACGAATGTATAAACAAAATAAATAGTGCAGCTGAATTTCGTAACGCTTGCCTGAGTAACGATACTATGTTCCGTCAACTGTGCGCGGAATCGTGTATCGCCAAAAGTGCATCAGACGTGGTCATCGAACGCACAAATGATCCCAACCTAGATTCATTAATGGCACTAAATTCGTTAACTGATAATGCCATAATAGGCTTGCATCCTAACCACTTTGTTGATGAAGATCAAATCAAGCCAACAACTGTTGAAATCAGTCAAGACTTTTTCAACTCAAATATAAGCCAGCCCCACCAGGACGCGGAAGATTATTTCTACTCTGCAAATTACATCGAAATCGGCGAACCTTCCCTATCCAGTGACGAATTTAACTCGAATGAAGAGGACATATGGTTAAGCGATCCAATTACAAGAAAAATCAAACTATTGGACAGTCAAGGTCCGATCCCTTTGATTAATTTGTTCAAGCATCCGAGGGATTCGAAACGGCAAAAACGTTTATGCGACATGTGCGGCGCATTTGTAACCAACCTACCAACGCACTTGCTAAATCACACGAAGCACATCAAATTCAGCTGCCCGCAGTGTCCAATTCAGATGCACAACCAGGCTAACCTTTTAAAACATGTTGCTGCAGTGCATCAGCGAAAAATACTCGAAACGTGCAGTTTCTGCTGCAAAGGATTTACTCACAGGGCAACATTCTTGGCGCATATGGTAAACTATTGGCTCGAAAGCTCGGCGTTGCCCTTAGCTGCTTTAGTAAATGTCGTTATATTGGCTGTTTTTAGCGCGCATTGCACGATATTGGCGAAAAGCTAGAGTGTAAAGTTTGCTTTAAAAAATTCAACCAAACTAGTGGTTTAAGCAAACACGTTAAACGATACCATGGAACACAGGAATTTACCTGTGCAATATGTTATGAAACATTTACTACACGGTAAGAGTTCACGTCCGGCATTACTTTCGACCCGTTGTGGTTTTACTTTTTTTTATTGTTTTATACTTCCAGCAAATCACTTCAGGCTCATGAAACTGTTCATGCAATGGAACAGGCTTTCGTATGCAACCACTGTCAAAAGCGGTTTAAAACTGCACAAGCACAAAGACGACACGAAGAAACAAATCATGATGTTTATTCTGATTGTTAATAAACATTTCATCTTCAAATCAAAGAGATAAAAGGGTTCTTTTACATCGTGACGAAGACACACAGCCACAGACACAGCAACCTGTACCTATATTAACCTTGGCCAAAAAGATTTCGCCAAATGTCATGTTTCTTTCGATGCTTTTGTTCTCGCCAACGGGTTACGTTTTTGCAGGTATTTTTCCGATTACAGGAATCTAATAGCATTTTACCATCGTTGAGCCTTGTGGTGTTGATCGATACTAATTTTGACGGAAAATAGTTGTCTCCCACAGCCACAGAGGACAAAAACGGTGGGCTTATTTTGTGTGGACGTGAATGAAACAACGATTGCTGATACTCACTCCATGGCTGTTGCACAGTATCAGTCGTCCTTTTTGCCGGTGTTCCTGTAGCAGCTATGTTCCACCGGTGACCCGCGCATTTCGTCCTCCCATACTGAACGCAATGGCTAGCTCATTTCAAACGCGCTCGCTCCACCAAAACCCTGACTTTGGCAGGCATCGATACTGGTACACCGTTGGAGTGGGCAAGCAGCAATGTGGCAAGAACAAAAATCGCAACTCAAGAGCTAAAGCTTGTGCTGCAGCGCAACCAACTGAAACGGATCGAGATCGATACGAGTTTACGCTTATGTGCTACAACATTCTGGCACAGGATTTGCTAGAATCCCATGGGTCGCTTTATGCGGACCATGACCCTCGGTCGCTAACGTGGAATCATCGCTACGAAAGACTGAAGGCGGAAATCAACCTGGTGCAGCCAGACGTGTTATGCGTTCAGGAGCTACAGGAGAATCACACCGATTACTTCATCGCCGGTCTGAGACAGGACTACAAAATGTTGTACAAGAAACGCACCGGGGGCGAGAAAACGGACGGTTGTGCCCTGTTATACCGAAGCGATCTGTTCGACCTAGTAACGTACCACAAAATCGAATATTTTCAGCCGAAAGTGAACGTAAGTTTCCATTGTTCATCATCCTCTTATCCCTTTACTGAAGCGCAATGACTTTCGCAGAAACTAAACCGCGAGAATGTGGCCATCGTAGCGAAGCTTGCGCTGAAAGCCAACCCACGGGCGAAGATCGTCGTCGCCACCACTCACCTGCTGTACAATCCGCGACGGCAGGACATTCGGTTGGCCCAGGTACAACTACTGTTGGCCGAACTCGACCGTTTTGCGTACAGTGGGACGAACGAGAACGGTATCCCGCGATACGATCCAGTCGTACTGTGCGGTGATTTTAACCTGCAACCGTTCAGCGCGCCGTACGAGCTGCTGCTGACCGGAAACCTTCGATACGAGCAGCTTGCTTCGCGCTCGCTACGACCGACGAACTCTCATGGCTATGAATACCCTCTCGGCAAGTATTTTCTCCCACCGGCACTTGGAATAACGGATAAATGTCAGCACAATGTGCTGAGAGACCGTAGCGAGCAGGGACACTGCGACAAAGTACCACCATCTCACGTAACAAAGGTAGATTGGAAAGAAAACTACACACCCTCAACCAATTTACTGATCTAAGCATGAACGTTCCAGCTGTACCATTCGACTCATCGTAGCGCCAGGGCGGCTGAACCCGTCCCCAACATGAATCCGGAAAACACGACCACCGTACCCGTGATCGATTGCCGCAAAGAGTTTTCGTCCGGTTCGCTAACCCACCGGTTCGTGTTCAAGTCCGCCTATCGTCACAATCCACGGGATCCCGAAGAACGTCAGCAGGCCACAACTTTCCAGGACGAGTGGATTACGGTCGACTATCTTTTCTACACGCCGTACCGATCGGTGGACGAATGTAATAAGGAGCTGCCTAACTGGAATCTAGAGCTGCTGCAAACGTACGCTCTGCCAACGGTGCAGCAGTGCTGCTGGGAAATTGGAGCGATCCCAAACCGGGTGTACGGGTCGGATCATTTTGCACTTGCCGGACGATTTCTGCTAACCGTTCCGAAAGCGTAAGCCGTTGAGCGGACGTGAGTGTTTATTACGTTGTGATTTCTTATTTTTCTAGAGTTTGACGAAATACAACGCTGTAATATTGGACTCAACAGTTTCTTTCATGGTGAGTTGTTTCAATACAAACGAAGTTTTTATTGTTATATACCGATTCATATCAAGTCTTGCTTCATGGAAGTATCGTCATCTTGTCGAAAAGTTTTCGGTATTGTGTTTGGTTGTAAAAATTGAACAAGCAGTTATCGCGATAGCTTTTATAATCGACTCTTGTTAACTTTGTTCAAATTATTCTTCCATTAGCGTTATATAATGGACCAAAGTTAACAAACAGCCAGAAAAAGATTTTTGCTAAGCGAACTCGGTGCGTGGGAGAAATAATCAAATACAGTTTTAAGAACGAAGATAAGATCTCTAAACGGATGATGGATTAATGTGCAAAACGTAAAATTTCCATAGTAGCTGTTGCTTGTTTCAGTTGAGAAATTAGTATTAAACAAGGTATAAAGTATAAGTTGGAAGTTTCACACGGAGAAACGACGATTTTTTTTTTCTCTAAAACTCAATGCTTTAGACATAATTAACGATGTTGTATCTATTGGCAATCGGTTAGCAGGAGTGGGGACAAAAATTGACACTTTGTATTATGAATACATATAAGGCATCGACGTTTATTTTCAGTCATAATTCATATCATAATGCAGTTACGTAGGTCAAAGTGGATCAATGTTACGGCAAAAGCCGCCCCGTAATTAAATACTGATTGCCTAGTGAGTATGATTGTGTAAGACGCCCTTTCTTTCCACGTTAAAATACTGTACGACATTCGTCACTATCGTCCTGCGTATCATTCGTTGGCCTGCTATCCGCGTTGCATCATAAGTTGTGCGTATCCTCGCTAGCCGTCGACGTTACCATCACCTCACGGTTTTCGTACGCCCAGAACTTGTGGAACTCGATCAGGATGGATACGACCGTCTCTCCATGCCCACAGCTGATAAGATCCTTCAGCGTGATGCGCGTTGGGTCGGCCGGTTTGACCATGTCAAAAATTTCGTCCTTCACATCGTCGAAGTTGATCGGTTCGGCTCGGTGCGCCGACAGCTCCTCCTGGATGCCCTTGAAGAAGTAGTTGAGCGTAAACGCAGTCAGATAGCCCCGATGCTCCACGTCTAGGATGCGAAATAGGTAGTGCAGGCTCTGCGGTTCGGCACGGTTCTCTAGCGCGAGCACAAAGTCCAGGTACGTTTTGTAGTCCATCTCGCCGTCGTACGTGAGACACTCGGCGAACACGCGCTCGAGAAAGATGGGCGTCAGCGTGCCCGACCCGTACCCAATCAGTTCCTTCCGACTCAGCATGCCGTTGTGGTCCTTGTCCAGGTTAAGGTAGTGCCCGTACACGGACAGTGCCGACGGTGCCGAGAACCAGTTGAGTTCTTGCGCATCCTTCGGAATCTCCTCGTCGCGAAGCTCGAGCAGATCGTCCAGGAAGCTGCACGTCAGCACGTCGCGTATTCGTATCCGTCCGGTACGCAGGGGATCGAGGAAGAAAAAGAATTTGCGAACCGTCGTGCACACGTAGAAGCTGTGAAACGACTTTTCCAGCCCCTCCAGCTGCGGGAAGGTAGGTATTAGCTCCAGAATATACGACTCCATGTCCGATTCGCTCAGAAAACCCTGCCCGGTGTAGTCATACAGTGAAAGGCCGATACGCGTCTGCTGTAGCCACACTTTGCGCATTGTGTAGTTGAACAGCGCGATCACGCCGATCCGGCCCGGACTGCTGCTGGACGCGAGCAACCGGGCAAACGTTGTGGCCGTCAGATAGCGTCGAAACTTTTCACCAGCGATCGTGCCCACGCGGCAGTAGCTTTCGTAGTTGATGTACTGCTCCTCGCCGACCAGCGGTGGTGTGTGGTGTTTCTCCAGCAGGCTCCACAGGAGCTTGAACTCACCATTGTCGAGCAGCTCCTTGCTGCGCTTCTGCAGAAAGAGGGTGCGTGCTTCTTCGCGCAGCTTCTGTGCGAGCGAATTGGTGCTCTTCGGCAGCTCGAAGTGAAACCGGGGAATGTAGCGGTATGTGCCACGGGTATCATTCGTTTGGGTTTCTTCAGCCAGTTGGTTCGGTTTCTGTCGCCCCAGCGCCAATTCGGTGCGATATTGTTGAAACAAAATATCCTCGATCTCATCGTTCGTTTTCGCTGGATGCTGCTGGTACAGGGCTATGCGGCATCAAGCAAACTTAGAACTTAGAAAGCAAACTTAGTTACTGTGCAAACATATTTCTGTTTGCTCGTCTCAACATCACTTACCACTTGGTTTGGCTTTATCCAGTGCGGTGAGCAGTTTTGCACGGAAGTTTATGGAACTCATTTTATGGAATCGCAATTTGCTTCTAAAAAGGAATGTTAAATGCGGTCGGACTCACATCTTGGATTGTTTGCAAACAAAAAGTCGCTTAGCAACGTCTTCTTCTTAGTTGTAGTTATCTAAATTATAGTTAGCCAAACAGGCAAGTTCAATTGGATCGTGAAACGGTAGAAATGTGTTTATATTGATACACTCAGTACTTCAAACTGGCTAACCATGTTCGACCGTTGCGTAAGGAAGTTTGACAATTTTGAATAGTCTCGGACCGACATGGCGGTTTTTTTTATGACCGTTATGTCCTAAATTCATACGTCCGTTGAGTCCGGAATTCAATAAATAAAGTCTCAAATAAAACTATGTTTACCGGGATGTATCAACCATATTTCGGATGCAGATTATTCAAATAGTAAAATCATTACGAACATTTGTTATGAAACATCAATTTCTTACCGGTACAATAAACACGCACAATCCTTTTTACAGTGTTGCTATAAGCATGCCTAGCCGCGTTCCTGCACGTACGAGAATTCCCGATCAGCCATTTATCACGGTTATCGGACGGTCTTCTATCACACCGTCGTTATCTATCACCCTTCGCTCTATCCGCTTGTCCCAAAAGTTTTCATTACGAAATATGCTGCTTCCCTTCTATTACGTAGGTTGATAGCACACGGCACCGCTTATCTTTTCTTCTGCTCCACCTCACGCTGCCATGAATCACTAATCAGCCCAATCGATTCCGCGACCGGTGCAGGCTTCGGTTTGTCGAGGCTTTTGCGCTTGATACGAGCGTACGGCCCAACTGCCGGATCCGTCACAAAGTCGTACAGCACCCGAACCCAGGACGTGTGCTGAGGCATCGTTTCGTAGTACTCCGGTGCGATCTTCTTCAGCTCCGGCAGTCGGCTGCCCGGTATGGCCGGGAAATCGTGGTGCTCGTTATGGTATCCCACGTTGAACGTTATCCAGTTGAGCGGTCCGTAGTACGAGTACGTCTCGAAACCCTTGGCAAACATGTAGTGTTCGGCAATGAAGTGACCCGCGACGGGATGCAGTCCCATGGCGAGCACGGATCCGATCAGCAGGTAGGCCATCATGCGCCAACCGAACACAAGCACCACCAGCGCGTTAAACGTTAACTGTACTGCGGTGTTGATCAGCTCCAGCTTCGTCACTGGCAGCGGGTTCACGAACAGGGGTCGCAACCCATAGAAGAACGGCTGCAGACAAACCCACACGAACTTACCGAGCGTGGTGCAGAAAAGCTTCGCCTCCAGCAGCGTCGGCACGTCCGGATCGAGATCATCATCCGCCAGGTGGCGGTGGTGTAGATTGTGATACTTTTTGAACGAAACCGACATCGGCACACCGATCGGCAGATTACACCACATGCCGAAGTACCTGTTTGCCAGCGGGCGCGCATACCCGAACGCCATATTGTGCGATATCTCGTGGTTCGCCAGCATCAGTGAGTGGTTGATAACACCTCCGAAGCAGTACGCGACCAGGACAATCATCGGCCACGATTGGTTCTGCATCACGTACAGCATCACGATCTGCGTTAGGACCATGGCGGACACGATGTACTTAAACTTAGGGTCCGGGCCAAAAAGCTTCTTGATATGCGGGTACTTTTTCACCATTTCCTGCCGGCGGCGTGTATGCGGTTGGTCATCGTACACCCACTCGAAATCCGTTCGGGACACGCGTTGCCCCATGGTTGCTGAATCACGTACACAAACACACACGCACCGCTGGCCGCAATGGATGGTACTGTGGGGTTAGGGCTTCAACACCTAGTTCGCTAGACCGCTGCCAAGCTCACACTGCACTGATAATTGGCGGCCAAGCTGCCGGGAACGTATCCGTTCGAAATAGTAAAGCTTTTCCGGAGGGCCTAGATAACGTTTTGTCATCAATACCAGAGTAGAAAGGGGGACGACGCTTATCGCTGGTGACACGATAAAAAGACTCTTTTTACTGCCATCAATCGTATCATCGTATCGATATCGTTATCGAGCAACTAGAGCTAGAGTACGGTATGGATTAGCCATGGGGCGCGTATTCTCAGTGAAGTGACAAACATTGTCCTTTCAAAAATGCAAAAATCTATTTGAGATTTTGAAGATGCCGCTGTAATCTTCGATCGCTTAGCTCATCATCATCAAATTCCTACGTATGAATATTGGCTCTAAAACACTCAATTTAACCATAGTGTTGTGTGCTGAAACTGTTTCACGTGTTTCCACGTGAAACACGTTTCCCCCCTCACAGCTTGGGAAGCAGCCCCTGCCCAGAGGCATTCATGCCTCGATTGTTTGAATTCGGCACAGAGTAAGAATACTTACCCAACACATCTTGCAACATGATCCTAATGTAAATAACAGTTTGAAATGAAACTTGAAAACTTTTCAATTTTTCAAAACATAAAAAAATAATTGTATGAATTCCCTCATTTTAATTTTTAATTCCTTAATGTTGTCCATGGTTAAACAAGTAGCCTGACCAATATCTCCGAATAGTTCGTTGCAAGAGCACTATGCTTGCTATGATAGCTTAGACATTAGCCAAATGGTACGCTAAATAAACGTTAAGAGTAACAAGCACTTATCTTGGTGTCAAGTTACCTTTAATTAAAAACAATTAGCAGTGCGGGATCTATCTATTTGGTGTGAATATCTAGCATTATCTACTTATACTCTATATATGAGAACTGTCTATATGTGTGAATTTTATTGTTACTGTAATTATGATTTTATATGATTTATTTTTTAACTTTGATGTTTCCATGAAATGGTGAAGAAACGTAACATTCAATCAGTCGTTCAATTCTCTTTTTGTCATGAATTTGGCAAGGTAATTAAAAACTCGAATCATCACGGTCGCTGTCACGTTTCTTCCTTACTAGCGTCTACTTCCTGCTCTTCATCGTACTCTGTGCTCTCGAGCATCTCCGTCGAATGCGTTTTTCTTAGGTGCATGCTAAGCAGCGCCTTGTATCTGTACGTCTTACTACAGAATCCACACTCGAAAACGATGCCACTGTGCGTTAGTTCGTGTGTTTTCTTCGCGAACTGAGATTTGAAGCGCTTCGGACACTGGGTGCACGCGTATGGTTGATCCCCGGAGTGCGTACGAATGTGCGTTGCTAGCGCGGATCTGCGGACGGGAACAAAAGCATTAATTAGGTCAGTGCCGCGAACAATGTTTTCTACTCTGCCGCTCGTCCCAACAGCGCCTACACTTACTTCACTTTGAACATTTTGCCGCAAATGTCACACTCCAAACTACGAACCTCGCTGTGTACTCGATTCATGTGATCCTTCAAGCCGGACGGAAAATTAAAAACCCTCGAGCAAAGCTTGCACGGATGTTTTCTACCGATTCCGTGGAACGAAATCTGCAAATGAGGAAAAGGATTTCGATAAGATGTTGTCAGTTTGCGCATCACAGTCGTTCCGTCCACAAGCCTTACCATGTGTGAGGCATATGATTTGTTCTGAGTGAAGCCTTTATCGCACAGTTTGCATTTTTTACTGATTTTTTTTAGATGCACGGCTTGGATGTGCTGCTTCAGGTTGCTCTTGACCGTCATCTTCACCGGACAGTACGGGCAGGCGTGCTGCGTTGGCTCGTTCGTGTGCTGTGCGATGTGGGACGGTAGGCTCGTTACCATTTTTCCGCAAATGGTGCAAAGTTTCTTCGTGCGCGACGATTTCTCCGTTCTCATCGACCTAATCTCGCGGTTCGAATGCGATGGTTTAGTGCTCTCTTCGGTTGTGACGCTCAGATCACTACTTTCAGTTGTTTGCCCCGGCAATCTTACGTTATCAGCCGCATCGTACTCGTCACTCACCGGGTCAGATTCCACACGATCGAATACAATGACAGCCTCCGCTTGTTCGATGGAAACATCTTCCTTGTAAGGATCCGTGGTAAGGTTTTCTATGTGTACATTGTTATCGTCGTCGATTTGGAAATATTGCTGCCCTAAACGATTGGATATGCTGTCATCCACGATAACGACCGCATCCTTCTCCGTACATCCCAGCTGGGCCATGAAAGCAGAACGAAGCTCCTGAAAGAGGCCATCATTATCCAGGCACGCATTGCGGAAAGCAATTGAGCTTTGAACTCGATCCGCACACTCGAAGCATATCGCATATGCGATCTCTTCGTTTATATTTATCTGAAAAAAGAGCATTCATGATCAAGCGAATCAAGCATAACCGCGAACCCTTTGTGAGATGCTGCAAAACTTACCGGAATGCCACTGAAACGTTTTATCTCAAGGATGGTCAACGAGGCATCGATAGTCTCGGTGACTGGTCTGAGCAGCCTTTCGTCCTGGGATAAACATAATCGACATATAACGATCATTTTCTGTGTTCCGTTTGCCATTCCGCTGGCAAACACTTTTGTTGGTAAACACAATGATTACAGCCATCGGGATAAATGTCAAAACACGGTCGGTGGCACTGTCGCATCATACCTAAACAGTGCCTAGCAAATGTTTGCAGTACGTTACAGTACGCCTGTTGACAATGTTCAAAACTTTCTTTACGCGTGTCGAGAGCCACTGTTGCATTCAAATGCACAAATTTTAAGCGAATATATTACCGTGTATATTATATATATATAAAGATTCGTGTTACATATACCATTGATTGTTCGGTGGCTTAAGTTTAACGGGCGATTCCGATAATTTGTTGTTCTTGTACAGGCAAGTAGCATTTCATCAAATGTTTACCAAAGTAGTCATATCCTGTTTTCCTGCGTTCATGAAGCAAATGCAACTTATGAACAAAATGAATTATATTAGTTTTCCGATTTTGTATTCTTATATGTTCGTGTATCGTGATTTTCGGAAGATATAAATATAGCACAATACACAACTGATTAAAATAGTTTTATTAGATCCAAATAAGGTCCATAGTGTCCAGTTTGTTTTTATTCCTTCAACAATCATTAAAGTCTCTTGAGATTGCAGTACAATCACTCTGAGGAGTGTGCTGCATCACTCGCACTGTGTGCACTTTCCTCAAGCCGTTGTTTTCCTTTCCTCGCAATGTTGTGTAGCCTATTGTAATGATCTCTTAACGCGATGGAGTGTGGAAATGTTTTTTCGCATGCTACGCATTCAAACGTTTTTCCTTCATCTCTGTGAACGAGCTAAAACAGAAACAAATTACTATACGTCTTTGAGAAACATACAGCACACTTTTGTCACTTACCATGTGATACCTGTACGTTTTATGGTGAACAAAACCCTTGCCGCATATTTCACATGTTTTGCTGATCTTTTTCAAGTGAACCGTTTTTATGTGCGCTTGCATGCTGCCCTTTTGAGGCATTTTCACCGGACAATGGGGACACTGTAGCATGATAATGGACTGATGCATAAGCAAATGATTTGACAGATGTTTCGTGAATTTACCGCATATTTCACAAAAATGCAGCCGGCGTACACCACGCATTCGCGGTATTACGTCATCTTTCGGAATAAAGGGATAAAATGTGCTTGATTCATGATATCCGTCCCTCTGCTCCGTCTCGGAATCACACTGTTCGCCGGGCTCGATAAAATTTGCAGAGTAGTCTAGGTTAATTTCTTTGGCGAGGATCGCTGTTTTTTTTGCACAATAACTTAGATAACGATCCTTTTGGTTCTTTCTGATCGGTTGCCGGTGATATAGTGGGTTCTTCGGCGGCCTTCCTCTTCGTCGCGGGGGAGAGATGGGCGTCGGTGTGTTTGAATCAACGGAACTATTGTGACCATCTTCATGTGGTACATCATTTAACAAGTATGTTTCTTCCGGTTGGTTGTAGTCTGAAGTATAACTGAGATCGTAGCTATTCTCTACCAAGTCCGGAGAGGTATTATGCGCCAGTGGCTTGTCACTCTTCACGATGTACTTTTTCTTATTCTGAATCTTTACAGAAAGATTTCTATTGCGTAGGAACTGGCTCAGACAGCTTTCATTGGTGTTGTTCTTGTCCTCCTCAACGTCTATATTGTCTTCGGCATCATACGATAGCGATATGGTTTCTATTGTCTCATTGCAAACGGATTCGTCGATAGTGCTGGTCATCACGGTTGCAAAAAGCTCGTGAAACTGAGCGTCATTGCTTATGCAAGTATTGCGGAAGGTAACTGATGTTTTTAATTTATCCCAGCAGTCTACACAAATAGTGTACGAGCTGCTTTCAGCTTCATTTATCTGCAAAAGCAAGGCACGCTGTAGGGCAGCTAACAAGTGGCAGCGGGCAAAACTTACCGATATCCCAGTAAACTGTTCGATATCTTGTATAGTAAGCGATGTATCTAGCGTTTTAATGAATGGACAAAGAAGTTCCTCCTCCTGGTTTAAACAAAAGCGACAAATATATACGATATTTAGCGAATCTCTCGCCATGACGACGACGCGGGAACAATTTGTTGTTGGTAAATAGTGCTGCAATTGGAAACGTCAAGCTGGATATGATCAAAAGTCACAACAATTGCAGCACAGTGGTTTGTTTCCGGACAAACCATTTACTTGTATTTCAAATTTTATGGTTAAATCGAATACTGGTTGGTGACCAGCGTACTGGAATTTGAATATTGTAATAGTAACTCAAGTTATTTTACTAAGATTATAATTACTATTCTTTTTGCTCTAAGAACATATTTTTAGTTGGAGAATGTAGTCAATAAAATTTATTATCGTTACCGATTTACTAGACTATGTTGGTTGGTTAGTCACAACTTGATAGAAGAATTCGCTAGAGATTTTGTATTAAAGAGATTTTGTAAGAATCGTCAAATCCATGAAGATTTTGAAAAACAGTCGATAGTGCAGTCTAGTCTGTATTTTTGTTTAGTTTAACGAACAATAAAACCGTTACAAAACTCAAAAGTTTGCGGAATAATGCGAGAATGTTCGTGCACAACACGACCACTGTAATAATTGTACATATAAAAATATGTACATATAACAGCAAAGAAAGAAATCATAAAAAAATGTTTTTTAATCTCCGTATGAAAGAATTTTGTAAAGTCTGTTGCAAAATCAAAGTACCCGCCAGCATTGTGGTGTCGGTCGATGAAACTCTTTCGAAACCAAATTCACCTCCTCGAGCAACGATCCTCACATAACCAAGAAAACGAAGAAGTAGCCGATCGATCAAACTGCTGCAAAAGTGTCACTCTTGCGAAGAGAGGAGGCTCCCGCACGATCATCCCCTAACACCACGGATGCTGGTGGACAAGAATTTCCACCCAAAGCTCGGAAAAGAATTCTGCACTAGAGTTGGTAACCGTGGTCGTAGTAGAATATTTCGTGATAAAGAGCTTTGCAATACGGTGTTAAGAGATCCGTGGTGGTGGGAACGTTCGTCCCGTCGTCGTTGTCGTCGTTGGGCAGGGTGTGCGTGTGATATTTGTGGTGCAAAAAGGGTCGCAGAAAAAGAAAAGGTTCTGGAAGTCAAATCGGGGTTGAAACAGTATTTCCGAACCGTGCAAGTGATTTCGTGACGTGAACGGTCCGGTGTGTTCGTGCGCGATCATCTTAACATTCCTTTCGTCCGCCCCAGGGGGCTACCCTGGTTACTTCACTCCGTTTACGATTGGTCCATCGGGTTGGATGTCGTGGGCAGCACCAACGGCAGCACCGAGACACGTCAAATGCTTTTCTTAAGCAACGCAGCCCGATCGTCAATGCTTGGAAAGAAAAGCTTCTACTGCAAATATCAAAATATTACGTACCGATAAAGCTGGAAACCAGTGCGGGGGGCAGTTGCGGGCATAGCAAAACGTGGGTGAGGGGAGTACTTTCCCTCTTCCGTGCTGCTGCTGTTGCTGCTACTAGCATCCCACCACACACGATTTGTGCCAGTGTTGGTGTGTGTATGTGTGTGAGTGTGTGGAAAAAGAAATGCTGCCAGCATAGTGTGCGATCGTATGTGTGCGAACCGTCCGCTCTGAAGATCGTGGACCGTGGTGGTTTGGTGGTGTTGGTGAGAAAAAACCGTTTGTTTATGTGAAATTGTTGGAATTCCTGAATTCCCGTCCGCGCCAGCTCGTGTGCGGTGAAGAAAGGTGAAACGAAAAGAAGAACGAAGAAGAAGCAGAAGAAGAAAAGAACAAATCGGGCGACAAAGATCGAAACCCTCTGCCCGCGGTGGTGGTTGCGACAATGTGCGAAGTGTGGTAAAGTTAGTTCACAACATGTGAACAACGCAACATGTGAAGTTTGCGGGCACGGTGGAAAGATTTCGGGTCGGTATTTCGTAAAACCCGAGCGATTTTGCCAACAATTCCGTTCGTGCTCACGGGAGTTATGCCGCGCGGGCCCGGCAGCTCAAGAAGAATGCAGGCGTAGCGATCGCGCGGGGTGTGTTTTGTTGCCATTTGTCGCCATCGCTCGTTAAGATAATTGTGTGCCACGAGGGAGAAGTAAAGCTCGGCGGTGGAGCCGAAGCAAATTTACTCGTTTCGTAGAAATTGAAGGGCGATTGCGATCACAAACCGCCGCGTGGTAAACCCCCTCCCACCGCGGAACGGAATGAATCATCTTCCCGCACGGTTAGGTTGGAAATATGATCCCAGTGGACGTGCCATTGCCCTCTTCGGTGTGGCGATAAAACATATAGTTCAAAGTGAAGTGCAGTGCTAGAATACCGTGCCGTTGTGACAAGCAAAAAGAATATTTTTAATCGAATTAATGTGTCTGTTGAAACCGGAAAGCATTACTAGCGAACCAATCAAGTGAAAAAACTAAACCCAGTGAACAAAAAAAAAATAGGTAAGACATATTAGCAAAACACAGCCTACTTGATGAAATGTTTTGAGGTGAAAAGAAAGCATAAAACCTTACCGCAAACCGGTGCTGGTGGTGATCGCTCTGAACCCGATCCCAGAGCGTACTTCCGGTGCCACGAATTTTCCCGTCACCGATCGTTCGATATCGTTCCATATTCAAAACGCTCAAACACCTCCAGTCTCCCGTCCTACCATCCCGTGCCGTTTGATTTGCATGCAATCAAATGTAAATGAAGTGCCTCGGCCATGCGTGTGCGAGCGTGGTTTTATATTTCTTTTCGGCATATTTGTTGTGTTGTCGCACGCACGCATGAATGGTCTGAACCGATGGCAAGGTCTTTGGCAAACTTTCTTTCCTCACGCCGTTTTTTTATTTCTCTCGTTCTCCTTTTTGAACACAGATTATTTGGAAATTGTGACGTTTGTCGCATGAATGATAAGCATATCTGCTAATTGCAACGTATTGGAAGCGTGTTTATGCGTTCAGTATTACTACGTGCGCGTTGTGAAACACGTGTAATGAAAATAAGTGTGCACGTATTCTTCGCTCCGGTTCGTCGCTTGCGTTGAAGTCTTTCGTTATCGCTCAGTTTTTAATACAATTTGTGCATCAAATGCATTACTCGTCGTGATTTCAGTTTGACAGAACGTGCTTAGAATAATGTATTTTATTTGTACAATATATTACCCATCCGTCGTGCAGAATTGAGTATATCCAGCTGGATGATAGCGTGTAGTTGCGCGATAATTCGTGGGAATTTTTCCCTTGCGATTGTGTTTAAGTTTCGCTGTTCGTACAATTCCACGGAAACACTTTCTTTGGCATTCGGACCTGTACGTGTCTCGCATGCAGAATTAGCTGTAGCTGGCAATATTGTAATATTAAAACATTGTTGCGTTGCATTTACTGTACTAGGAAAAGAAAAATAAATCCATTGTTTCTTGCTTTTACACGTTTACACGTCTACAAAGGTGTGTGTTTTTGTTCGTAATTGTACGGTACAAGCTTCGATGTGTTAAACCGTGCTTTCTTTCCCATCTCGACAGAAACATTCCCTCTCAAGACGCCGTAATTCAATGCATCGGTTGCCACCGTCGGAGCCATCGGTAGTGAACAAGTGTGAGGCTGTTTGCATCTATACAACTACTCATCGGTACGATCCATCGACGCACCCGCGGGCGACGGAACGAACCGCGAAAAAATCATGACGGAATTCCTGCCGCTCTGCGATGTGCTGTTCAATGTGATCTCGCTGGCCGGTTACTTCTGTGACGTCGTGTTCGATGTGGTTCTCGGTTACGCGCTTTACGAGCGCCAGAAGTTCACATACTTTGCCGCGGTCATTGTGATCGTGTCGTTCTCGCTCGTCATCTCACAGGTAGGCTTTCATCACACTTGCGTTGAATGTTTTGTGAAAATGGCTTAATATATTTAAAGTTTTAAATGTAAATAGTTTTAAATATTAATGACAAAAGGGTTTGTAGGTAGTATTATCGATTTAGCTTTAAGAAATCTTGTTATATCATCCTTCACGAACATTTAGCTTTCAGATCATAAAATATGAGTGTTTCTATTATCTCATAATTATATTGTAACCATTCATAGCAGTAATTAACATTTGTATCGAATTTTTTGTCACATGCGTTTTGAAATTCTCGTAAAAAAAACCCTATGGAACTATTAACCATTATTGAAATACGAATAAAAATTAGAACAAAATTTAAGAAAGCTACAATCTTTAACAAAAACCGTCAGCCATTGTTGCTACTAAATTGTGTTTTGTACCGATGTCAATACAGCAGAATATGAAACAAACTTTCCACAAATCTTCGAATTTAGTTCAATATTGCTGTCTGATATGTGCATTTGATTGCTGAAGCTCTCTACCTATTAAAATAAATAGGTGCCACATTGAAATATGATTTGTTATAATAATATCTAATTTGTCTACAAAACGTTATGATACCAGTGTTAAGAGAACAGATATGCGTAATAATTAAATATATTACCTTGTTTGGATATTTTTACCAGGACTGCTAAATCAGTGCTAATCATTTTAAGAGTAAAACTAAATAGTTAATATCTTTCGGGTTTACAAAGCTGTATTTTGTTTTTTTTTTCTCATTGCCTAATCTTCAAAAGAGTTACAATTAGTTTAAGCGCAACAAACAACTGTGACTGTATTCTGGATTGTAAAATATAGGAAGAAAATAATGCAAATATTAATGCTCACAATGATGCTTTTCCATTCTTGCCACTTCCTCCACAGATCGTTTCGATTCGATGGTACTTGAACAAGCGAAAGATACGTAATGCGACCACATCGACGACCGGTCCGCCCGGTTCACCGGACACGGAAGCAGGTGCGGGCGGTCCAACCGGTAGCACCGGTGGCAGTCTCGAGAAGAAGAAGAAAAAAACTAACAGCCTAAACGGAACGGCCAACGGCCAAACCGTCGGTGGACGTACGGAAGCGAATGGAGCCGGGTCGGGCACCGGTTCTCGGACGTCCGAGTACGGTCGGTACATCGTGCTCGCCCTGCACGTCACCCAGCTCGGTGTGCTGTGGCGGTACGCGAAGTTGTTCGTGCCGGTCGATTTGAGGCACGTGAAGCACGAGGTGCGCGATCTCTGCATGCTGCGGCTGGTGCACGCGTTCTGTGAGGCGGCACCGATGCTGTTGCTGCAGCTGTACGTGCTCGTGACGCTACAGAGCGAGGCACAGCTGGCGGCCACCCTGAAGCTGAAGACACTCGGCCACCATCACCATCTGACGGCGAGCACGGCGCTCGTCCAGCAGACGAACCTGGCCGAGCAGCAGCAGAAAACGTTCCGCGATCTCAACATGGTGTCGGCCACGCTGTCGCTGTTCAGCGTGTGCTGGGCGCTCGCCAGCTTCAGCAAGAACGTTCGCCTGCAGAACGTGCACCGGCTCGTGCTGACCTGGCTGGGCGTCATCTTTCAGTTCCTGTGGCGCCTGGGGACGGTGATTTCGCGCGTCATTTCGCTCACGGTGTACGCGTCCGTGTACAGCCACTGGGTGTTTCTGGTGATAAGTATGTGGAAACCGTGCTAAAAGCGCTTACCGCACGGAACGTCATGGATTGCTTTTCTTTCACCCACAGTACTGCACTGGTTTTCCATGTTTCTTTGGCTAATCTCGCCGAAGAACGTGTTCCACGGCGAGCGCATCTCGAGGCTTAAGAAGACGACACTCGGCGGGCTGATCGCGTTCGTGTACATCTTCGCTTACATTAACCTGCAGGAGGTGCGACATCGGCAGAAGATGGTGAGAGAACATATCATTGATCATATTATAGGGATTATTCCGTGGTTGATTCATAGAGAGAGAGAGATAGGGGATTCTTATCGTAAACATTACATGAAACATTTTTCCGGAATGCGGTTGTAAATTGTAGGTTTAGTCTCAAAGAATAATTTAATTAAAAATATCCGTAATGATGCGAAAAAGTCTGACTCCAATTTTAAGATTTTACGTATTACTTGCCTACTTTTCTGGGCTATTTTTACTATGTTATAATCAGTTATAAACTTATAAACAGTTTTAATCATTTATTTTTTTATGGATGGATTAAATTTTGTTATGGATTTTTATGGAATGCAAATTTGTTCGATACTTTTCACTCCTAATGTAAGATTTTTACCATTTTTCGACTGCTTATAAATTTGCCGCTCTTTGAAATGTATAACCAGTAGAAACATTCATGAGCTATAGACAGAAAATGGTATCCAACATATGTTTTTATTCTTAAAGATACATATAATTTTTAAATATTTTTAGAAGCTAGTGAGCCAAATTTTGATATCTGGAATTCCAATATTTTAATTTATTTTAAAATAATATTTTTGTTTTTTTATGTATCATTTTCGGAGAGACACTGCAGACATTTTCGTCAGTGACGTTTTCGTTTTTAAATTCTATGTGTAAAATCTTGTACTAACGATGACGGTTTCTCTCATCATCCACAGCTCACATTTTACGTGGTTATGTTTGCGGAGAATTGCCTGCTCGTGTGCCTGTGGATGGTGGGCGTGTGGCCAAACCGGCCGGAAGGGTGGTACATGGTGCCGGTTTCGGTGCTGTGCAGTTTCGCGGCCGGTCTGTTCTTCATGATCGTCTACTACCGCTACTTCCACGTGCGCCGGCTCGGGTACGAGGCGGGTGGCCGCTTGGCGGAGAAATGCTCCGCCCACTGTACCGGCGACGGGTGCCGATGTTTGGCGGGCCACGAGCATGAGGGCGGTGGAGTGGGCGGTGGTGGTGTTGGCGGAGGCGGCTGCAAGGGTGGCGGTGCAACGATCGGCAGTGGACTCGGGCACGGTGGCATGAACGGAATCGGCGGCCAAAAGTATCCGCACGCCATCCCGGGTGTGTTCAACTGTCGCTTCTCGAACCCGGTGAATGCGGCTACGAAGCGGAAGAAAAAGAAACCGACCACGTTTGTGCCGCCTCCGAATTTGGCGATCGCGTCCCAGAATGCTGGTGGTGGGGGTGGTGGTACGGGTGGCAGCGTCACCGAGCACCAGAGTTTGTCCAATCCGCTGCTGCACCATCAAGCGCACAGCACGCAGCAATCGCATCAGCAGCACCAGCAACCGCAGCATCAGCAGCAGTACCTGCAGCAATCGTTGCTATCACACCATCAACAGCAGCAGCAGCAGCAGCAACAACATCAACAGCAACACCAACAGCAGCAACATCAACAGCAACACCAACAGCAGCAACAGCAGCACCAGCAGCAGGAGCTGCAACAGCAGCAGTTCATGGGCCCGATGGCCATTCCCTTCTGGAGGCGTCCGCTGCCCCGGTCGCACACGGGCGGATCGAGTGAAAACGAGGGCAGCAGCGTCGGGTCGCGGGTCAACATCCAGCAGAAGCTGCAGGAGAAGAAGCAGAAGCAGCTGGCGGAGCTGAAGATCATCGAGGAGGAGATCAAGCAGGGCAAGCTCGGTGGTCCGGGCGGTACCGGCACGCTCAGCTCCGGGGACGACGGCAAAACGACACTGCCCCGGCAGCCGATACCGCGCGCGAAGAAACACATCGATCTCGATCCGATCGAGTGGCGCACGTCGAGCCCGGATATGGCGGAAATCGTAGCGAACAAGTCGTTCAACGATCTGAACCTGCTGCTCGCGGCCAACCTGGACGATGTGAACAGTCTGAACAAGTTCAACAGCAACTACGACCCGATCTACAACAGCTTCGGGCTGAATGGGATCAACATATCGGCGCTGGTGAATCTCAAGGGAGGCGGTGGGGTTGCGTCCGGTGGTACCGTTGCGGGGGCACTGCTCGATTCCGCTGCCCAGCCACCCTCCGTGCAGGGGGTGGTCGGTGCCGCCAACCGCAACATGTCACCCATTTCGTCGCAAATATCCGCCACCGAGAGCAACTCACTCACCCGGCAGGTGCTGCCTCGCGCGAAGATCCTACCGAACAATATCCCGCGCAATCCGTTTGCCGAGAACTATCGGGGGAATTTTGTGAATCTGTACGCGGAAGCGGCGGCCGGAACGGGGCCGACAGCGGGGAATGGGAACGGGGCTGGTAGCGTAGGTCCGGGTGTTCGGGCACCCTCGATCAGTCCGCGCACGACGGAGATCGCCCAATCGAACCGGGCCATACTGTACGATGCGCACGGGCGCCTCTACACGGACGCGAACCATCCGCGGCAGGTGTCGGGCACGTACAGCAGCACGGAGAACGGTGCCGGTGCGGAGAACCTTCCGTTCCCGTACAACGTGGTGCCGCCGCCGAGGAGCAAGCTGGACAGCAGGGGCACCCCAACGACACCGGTGCAGTCGGGTTCGGCGAGCGGTAGCGCGAACAACACCAACAGTAGCAACAAATCCGGCCGCACGACGACAACATCGGCGACGATGGCGGCCATTGTGGCTAGTGTGGGTGGTGCCACGAGCGGTGGTGTTGCCGCCGGTGGCGGCGTGATCAACAACCTCAACAACACCAAGCGCCAGAACATGCAACGTGCCAAAACGCCGGAAATACTGCTCGCCCCGCACTATCTCGAGAACTCGCGCATCTACTTCGACTGGGTGGCACGGGAGGCGGCCAATTTTAGGTTCGTTTCGGGGCTGCGACAACGGCCACCAGTGATTGGAAGCTAATGAGCTAATTTTGATTTGTATCTTTCCCGCGTTCTGCAGGCTGCAAGAGTCGGAACGCGATCAACCGATGGAAAGTAGTGGCGATGAAAATTTGGACAACTCCGGCTGTGACGATGGACACAATGGACATCATCGGATACCGTCGGACATCGATAGTCAGGTGAGACGACGTTTTCGATGAAGTCCTATTAGTTTGGTTCAGTAAAGCTTAAAGTGACTATTTTTATCGATGCTCGTTTCGGTTTGTCATTAATTCTTCCTTGGAAGATAAGAGCTAGTTAAGTCTAGTTTTAAGTTAATGTATAATAAGTCATCTTTTGCTTTCATTTTTGGACAATGTTTTGCACCTTTTTGGTTTCGGCACGAGTACGTTTAATTTAGACATCTTCATAGTTTGCGTAGACTCACATAGCAGGCAATATTGTGTTTGCTGCAAAAAGAAATCGAATTACTGCATAATATACAATGTTCATTTCTCTCACCTCAGGTCTCACTACCCCGCTCGTACACACTGCCCCGCGAGTTCAAGTACTACCGACGGAACAAGGGGCGGAAGGTGAAGAACGAACATTTCATCGCCAGCACCAACAGCAGCGACGGTGACGTGGACAGCGGAGATGATAACGAGTCGGAACGTTTGTCCAACCTGTCGTCCAGCTCGCAGCGCCGGGTTAAGAATGCAACACCCTGCACGAATCTCTCCAGCGGTCATCTAACGCCATCGTTACAGCAGCAGCAACAGCAGCAACAACCACTGCCACGTCAACGAATGAACAACCTGAACAAAACTGTCGCTCTGGCTCAACCCACCATCGGTAGTGCGTCGATGGCGCTGATGTATCCGAATGGTTCGGGTGGACGATCTCCGAGCGGTACGATGCAACTAACCAACGGGCAAACCATTCCGCCGACGAATCCGGCGGGTCGACAATCACTCAACCCAACACCCCAGAACCTTCATCTGTCGTCTCAACACGTTGCGGCGGCAGTCCTGGCCAACGGGTACACTCTTGCCGGTGCCGGTGATCGAAGCAGTCCAGCGATGCAGGTCCTATTAGCCGGCACAGATGGTAGTACGGCGGGGCTCGCCAGTGGGAAACCGGGTGCAGTACATAGTTTCGATCTTATCAGTGGCGTCGAGTCAGCCCTCCCACCGTACCATGCTGTTGCTGGCACAGCTGGAGCTGGTGCGGGCACAACCGCAGGAGGAGGAGGAGCACGACCAACGCGTTTCCGGATGTACGGCACCAAGAATGGTATGGTGCGCCACGAAACCAAGCTGTAGGGGACGAACGCGAATGCATGATATTAAACGTCGGTAGATAGCTAATTTATTCGCCCTGTGCAAAGTAGCGCCGTAAGCTTTTAATTCCTGTAGAAATGTGTGTAGATTACGATTTTAACCCAGTATGATTCTAACCACAAACCGTTACGTGCTGCCTCAAAATAACCGTTGTGATATAATTTAAACGCGCCATCGTAACGTGCATACTGGAACGCTCTTTTTAATTATTTTTTTTTAATTTTTACTCGGGAGACTGCCAAACGCGTAGTTTTTGGACGCGAATTGTTAGTTGTATAGAAAGTGAGGTGGCAACATACGCAAGAGCAAATGAGCCTTCACCACGCATGTGGATGGTTTTTTAACTGTATGAGATTGTAAGTTATCAGACTAGGGGATATTGTGTTTCAATGTTGTCGATAAATAAACTAAACTATTTTATTTTCAATTAAAAATGCTTAGATTTATCATTTTTGTATGTTTTTGCATGTTGATGGTTTCGATTGGGGCTGTATTCGAAAATATATTCATAGCCCGTAAATACTCCCGTTCTTGTCTGAGTATTGAAAAACCAAGGAAAGTCATACTTTATCTACCAATTCATCAGGTCATGTTCAATAACAATAAAAAACCGAAAAAATATATTTCAAAGCATTTTTTAAAACTCCAAATTGTGTATGAACTGTGGTTTGTTTAAAATTTTACAAGTTGTTTTAATTTAGTTACAGTTTAACGTTTGATGTTGATGGCCTCACATGCATTTTATAGTTTTCAAAAATAGGTGCAGTATGGTTTGAAGAGATTTTATCATGCGATCATCGTGTTTTGCTCATTCTTTTCTGTGTTATGTTTTCTCTACCTGCATGTAGAGAAAATCGATGAAAAACTTCGTCGATTGTTGTACAACGAAATAGACGAACAACAAACCACTGTGCAATTTTCAGTTCGCCCGCTGTCAAAACGACCTGCGTGACAAAACCCGTTTCGACATTGAACTAGGCGTCCGCCACCTTCATTCGCCTCCTGTTATTTTTGTCCAAAAATTCACAAACTCTTCTCAAACGTACAGCCCACGACCGAAGACGGGACAGCACATCGGGTAATCCGGCACACCGCAACCGGAAGTTGGTTGGTTGGTGGTTTCGTTTCCCGGTGTCTCGGTGTTCGGACGGCGTGTGTGTTTGTGCACCGGTCGAGAGGAGCGGAGAAAGAAGAGGAAAAGGAAGCAGCAGTGTGGTGTTAGTAGAAAAGTAGTGCCGGGGAGGGGTTGGTTACATATCGTTCGGTCGGGTGAAAATTCATCCCGACCCCGATTTGCAGTGGCAAAAAGCGGTGGAAAGCGGTAGGAAAGCACCGTGGTAGTAGCAGCAGTAGCAACACGACACCCCCGCGGGTGGGTGAAGTTTAGTTGCCGCGGTTCGCGAACCGAGTCCGTCCGTCCTACGCAGTTACAGACGCTGTGGAGATTCGATTGATAAACGCAACACTCGCAGACCGCAGAGAAAATGTCGGAGCAAGCAGCAGCAGCAGTCACAGCGGCCATTCCGGTAGCGTTACCTCCTCCAGCGGTTGCTCCTGTAACGCCAGCGGCATCAGCTGCAGTACCTCCGGCAGCAGCTGCAGCTTCACCACCGCCGCCAGCATCAGTAGAAGCAGCAGCAGCAGCAACGGCGGTGGCATCGGCAGCATCAGTAGCAACACCGCCAGCGCAACAAAAGTTATCGGAATCGGACGATTTCACCGACAACTCAGCAGAAGTAAGTATCAGCGCAAGCGACAGTGCTGGTTCACTTCGCGCGGGGTGGCTGTACGTTGCAGGGAATGCTGGTGAAGGAACTGGTTGCACAACGGCATAAACAAACTTGACCTTTTTCGCCGTGGAACGTTCCCTGGAGAGATATGCAAAATGAAACGGTCTTTCATTGGGCAGGGGGAACCAATCTAGCAACGTATACCGACTGCGTGTGTGGAAGCATCCAAGCATGGACGGCAATGCAGCTTCTCTCTTTCTGCTACGATTTGTTAGCGCCTGCTGCGGTTTATTCGTTGCGTTTACGATTCTTCTCTATTGAACTCCACGCAGTTCTTCTTTGTTTTCCAACCAGTAGTTCCGGTAAGCTAAGCATTCGAAACTACGTGCCTCGTGCATGGTTTCTACTTTTATTTCAACGTCTTTCGTACTCGTGATGCTTCACCTAGTAATTAAGATGAAGGAAAGCTGAACCGGCATACCTGTCAATTTCGGATTCGGCTCGAATTTGTGGACACAGATGCGTGTGATAGAAAATCGTCTTATGATCTACAGATTGACTACGTTGACAATCAATGATTGTGGCGATTCCGGTGAAGAAGACGTAGAAAATGCGCACCCAAACGCTAGCAAACGGCCGGTGCGCGGTGGATGGGAAAGCGTAATGAGTTGCAGGCCACTGGGGCGGGGGGGGGGGGGGGGCTCTATTAATTCGATTCCGCAGCCCACAAATCCCGGAGATCACGAAACGCGTGTACATACGCACAAACACACACACGCAGATATAAAAAAATCCCCACGTACGGTAGTGTACCGATGGTGAAAATACCGAAATTTCTCTCCTTTCTTTCTGTTGACGTTGTTGCTTTTGTTGCTGCACGGTACGGAGGAAAAAGTGCCCCACTCGCTCATAGGGTGATGAAGCGTGCGTGTTCCACCAATTGGCAAAATCATTGCATCCGGCATGCCGGACACTCTCGCCGGTTCAATAATCGAAGGTAGATTTTTCTCTCTCACTCTCTCGTTGGAAATTGATATGCAGCTGGAGGCAGCACCCGAACAGTTGGCAGTGAAAGGCAGTCTTAGAGGCGCTAGCGCCCCCGAAATGCGTTTACATGGTTGAATGGTGGCCGCACCGCCGCGCGGGTGTGCCGGACGGCACGATCCTCCTTCGCATGGTTGATCTACGCCGAAAGGCTACGCTTGCATGGGTTTTTTTGCTTCTCTCATTCGCTTTATACTGCGCGCCAGGTGCGTCGCTGATGCGCCGGCGCTAACGATTGTGCATTCCGGGAAAATCGGTGGTGGTCGGCCAGGGCGACGGAGGGTCTGCCAATTAGGTTACCTCGTTTTCATTTCGATGCGATACTATGGCAAAAATGGACTCGTTTGTTTGGTGAAACAATTTGATTGACTTTTTCTCGGGTTGTTTTTCTTTTTACACCTAGCGAGCATGGTGGCAATTACAAAGGCACTTCAAAGTTTGAAGATGTCATTCGTAAAATATCTATTCTCACGATTTTGTAAAAAAAACACATGAAAATTAAGTTTCCACTTTTTGAAGGCAGAATAATTCTTCCGAACCATAATTCATAAATCTTATCGGGTTATATATTTTGAGAATATTTATATGTATCATTTCGGAAAAATGAATCCAGATGCAAATCTAGAGTTAAATGTGGTTTTTATTTTTTTTTTTTCAAGTAAAAATAACCGAATCAATCACATAGGTTCATTTTGACATTTCTACCATAATGCCAAAGTAAGGTAATTTTAGCGCGTTGAGTTCAACAATTTAATGAATCTTTCCTTTCCGATGTTACAGAACACAAAGGAAGCAAACCAGGAGGACACTTCACAGCAGAGCGGCCTGGCGACGGTTGAGTCGGAATACGACACGGCTTCCGACTCACCATCGGACGGTGGTGAAGAGGAAAGCGGTGGTGAAGAGGAGGAAGACGATGGTGACGACGATGGTACGGAGGACGAGGAAGACGACGGCACAGAGGAAGAGGACGAGAGGGCGAGTGAGGACGATGATGAAGTGATTGAGTTGTACGAGCGGGCGAGTGATGACGATGATGAAGAAATTGAGTTGTACGAGAGGGCGAGTGAGGACGACGATGAAGTGATTGAGTTGTACGAGCGGCAGAGTGGGGATGGACAGGAGCAGGACGCGGAAAACCGCGGTCGGAAGGTGGACGACGACGAGGATCGCAGCAACCCGCAGTACATCCCGAAGAAGGGCACTTTTTACGAGCACGACGATCGGACAGCCGAGGACGATCTCGACCATTCCGGCCTGGATGGAGACGATCAGCGTTCGGCGAAGCGCAACGAGGAAGGACTGCACGGTGACGATGATTCCCATCATGGCGGTGGCGGTGGAGGAGGTGGCCCTGGAAGCGGTGGCGGAGGTGGAGGTGGCGGTGGTGGTGGTGGCGGCGGTGGCGGCGGAGGTGGACGCACTTCACCTGCACTGTACGGTGGCGAACGCCGTGGCTCGGAGAAGGGTGGTAGCGGTGGTGCGGGTGGTGGTTTGGGTGGTGCAAAAGGAGGAGCCAAAAAGTGGCAAGCGTCGGCCGACCGGTGGACGCACGATCGGTTCGACGAGAGCGAACAGGCACCGAAATCACGAGCCGAGCTCGTTTTCGCCTACGGGTACGACATACGCAGCGAGGACGGACCGCCGAAGGCACGCAGGAAGCGACGATATGCGCGCGGCCCGAACCGATACACGCGCAACTGGGAGGACGAGGATGCGTACCAGAAGACATCGAACGTGGAGCACCATCAGCGGCACAAGAAGGTACCGCGTCCGGACGAGTTCCCGGAGCTGGCTGGTGCCAACGGCAAGGTTCGGTCATCGCAGTCCCGGGCACGCAGCAGCCGGGACGGTGGTGGCCAGAAGAGCGACCGAGAGCAACGACGACACTCGGGTGCGGATGGTGGCGGAGGTGGTGGTGTAAGGACGAAATCGTCCGATGTAAGGCGTTCCGCGGCTGTGCAGGATCGTTCGATGGGCCGCTCGGAGAGGGTGCGGTCGGGAGATTGGGGTGGTGAACGCGAGCGCGAACGGGATCAAGATCGTGGTGCGGACTGGGATCGGGGAGAGTATGGCAGCGGTGGTGGATATCGTAACGATGATCGTGGAACGCGCAATAACTACCACAACAAAGAGAACAAAGTGAACAGTGGCCGCAACAGTAAGGAAAAAGACTACAAGGTGATCAATTCGCTGCAGTTTAAAAACCAAGCGCGAAACAAAGCGGTAGAAGGAGGTGGGGGTGGTGCTCCCACTGGAACCGGCCCAATGTCCGGTACCGGAGGTGGAGCTGGTGTGGCCACTGGTGGTGGTGGTGGTGGTGCTGGTACTCCGGTGATGCACAGTAATAGTGCAAGCGCCCTATCCGGCAGTAGCAATAGCAATAAGATGAACAACCATGGCGCAGTTCAGCAGCAACAGCAGCAGCAGCAGCAGCAGCAACAACAACAGCAACAGCAGCAACAACAACAGCAGCATGCAAATGCGGCAGGAAACGAGCGAATTCATCATCCCGAGGCGGGTCACCATGCGAGAACGATGAACGTTGTGGCGACGTCGGCATCGGTAGGATCGGTGCCTTCTTCCGGAGGTGTGCAGCAACAGCAGCATCAACCCTATGGACAACATCATGCAGCGACGCTTACGCAGATACCGCCCCAACAGCAGCAGCAGCAGCAGCAACACATTCAACAGCAACAGCAACTTCCCCAGTCAAACCAAAAGCTAAAGCAGGGCTATCTGGAGGAGGATCATTCGAAGTACGTTCCAATGTACGGTGGTGCGGCTGCACTGGATAGAATGCCGCCGAATGCCGCACCCGGAGGAACGCTTCCGATGAACCAGCGATCTCAAATCTCTCCTCGTGCAATCGTCGCCCAATCGGCACCCCAGGACCAGGTGAATGTACCGATCGAGTATCAGGCTTACGGTGGCCAGCAACGGTCCTTACCTCCACCGACACACGCCTCGATGCAGGCTGTTCAACAACAGCAGCAACAGCAGCAGCAGCAGCAGCAGATGCTCCAAACCGATGTTCCTCGTACTACGAAACGCTACTCGAGCCAGCGACAACGATCCGCACTGGAACAGCAACAGCAACAGCAGCAGCAGCAGCAACAAGCGGTCGCAATACATGAGCAGCAACAGCAGCAACAACAGATGTTGCAGCACCAGATGCTACGGCATCATGAACAGCAGCAGCAACAGCTGGCCGTTCAGCAGAGCAATAAGCAGAAGCAGTCGCTCTACTCGCAACAATCTCAGCAACCGGTACCAGCACCTGGTGGTGGTGGTGGAGGTGGTTTGCCGATGACACTACAACCACAACAACAACCGCCTCCACCGCAAGCACCGGGTGGAGTGGCACCACCCGGTGTCGGACCGAACCCGGCAGCGGTTCAGTACCACCAACCGACACCGACGCTTTACTACACCGGTCCGGGTGCCGGTGCACAGGGACCGGGAGGACCACCGCCGACGGAATACGTCACTGCGGGCACGGCCAGCGTTCAGCAGCAACCGCAGCAGCAACAACCGCAACAACAACAACCGCCACCACCCACTCAGCAGGCACCACCCCAACCGCAGTACGTACCGGCACCGTACGCCACACAGGGACCGCCACCGCCCCAGCCGACCCCGCCCTACATGCAGGGTCCCGTGCCGACACCCAGTGCCTACTTGCCCGCGCCTCCCCAACCTGCCAGCGTTCCGTCCGGTCAACCACCGACCGGTGGCGGTGCTCCGCCACCACCGATGAACTTCGTGCCGACGCTCGGACCGCCCCCGAATGCGGCGGCTCCACCAGGCGTCAGTCCCGGGCAGTACGCGGGACCGGCCGGTTACGCACCCGCCTTCCCGACGGGCTACGCACCGGCGGTCGGTGTCGTGCCGCAGGCCGTACCCGGTGGGCCACCGCCACCGCAGGTTGGACCACCGACCGGTGGCCCCGGAGGTCCACCACCACCGACCGCCCTGTACCAACCGGCCGGCGGTATCACGTACTACGCGCCCCAAACGCAAACCCAAGCACCCCGACCACTGCCCACCGGACGAAGGCCCACGGCCGCCATACCGATTCTTGCCCCACCGGATCGCAAACCGGTGGCGTCCGGTGCGTCGACGGCCAGCAAAACGGCGGCGACGGCAGGCCCTCGATCGACGGGTGGTGATGCGAACGATTCCACCACGAACGCCGCAACGACACCGGGTACGGAGAGCGCGCCCTGTGCTGCGGCCGGTGGAGCTGACGGTGGGGCGGCAACGGTCGACAGCGGTGAGAACATTGACCACATCCTGGACAATATGTTCGTGCAGCGACCGCAGTATCAGCCACCGTCGAGAAAGAGCCCATCACCAGCGCTGGCCCCAGCCAGTGCGGGGCAACAACCACAGGGAACCGCCGGTGGTAACGTGGACGCCAGCAACGGTCCGGCTACGGAGCTACGGACTGACCCCGGACTGACCGAGGGACAGGAATCGATCGATAAAATTGGTGACTCGGTAAAGGTGAGTGTTCGTTTGTCTCGTGTAATCGAACGAGATTCCGGCTGTCGCTCAACTGATGTCTTGTTCTCTTCCAGAAAATGTCCATACAAGACATGGATAAACTGTCCCTGGCCGGTAGCTTGTCGGGCGATGGCAAGGAGTACGCTGCCACCGGTACCGGCCTGAACGAAACGGGCCCGTCGCATCCGGTCGAATGACGTTACTAAAACCCGGTGTGATCTGGACTGCACGGGACAGGAGTAGTAGTGTTGCTGCGTTAACGCTTACGTTTGTTGCTTGCCAGTGAAGGCACACACACACACACCTTGTGGTAAGGTGTCAACTATTCAACTATGTGTGAAGAAATAATGGTATTTTTTGCGTTTCATATTACGTTAAGCGTGTTGTGGTATCTTTCTCCCACATCCAGCTTCAGGATGTTGAATTGAGCGTTAAACTACTCTAAGTCACTGGGTTAGTTTGAGATAATTTTTCGTTGAATTATGTTCCCCCTTCCCTTTCCGAGACTACAGCATTACGGTCGAGCGGTGTAATATCGGATCTGATCGTGTTTATTTCTGGTCAAATTGCGTACGTTTCTGTTGCAGCACACCACTAATCTCCCACTAGGTACGAATTAGGAGCGTTTGATTGAATTCACTTGAAATTGGGTAATCCTCGCCAGGTAGAGAATGTTTAGTGATATTTACATCGAAATATGTATCTTCCCCTTGCTCTCTTGCTTTTTTTAAAAAGAGCAACAACAGAACAAGATCATACAGACACAAACACACACAGATTGATAGCTTTTGGAACAAGTTATGTTGGATTGCGGTAAACATAAAACCCCCGTTAGCTATTTACATAAAACACTAATATGTACAGCATAAACAGGTTTGCAACCACGCACCGATTCGGTCTATCGTCTTCGCCTAGAATCAGCGTCGCAAAGTATAGGCTTTTGTGCTTGAGTTTTGGTACGGGAACTCTTCATCTTTATAATGTTGGTTTAAGCTTCCGATAAACCAAAAGCAATAGGATTTCATCGGTAGGAGCTAGATGCTGCCACATCATATAGCGGGCGGAGACGCGCCCTGGAGGGAAAATTTAGAATTGTATTTATATAACTATCGAGAATTAAAAACGATCGAAATCGATTTCGTCGCATATATAGTGTTAACATACGGATCAGTTGGGAAATTTGGAGATAGATGTGTGAAGAAACATATTGAAAAAAAAAATCGAGCAAGAATTTAGCAGAAGTCATTATCTAGGAATGGAATTAAAAAAGCAGTAATCGATCAAAAATGCAATACACCCGAAACAACAACAAAAAACCAGCAGCGTAGAGCGGGGGAGTGTTTGTTCTTTCAACGGATTCATGATGACGTTTGATGTCCGTATGTCTGACATTATATCATCTAATATATTCGCTTTTTTGTTTTAAACAACCGGAATTTGTAACCATCGCTCAGCTCTGGCGGTTAAACTGGGCCCTGTCGGCAAGGATCTTTCGCAATGTGTCCTCCCGTTGCCGTAGTCTCCGTTGTAGCTGATCCTGTTCGGCCTGGTAGCGCTGCTGGAGCGCATGTAGCTGGGCGTCGCGCTGCTGCAGCTGCTCCTGTAGCGATCGAATGTTTCGCCAGCAGTCCTGCAGCTGATTCTTGTGCTGTTCGGAACCCTTGCCGCAGGTGATCATGGTTTTGAGCCGTTGCTTCAGTATTTCCTTCGATTGTCGCGCACGTTCCAGCGTTTGCTTCAGGTTGGTGTTCTTGCCCATCAGGATTCTGCGGGCGGTAATGATTAGCGTGTGATTAAGGATTCTTAGAATTACAGAAAACCCAGAACCAATAGAAATATGAAATGAAAGCTTCTACCAGAAATGTATAACAAATAAACTTGAAACTAAAATAACTTGTCGAACTTGTAACTTATTTGTACACCTATAAATACGTTGCGATCGTCGTTGATTCAAAGTTTGCGGATCTGGTAGAAACTTTCATTGCTTTAATTCATTGCCGTGGAAAACGGCTGATACTCCATCTTTTTTAGACTTTGAACTCACTCATTGATTTCCTTTTGCCGCTCGAAGATGCTCTGTTGCTGTTGATAGTCTAGCCGCAGTTGCTCCAGTTCAGCAGCCTTCTGTTGCAGGTCTGTTTTGATTGTTTCCGCTTCCTTTGCCGCTCGCGTACGTTCGTTACCGTGCTGAAGCCGTAGCTCCTCCAGAAGTCTGTCCAAGAGCGGAAAAGAGTGGTTAGATTCCGCTGCTCCAACATCCAACTCCCAACCAGCGACGCTTACTTTTGACATTCCTTTAAGCTGTCTGCAACCACTTCCGGGTTTTGATTGAGATTTCGCAGCGATGTGAGTTCACCTTTACAGCGTGCGTAAGCCTCCTGAAGTCGCTCGATATCCAGACACTGAGCTTGCACTGGTGCGAAGAGAAACAGAAAACCGTCACTGAGAGATATCTTTAAGATCGTTTGCTGTCGAGATGCATACCTTTTTGTTCGTAGCACTTTAAAACCTCCACCAGCTTCTCCTTGGCCAGATCGGCTCGCTTCCCTTGCACCTCGGCTTTACTCCGTAGTACATCAACCTGCGCCTGCAACCGGGCTTTCTCTGCCGCCCATCCCGCCTGGCCCGCGCGTATCTCCTCCGACGATTTCTGTAGCGCTTCGTTCTCCTCCAGCACCTTCTTCAGCTGGCCGGTAAAGTTGGCCAGCTCGGTTTCGTAATGCTGCACCAAATCCGACTTCTCGGAGATCGTCTCTTCGTACGCGTTCAGCAATGGGCCGAGCGTGTGCGAATTGACCGGTCCCCAGTTGAGATTGTCTTTCACCCCACCGTACGTGCTGTCGACGAAATCGAGCTTCGGGATGCTATGCTTACCCTCTCGCACCGCGTCCTGATACCGCTCGATCTGTACGTTCAAGCGGTAGACGAGGATCTTCATCATCTTCACATCGTTCCGCAGGTCGCCATTTTCTTTCGCCAGCTGTTCGCGTTCGGCGTCGAACGTAGCGCAGCGATCGCAACTTTTCGCCTGGATCGTTTCCAATGTCCGCAGGTTCTGCACTACCTGTTGGTACTCGTTCTGTAGTTTCTCGTGCTCGACCGCAAATTGACTGTTACATTCGAAGACGGCGGTTAGCTTTTCGATCAGCTTTGCGATCTGTTGATCCTTGGAACGGAGCAACCGTTCCGTGCGCTGTCGACCCGGTGCGCGGATGGTTTCGTGCGATTTCGAAAGCAGCCCTTCGTCGGATTCGGAAGCAATATTGGCCGCAGCTGTTAGATCATCCGCACTTTTGCTACGGCTGACAACCGTGCCGGAGTGGGTTAGCGTTTCACCGTCGCGTGTATGAGACTTGTGACGGGCTCTTCGGAGTGGAAAACGTTGCTTTCTCGCTAGAACGAAAGCATCGCGATCGTGGATGCTATCGGCGGGTAGGCGATAAAAGTCGCCCATTGGTTGATCCGTGCTGGCGGAAGACGACAGATCCGAATGGCCGGTCAGCAGCTGTGAGACGATGCGGAAAACGGGTTCTACGTTGTGACGCTTCGGAAGTCTAGTGGACATGGTCCTGAGGGGTTCATTTTGAGGAGAGACATATCTGAAACCCTTGGGTAAGTAATTGGAATGAATTGGAAGAAGATGTCAGCATGAAGTTATTATTTAGGAAATTATGTCAACGACCACCACGTGCGTTTGGGATTGATCCAATATCCAAGAAACCAAGAAACGTGTCACGAAGGTTTATTTATCTAGGTCAATCCATATCTGGAGCGCTCAAACTCAAAACATTAGAAGCAGGAGATAAATAAGTTATGTGGAAAATTATAATTTTCAAAATCCAATTGATTCTTCAATCCAAGAATTTGCTAAATTATTTCTTTTAAAAATACTGGAAAAGTTTTTTGTTTCTTTTTTGTTATGCCAACTGCCACCATAAGTAGGTCGTGTTGGTATGAGTTAGCTACGTTACATGAAACGTTCGTAAAGCAGCTGGACACTTACGTTCACCCCACCCTAGCTTGAGCTCCTCCACACCACACCAAACTGGCTAGTTTGTCCACCTGCACCGCATTACACGACGCCAAAATATATGTACAATAAAACCGTGTAACTTCACTACCGGACACTAGAACCACCTTCGGGAATGCGATCTACCGCACCTACACGCAACTTTGGCGCGAGTTTCATTTAACAAAGTGCGGAAAATTGTTGCGGAAAATTCGGTTGGTTACAAATGACAACAAATAAACAAACGCGCGCGGTTGCGAAGGAGAATTTAACGGTGCATGTGTGTGGGTGTTGTGAGAAAGAGAGAGAGAGAGCGAATGGTCCCGAGCGTGTATGCTCACTTACTCACTTCTCACTACGTTTAACTCACTCACCGCTTGGTACAGGGTAAAGGAAATTGTTTCACAATTTTTTTTACAAGTAAACAGGGCGACACTTCTTGTTCGAGCATAACTCAAATATTGTAATACCGATTTTAAATATCAACTTAAATTTCATGCTTTTTTACATAATTTGCCATATTTATTTCAAGTTGCCCGTAGTGCATGGGAAAAATTCTCTCCCGTCGCGTCGCACTTTCTCTGTTGCTGCATCTCTTTCTCCCAACAGCCGGCGATTATTGTATCGCCCTTTCTGGCGCAAAGAATCGCTCAATATGGGAATTCTCTCCCAGTTTTACAATGGCGGCTGGATGATCCGATGACGATTTGGGATTGATGATGAAAGACTGACATTTGTTTGTAATCTCTTGCCTCTTTCTTCTTTCTTCTTCTCCAACAAATACTGAAGCGAGAGGATACACGGTGTGAATCGCGTCGCCGGGAGTTTATTTAAAAAAATATTAATTATTGATACCTACCAACATCGTTGCTTCAACGGTACAGTAAATACAGTGTTTTCTTTTCGATCAAATCGAGCTGCTGGATTTTGTATGGATATCTGGAATAACAAGAAAAAATGGAATTTGGGTTATAGTGTTAGCGTTAGTGGACTGCGGCGTGCGAAGTAAAGGCAGCGGACCTGTACCACCGTTTAGCAGCACGCAAAGAGAAAAGAATGCTAGTTCAATCGATTATTGCTGCTGCCGTGCTGATAAGGCGTATTTTGTCACGTCGGCGGGGTGTTTGTGCTGGTGCCGTATGGTAGCAAAGTGAACATAAATTTAGGATCCCAAGGAAAACTTTGGTGGGGTCGTGTTTTCCGGCTGTTTTACTGTTGCTCTGTGTGGTTGGTATTGTTTTATTTTTTACTTCGTGGAACATATCGTTTCATGCAACCAGAACGCGTTGTGCGGTTTATGTGCGGCATTTTACCTACCTAATTCTGTGTGAAGTTGCGGTTGAAGGAGGCTTTGGAAATTTCTCACATCGATGCGATCGGAACCGGCAAAAAAACGACAAACAAGAAACGGAAAGTGCTCTGATAACACCAAAAAAGCATCAACTAGAATACAAACGAAAAAATCGCTTTATCGATTCGTTTTCTTCGCGCGGTGTGATTTTGTTTTCCGTCGAATGCTTTCCGCGGTGAGCCTTTAGTTTGTGTGGGTGGAGAATACAGAAGTACCGAAAAGATGGAATAACGAGAGCGGTACGCAGAGGAAGATGCAATTGGCGCAATGCTGGCTTCTCGGCTTCTCCCCGTGTGCGCGTTCTGTTACTAGCGGGGAAGGCGGCAGTGTAGTAACGGGTGTGCAAGTGTGCGTGCTGTGTTCTATACGAAAATTTCTCTTACACGCTCCGCATTACCCATGTGCTTAGTCGACGTAAACGCGCATGTGGCGAGAGCAACCCCCAAAGTGAACGGAAGTGTGGCATGCATGGGGATGTGTGTGTGTGCGCGGGAAGAGGGAGTAGGGAGATTGTGTGATAAGTGATTAGAAGAGGTTGTTGGTGTTGGTACCGTGAGTGTTACACGTTGTCGAGAAGATTGCGTTTTTTTTGTTGCCCCAAGTTTTTGATCGAAGTTTTACGTGGGAATTGCTGGCGGTGCGTTGCTAGGGGCAACGAATACTTGGAATAACGCTAAAATGTAACAACTAAAATGTATCGGCTGTGAATACCCAGGAAGTGCTAAAATGGTAGAAAAGCAAATGGTGACGCGGAGAATTTTTTTCCCCAACAGCGGCTGACAGCAGTAACATTGGTAAGCATTGTTTACGTTTACGTTAGCACAAACACACATACAGATGGCTGCGGCGCTGTTACGATAGTACTTTTCGAAGGAGATTTTTGCAATATGACGAGGAAGTAGTAGTAGATACAGTTCGGAAAGTTCACCGCCAAAGGATCTATATCAGGGATGTCAAATCTTGTTCTAAAATACTTTACAGAACATGTTTTGATTATAAAACGAGTAAGATAATATCAAGTGCCAGATTGGGATGACAAAGTTTATTTTTTTTATGATAATGGTTTGTAGCAAACAGAAGGCTTAATGAGTAAACATAGCGAGAAAGGTTACGTTGCTTTCTTTTTTATAAAATAATTTGATTTATTTAAGAACTTTCTCAAATGAATTCATGCTCGATCGATATGGTTCGATAAAATGGTTAGCACTTGAAATAGTGAATGCATGTTTCAGCAGCATATTATGACATTTGTCAAATATGAGTTGACAAACGTGCTGCGTTCGGCACACTCGATCATACTAAACAATATCGTATGCTCTGTCAAACCGGACATCACCGCTTTCTGGTCAAGGGTTGGTAATTGAATTGACTGCAATTGATGCTGTGCCCTGTGCCCTTTTTAGTTGTTGTGGTGGGAAAGAGGTGCAGAAATCTCAACTGTAACAGCATTATCAACTTGCACTTTAGTTTGTGCCCTTAATCAGTTGTTGGAAGAGAGAGGGAGAGCATTTCTTTCTCTCTCATACTCCCCGCGAAAAATGACGTGTATGGAAGCCACCAAAAGAGGGAAGTTTCTTTGTGTGTGTTGTTTGATCCCTTGCTTGTGGGGAGGAAGATTTAGGGGAGAACATGGGAGAACCAAATGCAAACTCGCCATCGCGGGCTGCCGGCGAAGACGATTTGTGTGACTGACCTATAGCGAGGAGGATCGATGATGGATTGAGGTAGAATTTTGTGTACGTGTGTGGGGTGCGAGGCAGGTGAGATGGGAAATGAAACAGAGGAACTGAATTCCCAGATCGGGTGATGCCGTCCCATGAATGAATGAGTACAAAAAAGCGTGCTACTGCACCACCCTTACCATCCCGCCACGAAAACCCATGCGGGTGGTGAGAATTCGGCGCTGGTCTCCCCCGAAGAGTGGATGGGGAAAGTCCGAGAAGGAACCAAATGAGCATGATTCATAATGGATTCCTTCCGCCTGTAAGGTGTATGTGTTAGTGGTGTTTTTTTTCTTGAACCGTTCTCTCTTTGCTCTGGTAAAAAAGGGAATGCTGGTTATATGGTTTATTGGCGGGGGGCTGTGCTCTCACGGCAAACTTCCGCTTTTGCTCTCCCGGCGCATTCGCTTTTTGTCTTCTCTATGGTGGATCGTACCGGTTACCGGCTTTGGGTTTACTTTTTTAGGCTTCTTTGTTAATCCTGAACGATGTTTCAACCAAATTTACGATGTATATTCCATGAAATTCTCCCTGGTAGAAAAAAAACCTATCAATATTGCTCGCAAAATCCCTTCTCAAGGCTAAAACATTGGGGTGACTAGCTTGGTCGGCTTTTACTTCAGCGACCGGAGGAGAGCGATGAAAATTTACCCCGATGTTGATGTTCTATATTACCCACTATGTTATGCTGTGTTGTGTTGTTGCTGCAGCTACTACTCACCCATACCAATGTAGAGCGCCGGTAAGCGAGCGCTGAGACGAAACAGCAGTTGTAGTTGAGCATGTGTTGGTCAGCTGTACGACTTTTCGAGGGAGCTATCTACTTCTACTTTAAGAACGATAAAATAAACCTTTTCTCAGCTCCGACTGCTATTAAAACTATACGAATCCAAACCAAGCATGAATTTATGTGCAAGTTGGTATTTTCAATACAAATTACTAAACATTGAACAGGTTATAAAATTTACTACGTCAAGCGCCAGTTATGAACAACATGCGATACGTAAAATTTTCATGTAAATGAGGATATTAAAGTGATTTTAGGATTTGGAGCTTGATTTTTTAATAAATCGATTGTTAAAATATTATCGATTTCATAAATTGACTGATATTTTAATCACAGCTTAATATTCTCAGGATGCAAACAAGCTTTAACCCACTGTTAGGGCAAAATTCAAGAATTCAATACTCATAATTGAAATACTTTTTGATTCAAAATGTATACTTAGTTCGACGGTGGTAAAAGTAATGCGGTTTAAATTTTGTGAAAATGATATATCGAAACAAAAATATCGGAAAAGTGGGGTGTTGCTATCTAAGCAGGATATTTTGCAATTTCGATGGCTTGTAGATGGCACCCTTAGCTCACGAGCATGCTTTAATTTGCTCACGCGCTTGCGATGAGAGAGCGAGCGTGAGAGAGCCGGTTGCTTTTGCCTGCGCCGGTGAATGGATTGCGTGTATTTGGCTCGCCGGTCGGACGGCCGTTCGTTCTCTGTTTGTGGTAGCAGCGCCCAGGCCAGCCCAGTGAGAGACACTGCACGGCGGCCACCCCCTATCTCGACCGAACCGCGCAACGAGTTTGACGTTTCTGCTTCTGGGTGCTGCTCGTCCGTCCGTCCGTTCGATCCGGGGTGTTCCGACGACGACGACGAAGCAAAATTGTGTCTTTAGGAAAAGGCCAACAAGCCAACAAACATACACGCCTCGGTGGTGTGTCACTGCTCGTACCGTTAATCACCTTGGCAAGTGAGCGAAGCTACCGAAGCAGTGGAACGAAATTCACAACACAACTGACGGGAAAACCTTACCCGCACAGAGTTGGCTTTGCTTTGTGTGCGAAGGCGACGGCGGTGATGTGTGTTGTTAGATAATAATTCCGAGCGACGTTTTCCGAACCACAGTTGGAAAAAAGTAAGCAAGTCTGTTTATAAAAAAGTGTTCCGTTTTTCTTCTCGTCCTGCGGTTTTACTCAGTGGTGTGGTTAGGTAAAAAGTGCATAAATTCATGGCCAAAGTTTTTTCGGTGGTTTCCGCTGGGCCGGCTGTTGTGTCTTCAGTGGCTGGTGGAAAGAATTTTCTCCCAAAGTTTTCCCCCACAAAAGGGCTCTTGGAAGCAGCAGTTTTCGGTGTGGCCGGGAGAAACACGGGAAAACACATGCGCGCGCGGTGTGATGTATTGGTGTGTGGAAAATTCGCGCACTGGTTTGCGTGAAAAATGATATTCCCGTGGTGGGCTCTCCACCGTGTGTGTTGTGTGGCGTTCGTATCCGGCGGTGTGAGCCAAGTTTGTGGTGCAAAAGACGCCTCTTTCTGTGCGGGCTGAAGCGATTTGTAATGAATTACGTTTGTATCAGGAGAGCCTTTAGCTTAGTTTTTTTTTCACGAAAAAGACCTGTGTTTTACTTGTGGTAAGTATCTAAACATCACACAAATTCACTTCGAGAATTCATTTCATAACAAATCAAATTTTGGGCTGTTGTTTAAACACAAAATTCCATATAAGCGTATGGAAGAACAATCGCTTTCGAAAGAAACAGGATAACCTGGTGGAAAAAATCCCCCTGATCCTCTGTGCGTCGTTGCGCTTATCTGCATTATGCATTTTTATCGTGCCCGTGTGTTGCCGTAACGGGTGCGGCAGTTCTCAACACACGTTTGCTTCCTTTCAATCCTTCGAAACGCAAAGTTTGAACCGGGAATAAAGCGTATCCCTACGACGCCCTTTGTGGAAGTGTGTGTGCGTTCTAATACCGTACCGTCGCAGTGTAGGGAAGGAAGCGTACGAGCGTAACCGGTGGGGGAAGCAAACCGGACGGGATGTTACGATACAGGAAGCACGTATATCCCTTGCCATTAGCCGCAAGAGCCGGTGAACGTGTGCCATGTGTGTTTCAAACCGAATGGAATAATTTATAGCAGTCAAAATACTTCGAAAAGCTGACGAAATGATGGATTATTGCAGCAGTTGGCTGCGCTGTTTAATTATAAATAATATTTATTTTTATTATTTTCACTTGTTATGCCTTTTGTAGATTGCCTTTTTGAAATTGTTTAAAATTGTTTTAAATAGGTAATTATTGTATTTATTGGCCAACTTAACACAAACTTTTCCAAATAAGTTTTAAAAGTTTTGGAATGTTGGTATTTCTACAGAAAAGAAGAGGAGTTTGTTTGATTTAATTACAAAGGATACGTTTTCTTTTATATTTCGAATAAATACAAAATAAATTTTATTTTTCTAACTGATAATTCTATCCAAAAAGTATTAACAACCGAGTCATAAAAATTAATAATTTTCTCTATTAATTTTTGTTATCCAAAAATGTGTAAAAGAAATCTTAGTCAAAAGCCACTTGGCGCAAAACATGATGAAAATCCATGAAAACCATCTTCTTATCTACTAAGCCGCCTGCATGACATCATCACGTTACGGTGAATAAATTGTACGCCTAAACATTAGAAATTACACGCAAATTATCGCACCGGGGACTCTCCATTGTGTTGCACGTTTTCTTTTGCAAAACTGCACCTTAATGATTCACATCCCGTCTGGCACACTCGGTTGCAAATGTTGAAGCATTTTGTTCTTTCCGGCTGGTGGCGTTAAATTTGCGAATTTTCAACTATTTATTGCTGGTTCGGTTGTGTTAAAATGGAGGATAAAACACGGCAATAGCAGCGTGCTGATTGTTTTATATCCTCAGGAAACTAGGTAATGGAGGCCACTGGTGTGACGTTAAAGAGTAAGTCTGGCCGTCCGTCTGGGCTTCGATCGTGTTGTGTACAATTGTGCGAAACAAATTGCGGTGTAGTGTAAATAAAAAAAAAAGAAAATAGCTAAAACATTGCAGTACAAGTCGATTAGTAGTGTGATGTGTGTGTGTGTTAGAAGCCCGCGAGGGACTTTGTGGGACGTTTTGTTGGCTGTCAACACACGGTCGTCAAAGGTTTTTGTGTCGGTTAGTGCACCTTTACCCCTGCCACTGGCGTGGTGTGGCGTCTGACCTGAAAGGGGTCAGGTTTTAATCGCCGCTGACGCCACCTTCCTTCCGAGGGCGACAGTTTTATGCGTTCGTTGTCTGCTGCCCTCCCTGCTGCCCTTGCTGCCCGTCATCGACTGAAAGTTCTCCTTGCAGAGCTCCAATAGTTTCGACAAGGTTTCGGTTTGGGGCGTGAAAATGTGAAATTTATGCGGGCCATTTTCGCCTCGCCCGCTTCCACGTGCAGCAACGGTAGCGAATAGTTTGCTCCGAAGCCTGTTTGGGACGGTGAAAAATCGATCAAATGTTTCTCCCGGTCGGTCGACTACCCCATGGCTTGTGGAGGAGCGTTCCCCGCTTGCAAGCAGCATGAAATAAGGACACAAACAACCTGCACAACACCGTCTTTACGGGTACTAACGAGAAAGTGTGATACGATTTGCTATGAACCCATTATTCGTCTGTTGGTTCTCGAAGGCTAAGTTTGTTACACTTTAAAACAAACCCCTCGTGGCGCGAATGGCATCGATCGGTTTGTGCAACAGTTTTAAGGTCGGTGGGAGATAGGATTATATCTTAGTATTAGCAGCAGATAAGGAAATAAATGGGTTATTGAGTTTAAATTTTTTATAGTATTTTTATTAACAAAAAAAAAATTGTAACTGTAATTTAATAAACCTAAAATATATTTCTATTGGAAAAACTGTTGAGACCTGAATAGATACACATAATTTAGGAGGTGTATAAATTTTCAAAAAATCGATAAAATTGTATAGTGTTATTTCAAGTAATTTAATTTGCATTTAGTAAAATTTAAATTCAATTTAATTTGGTAAAATTTATATAATTTTTTTGTGCTCTGTGGTTTGTGATGGAAACTTTGGTACAAATGAAATGTTTTACGAAAAATGTAGATCCATCAAAATTATTCTTTTATTATTTGACAGTGTCAGAAACCGCAAAGACAGTCCAGTTGGGGTAACTCAACAAATCATTTCCCACCGTTTTATAGAAATGGAAATGAACCGGAAGCATACAGCTTTTTGTAGAAAATCCAATCAATTTATTTTGTCTTCTCATTGCAATCTAAAGCTATTTCAAAAATACGTTTTAAAAGCTAAGTCTTCAATAGTGCCTTTATTAGGGTCTTTACGTACTCTTATCGTAACAAGAAAAGGTATCACTCCTTTGTGTTGTTGGTTTCGTCAGAGCAGCTGGAGTCAATTGCATCATCGCCACAATCCCGACTTTGCCCGGGGCAATTCCGTACCTTGGAGCTCTATCGTTCCTCGTTCCTGGTCCTCTGCTTTACCTGTCCTACATTGGACCCAGAGTGAGTATGTGTATGGGTGTGCTAAAAGAGAAGCCCTTGCAATGGTGCAGCAGCTCGCTGCTCTAAGCGTTCTGGCGGGACAGAGATTTGCTAAATAGGAAGACGTCAGGAGGGAAAGAAAATGACGGTTAAAACATGGGTCTTTTGATAGGGCAGACATGATGCAGCGTGTTATTGGGGGGGGGAGAGGGAAGGGCGGTTTGATCGTAGTCGCGGGCTTGATCGTACACACAAACACAGACACACATGAACACCGGTTCATGTTGGCGTGGAAATATGTAACGGAAACTGACAAGGGACGGGCTCGTTCGTAGTCGTTTGTCACCTCATTCTTGGGGGCTCCGTCTCGGCGGGAAAGGGCGTATGCCCTTCACAGTGAGCGTGCAATTGCGCGCACGAAATGAAACTGGACTGGTGATGTTGTTGCGCTGTCATCATTTTATTAGAAGAATATTCAAACTCGGTGTGTGTATATTGTTTTTTCTTTCTCTACTTCTCCCTTTATTTACGAGGCAACCCATGTTTTTTCACCTCATTTTGGGGTAAATTTCCACCAAACGTGTGATTAGAGGCAATATTTTATTTCGCTTAAAACGAACCAAAAAGTTGTCTCCACACGACCACTAAGTTTTTTTTTGTTGGAATGGGAGGGCAAATTTTCACTCCAACAAAAACTTCTCAGCATCCCACCCGGAACCGCTGGAAATGGGAGCATGAGAAAAGCTGAGCTAAAATTGATCGTTTCGGGACGGGAAACGGATGTCGTAACGGGAATAAGGGCGAGCTCGGGGACATCAACACACGCGCCGAGATGAAACCGGGGGAAGGGTGAAGGCGTCACTAGCCGGGCGCGCTCGCTAAACCTAATTCTCGTGCGTGTTTTAGGCCCACGGGAAAGCTCGGAGAAAAACACTGCAAACACACGGACCCGCACATATACACGCATACACGCAGATATATAGGGCTCGTCAAGATCCGAGCCGATTCTGGCTTTGGAAGCTGGTGTGTATTTGCGAGCGGACCGAAGAAAATCCGCCGTGGCCGAAGATGATGATGAAGAACCGTGAACCACGAAGAAGAGAAACAGAGGGATAAAGCGAGCGACTAGCCCGAAAGAACACCGCAGTATAGGATGGCAGGAGATGTGAGGAAGAAAAAAAGCATACCCCGCAAAGGCAGCGAAAATGCCCGCGAAAGATCACCGCCACCTTCGCTCCTCCTCCAGCAGCAGCCTTCATTTGCGGCTACTGCCGGAAGACGGAACGAAGGGAGCGTGAGAGCGAGTGGGTTTGGAAAGCGAAAAAGAGCAACCACACCGAAGAAGTTCGTTGAACTGGTTCTGCGCGGTAGAGAACCTCTTCTACCGTTTGCGGCGGCAATGCACTTTTCTCTTCCTTTGGCTAAGAAAAGAAGCCGGGCCTCCTCACCAGAAAACAAACCAACACCACCCGGTCGTGGCGAAGATTTCTGTGCGCGCTTCGGGAGCGATTCCTTGGGAGGGTGAGCCTCACTTACATGGTGAGATGCGCGTTGTAAATGGCCAGCTTGATGGCCGTCGATGCTGGTGCATCTTCGGCACGGTACGGCACTGAGGTTTGTTTTTAGTTTTATTGCGACAGAGATGCGCCCGGACACGATTAATTGTCTTCCTCTTGCTGGTGTTTCTACTGCTGCTGGTTGTGTTTGTGACAGACGGCAAACGGGTGTACAACTAAGAGAATCTGACCATCGGAAAACGAACGAGATAAGCACATAATGTAGTTAGCGATACAATGTTGCTTGCGCCGCGGCGTGGAAGTATGTTTATGTTTAATTAATTGTGGAGATCAATGTGAGTCTTTTTGAAGAGTTTGTGCAATATTTTTGCGCAATTTTCAATCGGTTTTGGATGCGTTATTGGGGTTGTCAATATGTTTATCATGGTTTTTGATATATTTTGATTAATGTTTATGATCGTCTTTTGGATTCAACAATTTTTATCTACATCATAATAATTTACATATTAAAATCTCTTGCTTTTTTCCAACTTTTTTTTAAATTTTCGATTCTGAATTTTACACTGTTTTGATCTTATTTCATTAGTAAATGTCATTAGTATTATTTCATTAGTAAATTAGTAAATGTCAATTATTTTTTATTAATATAGCCCTTTTTCCAATTTGAGCCTTATTTCGTATAAAACTTGTTTTTTTATTCGAAATTGGAAGACTATTTCATTTTTTTTAGTTTAGAAAATAAAACGAGCAATTAATTTATTTGAAATTAACAGTAACAGTAAATTATATTATTTTTCGATAATAAAATAATGAAAAATACGATATTAATAGCTTAATTTTTTATGTTATTTAATTTTTGCGACATAATTTTTCTAAACACTTTTAAGCAAATCCTTCGTATCAAATTGAAATCTCAAATATTACATTAAATTAATCGTGTTTTGTTAGTTAAAAACATGTTTTGGTTTGCGATCTTAGGCTAATCATATCTTTAAAAAATAAGAAAAAGTAGCAATTTTGTCCCCAAACTTTTGCATTCCGCTTTAGCAAATTTGTTACCGAATCAGTTCCATTCGATCTTGAATATGCTATTTCTTGCTTAGGCCTAACGGAAAGAAGGAGCAGAGACCTAAGAAAAGATCCATTAGGCACAGTACGAAGCATGGTATTTTTGTTGCTGCTGCTGCTGCCGCTACTCTTGCTGCGCACGGTTTTTTTGTTGTGTTGTTTCGTGATCGAAACGAAACGAGACCTACTGTGGCGGTGGAATGGAGCAGCGCGTAGCCGCTGCTGGTAGTTTACCGTAATTTTAATGAGCAAAATCCGTTGCTTAGCATTTCAGGAACGGTGGAGATCGGCCGCCGAAGAACAACGAACTTCCCCCCGTGTGCTTCCGCTACGGTTCCTGGTGAAGGATGGAAGGGAGACGTCGGAGAACGTGGGGGAGGGGGAGGGGGTTCGTGTCTTTCGACGCAGCATAATCATGATGAATTCTGGTAATTCTGTGTGATTATGCTTACCTCATGGGGTTGAAAATATCTTAATCGTACATTTTGATGGAGTATGCATTACTTGCAGGTCACGCTGAACGAATGTTTCAGTAGCAAACATGCAAACAGAATATTTAAGATTTAACTAGGAAAAACATTGTTACGTATCACATGAACTTTCAACACTATCGTAGTCTTTTCAATAGTTTTTTTTTTTTCGGGAGAAACGCTAACGAATGCTTGATGAATGTACGCTTCTAGGTAAATTCGCGAAAAGAATTCTGCGACGCTTCATTCAGCTTATTTTTTGTGTGCCAATTTGGGTGAGACACTTTAAGCACGATGCCGCTGGTTTTGAATTTAAATTGGAGCGAATTTCCGCAAGTCAAAAAAAATCTGCAGCATATTTAGACCGTGACGAACTTGTAATCAGAAAGGCAAAGAACAAGAGCATCAACACCTTAACAAAATCAGCTGCTAAATAGGAAGAAAAAAAACTGCATTGTGAGAAATTCTCGAGAAAGCCGTGCCCGATACAAACGAAGGAAAGCGCATGCTGGGTGGTAAAATTTTTCCCACTTACGAAACTCCCTCCCTTCGCTGTAGCTTCATCACGAACTTGGCCTGGAAGCGGGCGCAGCACGACCGTGTAGCAAGCCCGAGTGCTGTGTTTCGTGCCAAGGTATTTTGTTCGTTCTTTTCGGTGGAAAATGCGGTCTCTGCGGTGCAGAATGTTCCAGATGGGGACCGGCTAGCCGATGCGGGAAAGCGTTTGGGAAGGTGGTTTGACTGTATGTGTGTGTGGGAAAATTAATCGAAAAGTGGCCGTATTATTCCGCGAGTGGAATTCTTAAGGCCGGCCAGCTTACCTCAAACGCACGGAGATGAGCTGGCTTTGAGTGGGTAATCTTGAAACAATTGCTCTTCGGCTAAGGACGGAGATGTGTGAGACAAAGGAAAGCCTGCTAGCTGGGTTCGATGTCCCGTGAGGACCCGTTCATTGGCATACATTTTTATCTTGGCTGTTTATTGGATGGTTTTACCTTGCTTTGTGTCTAGTACTCTTCCAAAAAAAAAGCTTCGTCGATTTTAAGTAACGTTTTTGTTTTTTATTCGGTTTTGGGGCTAAGAAGTTGTAATTGATAGGTTCAACGGAGAGTAATACTTCAAAATATTTTAAAAATATAATCTTCAAACCGTTTTTCATACATTTTTTTTTACTTTAAATGCGAAAATTGGAAGTAATTATGCGAATGCGAATCTTAGATGTGATTGAAAATAATGTTAAGAAATAGATGCTGAATATAATTATTTATTTTTACTTTTCTATTCATCTCGTTCTAGGTTCGTTTTCGAATCGCTTGCAAAACAACAACCAAACCTGCGAAGATCATCGAACGCCCATTCATCATCATATACACAGTCTTATCCTGCGCGTGTGCTTGAGCGCTCATTTTAACTACCGTATGAAGTATTTCCCCGGTGATGTTGCTTTAAGAACGTTCTTGCAAGCAGATAAATCAGTCTGGCCCGCCATGCCTGGTGTTCTTCGGTTTGGCACTGCTCGTGGCGCATATGTTCAGCACCGGCCGGCTACCAGCACAGTCTGGAATGTCTGCCACGAGCTCTAGCTACGGGCCAATATGAAAAATGAACTTGCGCTTGTTTCGCCACAGAAAAAAAGCAACCGAAGACCAACCGAAACGATCGAATGCATTATTGAGTGCAAAATGCGACGACGAGAGAAGGACACGCCGGTGTTGCAACGGTGCCGCAACGTAACACAAGCCCCAAACAACCTCCCGCGAAGCGCTACCGATTGCTAGCCGGCCCTCCGACTTGGTTGCACTGGTCATCGACCGCGGTGGTGCGTGTCTGGCCTGGCTGGTGTGCACCGGTGCAGAAAGTGCGACCGTGTGTCCATGTCCTTGCCGCAACAACCATCGAAACGAAATCGATTCGATGCTCGCACGCGACCGCCTCGAATTCAAATCTTCCAAGCGCTGCCTCGAATCGGTTCCAAATCGATCGAATATTTGCCTCGGAATAGGCACAAACGTAACCCACCTGGGCAAGGTGCCAAGTGTCGCAACAATCACAACACCGTCCGAAGTCGTGTCAAGCCACGCGCAGCTACTATCGCACCAAAAATGACGCATTTTTTTCCGGCCCGAACATTACGAATGCGACTGTCGAAGCACGGCGCGTAAAGGAAGCGGTAGAAAATTAAGGTTTTCAAAATAAAATCAACAAATCCACCGACACCGGCAGTGATACGCACTGCTGTGTACGCGTTTTGGTGTTACGCGGATTTGTGCATAATTTAAAATGGAACAGAGGACGCCGAAAACCATCAAAAGGCAGCACCTTCGCTGGGGGATGTTTGTGGAAAGTCTCGCGCAAAGCGCCAGTGCTTCCGTTGGAAAGTGAACGGATGCGGGCGGCTTGCACAGATCCGTGAGGACGATGACAACGGGGCACCATGGTGATATCCTTCCGTCCTTGGCGTCTTCACGTCGACAGTGTGTATGCCTCACCGCTAATCAGCTTCTTCGCGGTCAATGGGCGCGGGTGCTGACGCTATACGGCCGTATGTTTAATGTGGCGTTACAATTTTCGTTGAAATAAAACGCAAAAAATCACTTCGCCATGATACAGTGAACATGAATCGGTCATTATTATCGATCCGTTCACCAGACGATGTGAACGCGCGCCCGGCTCCCCCGCTATTATCAGTCGCCAAATGAACGTAAATAAACGACTAGCGAAAGCATTTTCGAAAGCTGTCATAACGAGTGTGCTGTTTTCGATGTAGTTGGTGTAGTTTAACAGTTCGTTTAGTTTAGATTGTATAATAATTTAAGCCTGCTTTTAATTATTCGAAAGGAAGGCAGGAAGGTTGTGCAATCGTGTGTGTGTGTGTTTTTTTTTCTAAATTTTTAATGGTTTTCATATGTTTTCCTCCCAGAGCAAGCGCGTTCGAGTGAAAACAATATAAATATAGTCCAATTCCAATTATTTATCGTGCGAAAGTGAAACAAATATGTAAATAAGCAAATCGAAACGAAACCTCGTTTGCGTCTGGCAACTGAAGGCGGCGTATGAATCCTATCGCACCGTCGTCGGGCATTTAGATATATCGAAGAAAGTATGTATCCATTTCACGCCCGGTTCTTCCCTGTTGCGAGCAGAATCTTTACGAGCGCCGCGCGTGTGTTGGTTTAGTGCTGGAGTGGCCGTGTGTGGGCGGTTCCGAGTGCTGAGTGTGTTGCGCGAGCGAATGGCAGCGATGATGCATCTGAAAGTGGTGGCAAAGTGGCAGTTTTACCAGTGATCATAGGCTAGGTTTAGTAAGCATCGACGGCGTGTCAGCATCGCTTTCCGCGATATCAACAGCAGCAGCACATCCCTACCAGTAACACCATCCTTGTGCAGAACCAACACCGCAGCAGCAACAGCAGCACCATGAAGCGAACACCGCGAAAGCCCAGCGTCTCCGGATTCAGCGTCGATCGGGAAAGTTTGGCCGAATGGGCAAAGGATAAGCCCCTCAGCATACTGCAGCTGGATCCGGCCGATCGCGCTGTACTGAGAATAGCAGGTGAGATTGATTGTTTTATTATCGGGGATTATTGATGTTTGTCGTTATTTAATAGACCATAAGTTGACCACTTAAATGGTTGAATCTTCTAGAGATACTCTACTCTGGATCGTTTACAATTCGTATAGCTCATTGATATTATGGAGGCTGTTCCATCGCTATCGCTAGCATTTCAGAACTCGTTTCTTGTATATCTTCTGATGAAGTTATAAGTTTTTGAATGACGTTGGACGATATTGGATCTGGATGAGGGTCTGTAGTATTCTATACATATAATATATATTGCAATACGTTGCATACCAGTATTAATTAGGAACGTGATGCCTAATGAAATGATATCTTATTCCCGTTTTATGAGGATATAGCTTTCTTTTTACTGACAGATAGACAGAATAGATAAAATGCTAACAAATCGAAATAGGTCCCAAAATAAGAAGATTCTTTTTAATGTTTGAAGAACTCGCTGGCTATGCTCCATAAATACAAATTATTGTTATGGAAGCTAGGTAGGCCTCTGTACCGTTAGATAACACAATATCGAAGAAGCGATAAAACTCTCCGGGTTCTACTCTGCTCATCAACACCTCTGTTCAAACATTCAGTACTCCCTAAGGGTCACCCCTCTAGGTCACAGTCTATTTTTATTGTACCAAGGTATGAATCGACCGATGACTTCAGACTTCTTCGGTTTTGGGTTACGTCAGGAGAGGTGTGCTGGAAGTTACGCCATTGCACGGTGGACGTTACCGACATTGCCGACTAGAGTCCGTACCCTTCAAACCGGGTGTACTGTTTATTTCCGATCTTGACATAAATTAGCATTTCGTTCTGTACACACCGTTCGCTTTGGTCAAGGTTAAGGGTACTCACAAAAGCTCCATTCTCGAAATGGGTCTAACCGAGCGGGAGCTGATTGTCGCCGCCCAGGAAGAATCAGCTTGCCACTTGAGTCGCCTTATCCAGCTCCAGTCCATAGTTCGTTGATTGGTTTGGGTGTATAACCTTCGTTTTTGGTAGTTCTTTTTCTAGCCACGCCGGCTTAGCCACGGCGAGGAGTATTAAATTTGAATATTCACACTTGACCGACACCTGACGCTCTTGTTTGACTCAAAAGCCTACCCGTAATCAGTCCTCCCGTGGTCGTTGATATTTTGTGACGCCCGACAAAGCTCATCGATCATAGGGAGCCCACCACCATGGGACAGGCGGCAGATAAAAAGCAAGCATGCTCAAGTATCCCTTTACGCCACTTGGGGTGGCTTGAAACGCTTATTCATCCGGGCACGTGGCGATGCGTTTCTCTCTACTTTTTGCAGTTTCGAGAGTAAACAGTTTCGATCGATTATACTGTCATCGCGGTCTGACGAATCGTTTTGACAGTTGGTTCGAAATTAATTTGATCAGTCTCGGTGAGTGGACAGGAATAGGAGGGCCCTTTGGTGGGTTGTTAAACTTCACTGTCAATTATAATGCACTTTATCACTGTTTTGTTCGAGTGTGTGTGTGCATAGTTCACGTTCACATTATGATTGATTGCAGAAGCCAAACACGTCAAAGCGTGGTTGTAGTGCTGATATTGAAAGAGGAATGGTTCCAATAAATTGTAGTAACCAGCTATACTAGCTTTCTAGCGGTCTTTTTCTATCAAAGTAATTTAATTTAAATATTGTTTTGCGATTTAAAATATTATAGCAATTCTTAAAACAATTTCCAAATGGAAGATTATGTGTAGTGGGTAAGATGACTAAAGGACAAAAGGGTTTCCTTTGGATCAAGATCTTTTCGTATTTCGTAAACTATAAATATCTGAGAGATTATCCAGTCTTTAGCATACTGCTATCCATATTATCTAATAAACGTCAGCCTTAATTAACAAATTAGGCGTAAATAACGCTTTTATCAGACACATTGCATACATTATGGAGTAAATACCCTGAAAGTATGTAATTTTTTCACATAACACTTTATTAATGCCTTTCCAGCGATTTCGTTGCTAATTCTTGTCAATATAGTAGAATCATATATTAAAAAAAATACGTTGTTTGATTTTTTACAACGAATTTTCCACACAAGATTTTCCAAGAGGAAAACACGAAATATTGACATATTTACAGTAAAATTTAACATTAAGTCTATCACCAAAAGTGTCTTGAGGTAGTCCTAGTCCTTGAAAAGCATCTATATCTAAAAGTGACCATTGAATCCAGAATAACTACAATGTTTCTGGAGTTCAGTTCCGGCTCAGGACCAGCTAACACTAGCCATCTATACGGCGTATTAAATTGCATAAACTGCTGCTTACTTGGTTGGCCGAGTTGTAGAGCCTAAGCTTTACATGGATCTCGCGTGAAGCCCTACCCGAGCGGTGTTGAAATTCGATCGACTCCAGCTGTTCGTTTCTTCGAACGATATCGTTTCTGTCCGCCATCGTCTCACTCCCAAGGGAGGCCATTGGCTGCAGGTTTGAATTTGGCCAACGTGCCCTGGTCTGACGCTTCCCTGGCGCATGTTTTGTCGGGTCGATGCCGGTTGCTTCAGCCCTCCCTTTCGTGTGTGCGTGTGTCGGCCACCAGAATGAGGCAATCATCAATCAAACCGATTGATTGGAGGCTTTTCGCGCCGGAGTTGGGGAGACTCATGTAACCCGACACGCGGTGCGAAGGAGAATCGTTCTGTGTAAGGTTTCGGTCCCGGGGCCCTTAACCGCAACCGATTTTTTTGTTGTTGTTGGCCCATTGTACCTCCCTACCTGTTCCACCCGGTGGATGGAAATAAACTCAAAAAGCCGTCTAATTATGATCGGATATCCGTCCGCCGTCTCGCCGGCTGACGTTGAACATAATATTAGTTTTATTTGTTTGCTGCGGCCGTCAATCGCGGAACAATCGCGCGAAAGGGTCGATTGAGTGGGAAGCAACAATGGGATGTGCTTCGAATTTGTATGCCGCGTGAGAGGGCTCGGGATATGGACGGTTTGATAGCCGGCGTGTCGGCAATATTCAACTTTAATGCTCACTGTTGTGCGCAACGCGTTTTGAAGTCAAGTACAGTGGCTTGGGTCATCAATATTGCACTTGACTCGTGTTCGTTCTGTGGCATGCACAAAATAACAAAGAAAGGATCATATCTATCGGTATTTCCTTTCTCATAAAGGCAACGATTGGCACTTCTCTGCTTGTGTCTTCTAGACAATTTTCTTCCAATAATGATTCGTTGCGTAGTAGCAAAACAGCCCGTAAAAACGAGCAAGGGTGCGAAAAACTTAACCTCATAAAACGGAACTTCCATTCGCGCCACGATGGCGACGGGGCGGTGGCGCCAGAGCAGTGTATTTCGATCGACCAGAGCGTTTCTGACGTCACGTACGCATGTCGCAGGCGTGAATGAAAGTGTGAGGCAGCAAAAGAGAGAGATAGAGAGAGGTGGTAAAGGTGTACGATAAAGCACCGACGTGTTTGCTTGTTTGCAGTTGAATCACTTTTTCGTCATGTTTGAGTTGATGGAGGAAACGGGAATCACGGCACAAGAATTTGACCGCTCCTTCCGGTTTGGTCCACGGCGGGAGGGAACCGTGCCAGCTGAACCAGTTTACGCAAGAGACACCTTATCAACGTACCACGTGGCGGGGACCGTTGATGATGCGTATCAATCTTTGGAAGGGTGTTGAAAAAATAAAGAACAACTAACTGTTGCTGTGACGAATGTTGACGCGTACGTGCTAAGAGATCGAACATGGGTACGACGAATTGACATGGTGTTTGCCTAGCCTTGGTTGGAAGTTGCCCTTCAATACTGAGTTTTTCATTACCGTCAAATTCAATTTCAAATAAATAAACTACAAAAAAAAATTACATTTTTTAAAGGAAATAATACCTTTTAAATCAAACTGGTTGTAACGCTCAGTGAGCTGGTTAGTTTCTCTGCAGGTGAACATTTTGTTTGCCTATTTTTCGCCTAGCTCTGTGGGTGAACCTGCCAAACGTTGTTTAAATGATTAGATAAGGCCGGTATTGCGCTGTTTTGGCTAAAGGGTGCAGACGTAGGCATGAAATAAAAAAAGATCAATATATTTTTTCCTGTTCACACCTGTGATTTACAGCTTATGTTCAGGAGTGAGAAAAGTGGACAATCTTAAAAATAGGTTAAAGTTTGTCGATTTCAAAACGATTAAAATAATAAAAAAAAATAAATTCCCTTTTATAATACTGTAAATATAATTCCCCTAATATAGCCCTTTCTTGACCCCTGAGGGCCTGCGCCAGGCTAAAGTGTAACTTTTTTTAAATAAAATTTATAAACATTGCGGTCCGATGGTTTCGAAAGTGAGAGAAGCCACCGTCGGCAACCGGTGATTGTTATGAATTGTTGCCCCAAATGCTACGTACGAAAAACTATCGGAAAAGGAGGGGGATTGGAGAGGCGGGTTTCAGTCCGGTTTCATATTTGTTGTTCGTTACCTACCTTAAACCCTCGGCTCGCACAATTACACGCCGGATCGAGCTGCTCGCGACGGCAGAGCATTTGTAATTCTAATTGTTTAATATTTGTTGTGCTTTTTTATTTGCTTTCATTTTTATCCTCAACAACCGGCTTCATGCACCGGCGAAAGAAAATCGAAACTCAAAATGAAAAGCGAAGGGAAAAAGGGGTTTGCTATTTTTCTCACCGATAGTGAAGCGTGGAAGGCTTTTTTTGGTTGTAAAAATTCATAGAGTGTCTAAGGCGTAGGGTAAAGAATGGCTAATCGAACCGCATGTAAAACACACAAGACCATGCGTATCACACGATCTAAACGTCTTTTTATTTCGAAGAAATACCGCGAACGAAATTAATCCACGCCTCGTCCAGCGCGTTGTTTGGCGAAACATTTGGTTTTGTTTTTTCAATTGTTTTGTTACCTGCACAGAATGAGTCGGATGAGCTGCCTGCCTAATCCCTTACCTAGAAATCCGTTCCGTAAAACAATCGGCTTCGAATTCTGTTTGGGTTACGCTAACGACGACACCACCGTTGGTTGGCTTGGCCAAAGTAGGGAACACCAAATTGTTTGCTTTGGCTGCTCGGTTTTGGAATGCCCGAATGTTTCGCTGTAGAAGCATAGCGATATTAGGTTTGAACCGAATCGCGGAATGCGTAGGAGGGCATGAATTAGACTCGCGTTGCTAATTGCAGGAGCTAGACGATGAATACAGCCGAAGTCTGGCTTGGATAAATTAATTAAATTTAATTTGACGTTGCAGGTATGCGGACTTGCTCAATATTCATTCGGAACTATTTGTCCCAGTAAATGAGTTTTAGGCCAAAATGGCCTAGATATAAAATGTTGAATTTTTGTCTCTATTATTGAATTGTTCTCACAGATAAACGGAATTCAAACCGTCTTGATCTTCAACTTAGGTTGAATTTTTGTAGGAGGTTTTATTTTAATTTTTTACTATACATTTGTGTAGGCTTTAATGACTAATTGGCGATATTGGTCTTATTCCAAAAACAGGTGTATAAAAATAGACAAATATTGATCGATAATATTAATATATTTAAAAAAAAATTTAATTTTAAAACTCCTGCTGAGGTTGACGGATGAGACAGTGAAAGTTATAGCATTGGCAGTAAATGACTTTTGTTAATCGTTTCACTAACTTCTGAAAATATGAACGCATGTCATGCAGACTGTAATTCCTTTTAAAGTTTAATATGTTCCTCTCAGTACTAAAATTGGTTTCATTTTAGTTTTGTTTTAAAATTAAATCGCTCACAATATAAAACATTCAACTGCTCCAACCGTTTGCTCAGAGAGTTTTGCCTATCTGGTTAATTTAAATTGAATTTTTGAAAGCGATGAACTCAGCGTCTATCGCGCGTTAAGAATGATTTCATCAAGCAGGTTATTTGCTTGTCAAACACCACCCGGTCCAGAAGTGGTCGTCGACCTCTGGGGCGAATGAGTAAATATGTTCGTTTACGGCACGTAATGGATTATCAGCTAATCAAATGACGCTGCTCTTCAGGAACGTCAACACCCACTACCGAATGTAGATTGATCCTGCCCGAAAAGTTGACTAGTCTTCGTTTGAGTTATTTTCTACCGGCTTGATTGATCACATTCTCCGGATTGAGGTTGATCGTACTGAACTGAAAAACCGTGATGAGGTGTGAATTGAAACGCACATTTTTCTCGATCAAGGATTTGATTTTTTTTTTGACGCATTCTCTTGTATGAGATGGAATTTGTATGCATTCTGAATAGTGAGCTTCGGCTGGCCAAAGATGAAGCAATTAATTTTCATAGCCCTCTCTAGATTCTCTAACCTTTATTCAATGGTAATCAACATCCTTCGTATGTTTGTTGTTTAACACATCGGGCACCCACCTATCGATCAGTCTACCGTCGATTGCATCCAGTGAAGAAAACGTGAGCTGATGACTTGACTACGTGGCCGCTGGCAGCTATCAGTTCTCCCACCGTGAGGCAATTATTGCACATTATCAATTTAATTGAGTAGATTAATGATGTGTCGTATTTGAACTCTCCCGAGGGGTACACGTTTCAATCGTCTTGATTAAAATCAGTATGCCTTGGAGCATGTTTTCCAGGGGTAGCTTATCAACAGCAGTGGTATAGTGGCGCTAGTGGTTCAACAGTATAAATTGAACCGATTGTCGATAGGAATGTTTCTTTTGGTCATTCGAAAACCAGATATGTGAGATAACATTTTAGGGCAGTTTTTATGACAGGCCTGAAGTATGATTTCGGAGAGATGTAGGTTTTGGTTAACGTAGGAATGATGTTTGTAGAAATAATAATAACTCTAATTTATTTACTGTTTGTTTTTAAGGAGTATTTTTCCTTCTCAGATCAAGAAATGGAGCAACATTTTAATTCTTATTTTTTTTGTCCTCAATTGTCACACTCATTCCCCACTGTGCATAATTCGTCCCAATAGCGTGGCGGAGTACGACGACTCTTGCTCGAGAGAGCATCAGCTTGAACTTGAACTAGACACACAAATGCCGGTGATGGTGGAGCCACCCAATGCAGCCAGCGCAGATCGCTCTCTCGGCTCTGGGCATGATCTTGGCTCATGAAAGGGCCCTTCCAATGCTGCTGTTGTGCGGCTTCCCGGGCCGCCGGTTGCATATATAAACAAAGCAGATTGTGCGGCATTGTGTAACGCTCGAGTAGGTTCCGTTCGCTTGCTCGCTCGCTCGTTCCTTCCTTCGTACATTCGATCGTCCGTTGTAAAGAGAGTAAAGATTAGCTATTTTTAAGATGGTCCGCTTTGCTTCCACCATTTGCAGCTGCTTGGCATAAGTTTATGTTTCGTTTTCCCTCGCGCGTTTTCCATCGGTTCACGTTTTGAGCGTATGGATTAGACTGGTGCTGCGTTTGGGGCACACCGGTGTTGGAGAAGTAGAAAAAATAAGCGCGGTGAGTGATTTTAAACGGAACGAAATGATCGTCGAGTTCGTTGACTACCGAGGAAGGGGTTTGAATGCGTGCGTGTTTCGTATCTCGAATCATTTTATTAGCCTCCAAAAATTGGCTCATATATTTCCTAAAATTTAGCAGTTTAGAATTATTTGGGATTACTGTTTATTCAATTTTCACAAATCAATATTGAAAATTAATATAATACAGCTACATTTTCCAGTAAAACTCACTAAAAAGTGCCTGTTATTGAAACAAACCTTTTTTCGATTCTTTCTTTTTTTTTCTTTTTTTTCTTAATTTTGTTTGTCGGTTAACGCAATGTTTCAAAATTTGCGAACATTTTTGGAGAATAGAGATTTTTTTAAAGTGTTTTGGCGGTCATATTAGATTATTATAACACATATGCAGCTAGTCATTCTGTCGTGTACCGTATATTATAAGATTCATTTTGGATATTTAAATCGGGATCAATACTTTCGAACTAGAAAATCTGATTTATGCCTTGTCAAAACAACTGTTTCTTGTTGTAGTTAGTATTGCAAAATAAAATTGATACGAAACTATCCGGTGTAATAAATCAATAATACGGGGTTTTCTTACGGTCCGTACCTGCAACAGTTTGGGGTGCTATAAATTTAACAGCCTGAAAACTGAAACTTTACAGCACTTTATAGCATTTTAATTTGCTGTACAATATTGATGATTAATTTTGCAAACCTACCGGAAAAAAGAAAAAAAACGGAATGCGCAAAAATAAACGTAAGCCCCGGAATGAAAATGGTAATGAACGCACGCGTAGCACGAGGAACAGGCGGCGATCGGAGCCATATTTAGGTGTGGCTAGAAATGGAAACAAAAACCGACTCAGCACTGGCTTGGAGCTATGGGTCGGTCGGCCTGGCGGAAGGCGCTGGCGGCTGCTGCACGCGGTTGGGCGTTTTTGATTACTTTTTAATTTTCGTTCCCGTGCTGCTATAATAATCATCCAATTCATTGATTTTATGGGCCAAAGTATCATTTGATTATGCGGATTCATTCATGTATGCACGGTACGGTGGTGACGAATGGTGGCGTAGGGGGAAGGGAAGGGGCGATTAACGATTTAATGCGTATGCGAAGTGTACGGGAGAGTTGTCCATTAATTTGTCCTCATCACCCGAGCGGCCACCGTATGCCGTTTCTTCTTGTGAAGATTGTGGATGCGTGCAGCGTGGCTGAGAAACGCGGGAAAGCAACGCAAACGATCCATGAACGGTTGCTTATTAGGTCTTGGTGAATGGGCGAATGCCCGAGCTGCTTTTACTGGCAATTTGAAACGAGTCTTGCGCTTGCTTATGTGCGTAGACTACGCTGATAGGATTTAAATTTCAATTTAATACAACGGTGGGTGAACTAGTTTCGAAATAATTTTCAATTTGATAAATGTACCAATATGAAACTATTGGTACGAAAATAAACGAAGAAAAATCGTTCATTTCATTGCTCGTTTCTGGTACAGAACGCACCTTGGTTAAGCTGTTCCCCATCTGCAAGCAAAGCTTATGGCAGTATTTAAAGACCATCCCGGCCGTTGGAACTCATCCGATCGGGCTGCTGAACCTGCTCGGCTGGTTCTGAGGCAAAATCAAGATCTAACGGATCCCGTGTTCTTTTGTGGCTCTTCTGGTCCGATGAGCAGGGCCCTTGCATGCTTCTTCTCGACGGGCCGGTACCGGTGGATTTGAGTTTCTAAAGGCATGGACAAACCAGTAGCATTTTCATTGCTGCTTTTGTTCTAAAATAAAAATATTAATTCTAGAGACGGCTGTTCGTAAACAACCCAAACGGATCTTTGAAAAATACGTCACTTTCAACAGAAATTATTACAAGAAATAGGTTTTATGATGTACGCAAAGCACATTACTTTTTTATATCTACTTTTATATACTAGTTCATCAAAACTTAGCTGTTATCTAAAAATAAAAATGAAATGAAATGAATGAGTAAAATGACAAGTGATTTGACTGTAGTGTATATTTATGAACTCGCCAATGATATGTAAATCATTTAATCACCCTAATCTTAAATGATTCACTGAGGTGACTATCGACTTAGTCATTTTTTGTCGTGTTTATTTTTATGCATTATTTTCCTCAGATGCACTTATTCAGTCAATCGCTTACTCGGGCTAGGCGATTATGGTGAAAAATTCTTGTGAGAGTTGAATTGATTCAGTTAGTCATTGTGCTAAATTAGTAAGCGGGGGAGATCTCAAGTAGGAATAGAGTGAATAAGCTAATGAATGACAGAAAAGAATCTGATCGTTATTGAATGACTTAATCACTATTCTCAATCAAGAATTCAAATCCCCGGGACAAGTATTAGTAAATAGAGTAAATTGGGTATATTAAAGATAACAAAAGTGTAATAGAATAATTATAAAACCGCTCATTACTATTGCACATTACAACTTGAACAGTTATCGAGCTTTTATTCGTAAATTGCGATGAAAATTTACGCTATAAATGTGCAGCGTCGTTTGTTATTGTAACGTTGTTTTTTTCATTGCAACGTTGTTATTTGATTATACCATCGCTATTGATTTGATTGATTCAATAAGTTGTTACTAAGAAATTGAAGGTTGTTATTCATCAGTGAGTTTCATTTTAGTAGTGATGATTAGAAGTGAATGAGTAAAAAAATAAATAAATAAATAAAGGATTGAAATAGAGTCAGAAACACCTTCTTAGTAAAAAATAATTACTCTTAAAAATTACAAAATAAACGTGCATAAAAATAACAGTTTATCGAACTTTGTTCCGTCAAATACCGTAAAAATTTACTTATTTACTTTTTTTCTTCTCAATTATATATTATTATTTTACTATTCTACTATTGCTATTGTACGATAGCAATTTCCTTCAAAGTTCTCAATAACATTAACATTTATTTTTTAAATTCACTTTCCCCAGATAATAAAAGAAATAAATAAAAAAATAAATAAAAATGCAAAATAAAAGTGTGCGATTGTCACGACCATGAGTGTACTATGTTCCTGTATCGACCATCTGGAGCAATCGTGGCACTACTGAGCCACACCGCCCCCAGAAAACGGTACCCATTCCCGTATCTAGATTATGCGCTGCCGCCAAATTATGGGTTCTGAGGCTTCGGTGTTTAGCGTACATTTTGTGGCCATTTGTGTTTGTGTGTGTGTGGTGGCGGGCGGACGCGTATGGCCTTAGTGCCTTGGAGCATAGATATTATTATATTTTTGTATTGCTTTCCCTACATTTCAATTTTAACTTCCAACTGCGGCGCGATGTTCTGCATCCATGCACGCGCCCGTGGTCGACTGGTTCTGAGTAGACCCATGGCGATCCATTATGGGTGCCGTAAGAGATCTCGCCGATTTATATGGACCGATGCGTTTAGAGAAATGGTGGAAGCAATAGCATAAAGAACTTTTTTGACGTTATAGAAAAAAAAACTGAATTTTTATTAGGCTTAATTTTTTTCTTCGATGCACATACATTTTTCCCACGACTTTCGATAAAAAATCAATCATCTTCCCCGGGAGAAAGCTTCCAAGCTTTCTTCAAGTGCTCCCCTCAATCAATTTGAGCGATAAAGTTATGACGTCGTTTATATGTAAACGGGCTCGGGATTAGTTTTTTTTGTTCTGCTCCATTTCCGAACGTCCCTTCGAGGCGCGGTTTAACGCTCTCTGTAATAATCAACACCCTTTTATAAAAAAAGTATAAAAACCCGCTCAAGATGGTACCAGAAGCCGCCGATCATCATCTTCATCATCATCGAACAGATGTGTTCTCGGTGGGGATGGATGTTTGCTTCAGGCGGGAAAAGAAATCTTTATTCTTTGTTGATGGGTGCTCATGCCGCACGCGACTTGAGTGCATTCCATGTTTCGTTTTTTTAGGTTCGGATGACGAGGTTTCTCCGTTGCAAGTGGAAAATAAAAAACATCATGGTCTCGGAATGTGTTTTTTGTGAGGAAATGTGTGTTTCGAATTTTTAGGATTTTTTTGAGTTTTACGAATGATATGGCAGGTGTCATGCAGAAATTAGAATGTTATGGCATGTTAAACATGTTAAAATGTTAAATTTGAACGATGCAATGAAATTTGGATTGGTTACTATTTCTTTAATTGTCTTCTTTTGTACATTTAATTAGAAATTTATGATAAAAATAACTATTTTCTTCTACTTTAGATAGCAAACTAAAAAAATACATTACTTCAAAAATAAGATGTAAATACTCTCTTTACTTGATTTAACATATCATAGAAAAATATCGAATCGAGTACATGGGAGTTGGTTAACTCTCCTTGGGGCAAAAATACTTATCACGCCTGGAGATAAAACATGACGTCAAGGCAAAATCCAAATTGAAATTATACAACCATTATTCTTTAGCTGTCTGGCAAAAATAGAAATTTTACGACAATCTGAAGACAAAACCCCGCATGTGAACAGGTTAACGTTCGTGTGTCGACATTGCACCGAAGGTGAGATTAGTTGATAATGAACCCTGCAGGTGTGCGGTACGTGCAAATTCTGCATTTTTGCAAGGCAAAAGTTTATCTGGCGCGTAAAGCTAATGGGATCTTGCGATAACATTGCGCACTCGAATTGTGTTACGTCTGTCGGTGTCTTGAAATTCGAACCCGAATTATACCAAGTGCCAAGGCTGTAACCTATATTGATGTAATATGTGTTAACATTATTGAATTGATGGTATTTGCTAATGGTTTTAAAATTGATTTAACATTTGACAGTAAAACATCGAAAGCTAGGTTGTATGAAAAGTTCGTTCATGTTCAAAGTGACCCAGGATTACGGTTAATGAATATTGAATGTGATCATATTTACCAATCGCGTGCATATGTTGCCCACATGCAAACCATTTTCACGGTAGCTGCCATAGGCAGTTTTCAAAATTTTCGGTTGCCTAGGCTCGTCGCGTGTGTTTGTGATGCGTGCATTTTTCTTTTCAAAACATAACCGCCACTAGCGCCAGATTTGCGCTTTTCCCAATGCCGCTCGCCGCAACGAAATAAGTGCAAGCGGCTTTGGATGAAGGTTCACTCGTAATCGTTCGTGAGGCTGCTGCTTGCTGTGCTGCCCTCAACCCATGCTGCCTATTTCGTTTTTTGTTGTTGATGACTTTGGAAGCTGATGTTGAGCGGCTCTGCAGTCGTCAGCTTCGCGCTGTGTTTTGAGGTGTTGGTGGCGCCACCACCCCCTCCCCCGCCTCCTGTCGTGTGAAAATGTTTCGCACGCATGTGTTTGCAATTCGGAATAAAACAATGCCCTCCCAGTGCACAAAACAAATGATGCGTGGAAAAAGAATCGAAAAAACTATACCTGCGCAACAGCGAAGCAGAGATACATCAGCATTTTCTCACCTCGCCACCGCCGGTAGATGATTTAATTTGCGTTCGTAACGAATAAGAAAAGGAGGGGAAAGGTGATGATGGGGGTCAAGGTGGTGGGTGGTTGAGTGACTATTTCAATGCCATTTAACAGTGTGCTTTCGTTCACTAGTTGTTACATTTTTAGAGACTAAGAAAATGCGTATTTCAATTTTCGACATTAAAATCGGACAGTTTTTAGAAGCTTAAGCAATTTAGAACGTTATGTCAAATAATATAAACTTGCCATTAAGAAAAAAGGAAACAAACAATTTCAAAAAGATTAAATTAAAAGTTTTCTACGAGAAATTATTTTTATAAATTTTTTTTACAATATTTTTGAAGATGATTTTAACTGCAAGTTAAACTTTCCATATACACAGGGGTTTAAGTTAATGCGAAGGAAAAAAAATCGAAAACTTATTAATGTTTTTTACCATTTCGATAGGACTTGCTATAATTAGTTGAAGTTCGATTGAGGCTTTTATTCCTTTCTGTTCTCCATTTGAGATCGTTTGAAATTGCTGGTAGTAAGGATTATGGTTTTATTTTTGAGTTGTTGATACAATTCTGTTAAATAAAATGTTTTTATTTTACTAAATTCTTTTTTGCTAAAAGATGAGAAAATAGGAAAAGTTACACGCATAGCTAATAGAGTTTCATCTTTTTAACTATCTGTTCTTCTGTTATCTTTTTAATTTCACCTCATTTTTATCGCTGCAGTAACATCCACTCGGGCGTTATCGGATAAAACGTAATGAGTTTGTTTTTTACCTCCGTTTTATGACCACTGCGCGGTTTTTAGAAATGGGAAAATGGCGCGATGTGAGTTGAATGGTGCGTGAAAAATCAGCACATCACCAGCACGCGGGCAGGACGACAACACTGCCGCGATGTCGACTATCTCACGCTAGCGATCTAGGCCGGAGTAGTGAGCCCCATCTAGGGCTCCTCCATCGCACACTTCGATGCGTGCTGCGTGTGCTCACCTTCACCTGGAGCGATGTTTATAGAGGGCTACCCCCCCTATCAGATGTTTTTTTTTCATCCGATTTTAAAGGGAAGTAAAGATGTTCTTTTACTCTAGTGCGCTTGTTTGACTGCTTCAACAAGTGGGCATTGTGTGTTTGCAGCTACTTCATCAAAACAAATCCATTTTTGCGTTCTTCCGGAAACACCTTCTCCGGTGTACTCCCCTCGGCGGAAGATGAGCCTCTCGCATTTTGCGAGAACAAAGCTATGCAGAAGAAACTCAACCCATCCTCACCGTCCTTTCATACGTTTCGCTTAATTATTACATGATTAATTAAGAAATTTCCATCCCCAGCCCTTGAACTCACCCGCTCCTGAGAAAGCTTTCAACAGTGTGTGCGTGTGATGGTATGTGTTTTTTGGGCAGTGTGTATGGATACAATTTCCCCCACGTGTGCACCTGTTCCGAGTGCCCCAGCGGTAGTAATTTCGCGTGCGTTTCATACGGCGGGCAGCGAGCGCAAAAAAAAATAATACATCAAAACAGAAACATCAGCCACGGAGAGGCACAAAAAATATAAGCGCAAAAATTGCAAAAATTATTGGTTACCTACTAGCGGTTTTACGCGGGGCGGTGTATGTTTAGAAAGCGTCTTAAGGAGGAGAGGGGAAAAAAATATATGTATCTCGCGTTTTGCTTGCCCTTGGCTGTGGTGCTTTTCCCTGCCTTTTCTCTGGCTTTTACATATATTCCGCTATTGTGTTTGCGTCTCGCGAAACATGCATCTGGGTTTATCTACTTCCTCGCTTCTGTATCTTAAAGTGTGGGGTGTGCGGTTGTGTGTATGGTTCCCTGCAGCGGCCAGTAGTACACCATCAGCGCTCCCTCCGTGTGTGTATACGCGCGTTCGGAAGCGTTTCTGCATGCCACGCATAGGTGCATTCTTGTTTTACCACCCAGTCATATCTGCACAATCGTCAAGATTGGTTGTAATCTAGTGTGCCTCTTCTTCAAGATTTACCTCGAGATTTCCACCCGGTCCAGTCCTAGGACGGTGGTGATTTCCATCTCACTAGCAAGCCGCTCCAATTCAGTGCTCGATAGTGTGAATGTCTCGTGTGTATTAGCAAAAATGTGATGTGATTGTTTTCTGATCCTGGGAGATGAGAGCTTGTTGTTTCTCGAAGCAAAGGGCACCCAGCTGAAACGAAATCGCCCTTAAGTGTATTCGATTTGAGTGAGTGAATGTGTGTGCGAGCACATGAGATAAAGTGTTGGTGAAATGAAATGAAATTGCGTTCTCTTGCGGGTGGGTGGTTTTGGTGCAATGATGAAAGTTGTGTACCTGCAGTGAATCATGAGTTGGTTTTATTTTTGTATTGTTTTCCTGTGCATCTGATGTTGATTGTTTGCTATGTGGCGACAGATAAGAAGTAAATAGCAGCCTGTCGTGTTCTCGTTTTGCTGTGCTCGTTTGTGAGATATAATGTTTAATGTCAAGATTTTTTTTTGTCAAATTTTGAGAAATATTTCTCTATAAATTCAATACTTCAAGACGGAAACATTGACATGGGTTATCTTTATTATTTTGTTTAAAGTGAAAGTTTTAAACTTTTCATTGTAATGTTGTTTGAAGATAACAAATCGTTATTTCCCGTACTTTTCGTTGTGGGATATTTTTCTCATCCAGACATCACAATTTTTTTAGAATGGTTTGATCATTTTAAAATCATTGTGAACGGGATTTTTAAATCTATACATTTCAGTACAGGATTTGCTATATATTTTAATTTTTTCAAAATATTCTTATTTTTAAATTTTTAAAATTTTCTGTTTTTGTGATTTTGTTTTTGTTGATTATTATAAAACTATTAAAATATAAAAAATAAATGAATGCACTCAATTTTGTTTAGAAATTTTCACACGCGCTGGAGGCATAAATCTCGTAGAAGAAAAAAAAACATTTTTTTCTCTGCTCATGCTAATCCGAGTTTGCTCACAAATTTTAAGCTCACGTCCCAGTTGCGTGCGTTTTTGACGGATGACTTTAATTAATTAATCAACCCGAAACGACAGGGACGCGTATTTCTGTGTGTAGCATTTAATGTACTGTTCGAGAGCGTGTCTGTTGAGGATTATTTTACGATGACACCTGTCCGGTTTATCTGCACTTACGTGCCCAGTTTCGGGCTGCTCCGTGTACGCAGAACATTTACGACCGACCTTGTCGAGCAGCAGCAGCAGCAGCAACTAATCACAACCGTAAAATTTAACCAAATTGACCACGGGCAGTGCCGGGAGTTGATTTGCACACGAGATTGGCTCGGCACGGGAAAGGCACGGGAAAGGTCAAAGCAACGCGCGAACAACATTATTCTAATCAGCCTCGAGAATGAACGCACACATTCCTTTAGATTGTGGCATTTTATAGGTCTAGCATCACAACCATTTCCTCGTTTTATGCTCAACTCTGTGGTATTTGCTTCTTCCACATGACCATGAATATTCATCTAAATGAACCTTTCAGTTGCACTCTTTATTGTGACCTTAGCGCAGGCAGCGTCGTAGGGAGCATATATTTGCATTTGATAATTCCGTTGATTTGGTTGGAGCAGAATCCGAGCGCAGAGGTGTCTGACAAAGGCGGGCATGGGTTGGCAGTAACAATTCGTTATCAAAACTCTTCCTGTGGTTATTAGATGACGTCGTTTTCGGGAACGTTTTTGGCAATAACATGCTTTGGCTTGGCATGTGGAATAGCAGTGTGAACAAGAAGCAGCGTCCGTTTGTGGCCTGACGTCGTGCCAGCACAATGTGGGCAGTTCAAGGTGGTAAAATTTAGTCAATAAACAGAATGGACGAATTTATTTCAACGATTATTACCTAACGTCCAGCGAGTCTGTGGAGAAGAAGGCAGGGCAGACGAATATGCTTCTCGCACAGAGGTAAAAGTGGACACCATTTTTTATACAGCCTCTGATCTGGACCAGATGTTTTAAATTAAGTGGATCCCATGATTCCTCAATTCATTCCCCCAAGAGTACTCTTTGCGTCCTGTTTCTCGGCTTTCCGCACTGTTCCGCCGCAGAACAGTACGTCAATTTTTGAGTGTGAAATAGTTTTAGGTGCCAAAAACTCGGTGGCAATTGTTCGTTTTTTTTTCTGTTCCAACGCTTTGATTGCCAAATTTGCAGCTCATCCTCAGCATCTGCATTGGTTTTGCTTTATGCTTGAAACGACTTTTCAGTAGTGGACAAGTTTTGAATTCTAATGGGATGATTGCAGTCATGAGATGAGATGGAAGAATAGATTCTAGATTCCAAAAATGCCGCATCCTAATTGGAAGTTTTAAAATGAATTTAAAAGAAGGTAAAATAAAAAAAATAAAATTATAGATTGCAAGACTTCAAGTCTGTTCTGTTTTGTTTTTCTTTGTATAACCGCCATAATCTTGCTCTTGTCATATTAAACAGGTCGCAAAGGTGCCTTCGAGAACCAGTTGCCATTGCCTACAGATACAGTGTAGCGTTTATGTGGAGCAAGTCATTGCCTATGTTTGCTTACATGCAACTCGCGCCTGCGGTAGGCTTATCTGTCATTATCGAGGAGTACACATACGCACTCGCAGCTACTAATGCCTGCGCTCGTGTAAATACGCGAATTTGCATGCAGTAACGCCCTGTTAATGGAGCTTGTTTTTGTGCAGCTCCTGCAATGGCCCCGCAGCATCAAGCGTGTGTACCTGCTGCGTACTGCAATTGCCGGTATGTCAGGTGAAGTTTGAAAAGTGGAGCAGGTCGTGCGGCAGCGTGATGAAGAGCACGTGACAACACGTACCGCATGAATAGATCTTGCATTTGGGTCCCGTGTCTTTTATGCCAATCTCCATTCTCGACGGAGGTGCCTTCGTACCAGCAGGTGACAGAACACGAACGGTGACCCTGCAACCATAGAAAAGGGCATATTAAATTGTTTGATTGATAGCGTCAAATTTATAGCCGTTCCTCGTATACAATGTATCTGGCGAGCGACGGAAAACAAATCGCAATGACGCCATCCTCATAAATCTATGTGAGCGTTGTACATCAGTGTTATAGCAGCTTCATGTACTGCAGTACGACCGCGAATTGTCATTGGTAGAGGTTAGGGGTTGGGCAACTTGTGCCACCGCACGCTCAAAGCGCACCGCTATGGGACAAATGCGTTCTTAATTACTCCCGGGGCACACAGGAGCACGAAAGTCGCCTCACAGAAGGCTGCTAGCTGAGGTTGAGAAGGTTAGCAGCGGCAGTAGTAGTGGTGTTGCAATTGAATGGAAATTACGGCTTTTATTGTCTTAATAGGTGTGCCCCATCGTAAGAGGGACAACAATTCAAAAGAAAAACTGTCAAACTGCTTCGTTCTACTTATCGCCAGATGGCGCTGCCTGTCACAATTCATCCATAATTCATTTTTTACTGCCTGTTTTTGAATGCTTTAAGTCACACCCTGGCAATAGAACGTGTTGTTGATGATGAACTAACAATCACACTCAGCACAATTAGCACAATGAGCGCAATTCGTGCGATCGTACTTGCTTGTTACTGCGACGGGGGGGGGGGGGGGGGGGGGGGGGGGGGGATGTCGCCCATTAGAATGGGGGTGGACGCGTGGGAAGTGCAGTAGGCTCACACGGCCACTAATGGCGGCGGCATCTCGACCGACGTGTCGATCACGTGTAAAAATAAACGGATTTTTTGTTCCCTCTTGACGGGGGCACACCGCGCCGCACTATCGATGATGCGGCCGTGGAATTGTACTACAGTTGATGGTATGTGGGGTTTGCAGTTCGGTAGCAGGTGATTGGCCGGTTGGCGATGTGATACTATTACTAGTTCCTGCCGCCGCCCTCACAATCGATCAGTCCGAATGGGCATTGTATTTCAATTGCAGTATGTGTTGTGTTGATAATTTGCATTTCTGTCGGCAGCTTAATGGAGCGTTGCATTGTTCGTAGGTGTAATGATAACTTAATGTCGTTTTTATGGCATGCAGTTTATACCCGTTCTCATAAATGCTCGAGACTAAAGATAATACGTGATATGTTTTCCATCTTTGATTGTGTTGATAACGTACCGAAATGTTTCGTTTATAATTTTTTCGCCGATGTTTACTAAGTGTCTTTATTGCTATAAAAATGTTATACATGAGTTGATCGTAGTGTAATCGGTTCGCCATAAAGTGTAATAACAGCTGTATAGTGTGCAGAAATAGTGTCTTAGTATAAATCGTTTGTTTGAAAATGTGTTTACCACGATTTTTGTAAGATATGACGCACGTATTGTGCGTGGTGAACATGCTGCTATAATTATGAATCAACATGCGGTGCTCGTCACAGAAGGGAGCAATGCCTTCGGTATTATCGCGCTTCAACAAGTACGATCGCATGATCCTGACGCTAACAAGTAAGTGTGATTCCTCTCTATTATTCCGTAGCAGAGAAATCTCTTCGACTCCCTCTGCACGATCGATGAAGTAAAACAAATAAATTACCTGTTAAAACCATCATCAGGTGACACCACCAGGCAGCTCTAGCCACGGATGTTTTCATTAGTGTCGAGTGTCACGGTGGAGCGATTTTATTATTTATCAAATTAGAGCCCCATCCCGCACAAGAGTCACGGCTCATTAGATACCAATCATACACGTTGCGCTGTGTTTGGACGTTTGGAATCACAATATTCCGATTCCGCGCACCGTCCACGAATACGAGGTTCGTACTTCGTTTTTTGCTGTTTTTCCCAAATGTTTATTTGCTGCGTTGCTGTGCGTAACGGCATGACACACACAATGCTCAAGATGGGGAGGAAAAAATTACGTTCACGTTTCTTGGGCGGCTGTCTCGGGCAAAGACAGCCAACAAACATTTCCGGTTCTTCGGAGCACACTGCATTGCTTTCGCGCCGACGGTTCCGTTTGGTTGCGTTGCGTTTTGTTCAAATTTGCATACACACTGGTTGCCGCTGGTGTCGCACACAGAGAGCCGTTTTTCTTGTGTGCTCATATTTAGACATAAAAAAGAAAATAAGTAATACGGAATTGAAACGCATCGAAGAGGGAGAGGGACGAGAAAAACAAACACACCTTTTTCAACAGTCGGTCCTCTTTCATGTTCTCCAACAAACAGCCATCAGGCAACTGGTTTTTGGATTGTTCTGACGGCCGGGAGAAAAATGGGATCGTCTTTTTACTGTTGGGTTGGGTATGTTGCGGAACGCGACACCGCCGTACGTATTATTTGAAGTCAAATAAATGGTTCTTTTATCACCTGCAAGGTGTCGAAATAAGTCAACCGTGAGCAGTAGCATCTGATGGTTTGTGGCAATTTTGGTAGTGTGTTGCGATCCGTTTCGGTGGACGGTTTCGCATGATTTGTGCGCGTAATTTTTATTGTGCCCTGAATATTTCGAAAATTATTTTGAAAAAATGTGTATTGGGTGCTTTTGCAAAATCCAAATCCGATCGAATTTCGTTCCGATTCCTTCGATTCTGAAACGGGTTTTCGAAATATCCCGGGCTCAATCTCACGCTCATTAGCGCACCGCGCCTGGGAGACACATATTTTCCGGCATACAAATTTATGTAACAGTTTCGATAAAATTAACAATTTCTTTCTTCTCTCCCCGCTTCTTTTCAGGTATGTTTATGATCCGAGCCAACGGGCTGAAAACAGGATTTGCAATCAAGATTAATCCAGTTTTGCGAAAGTTGCTAGAAATTAAGGTATTTGAGTTGAATTTGTGTGTACGGTTACGACCTCGATTCGAACGGCGTGTTGTTATTTTTTTTGTTGCCTGATATATTGACATTTAGGCAACGAGTTGCTCATGGAAATAAAAATATAGTTCAACCAGGTGTTGGCGGTAGCAAAAATCCTACACGGAAGAGTTCTCCTTGGCTCCTCCCTACAATGTGGCTGATGAAGATACCACCGCAAAGATGGCACAGTGAAGCTCCAAAACTCTGGAGACAAACAATTTGCATTAATTAAAAGCTTTATGGTCGCGAATGTCCTTGTTTGTTTGTTGTTTTTCGGTAGCTTTTACGGGGCAAGCTAGCGATCATGTATGGAGTGGGTTAGATTTCGACCGTTGTTGGAAATGCGAAACGAATTAAATCGTTTATTACAAACAGGTTCCGTTTATGGTGTCATCGAAGCACTGCTTCCAGTCCGGTGCCATTCGTGGTTTGATTAAATTAAGGGAGTTAAGTTAAAATAAAATATTCCAAGCGATTAAAATGTCTGCCAAAAAGGCTGTGGAACGGGTTTATTGTTTGTCTGATTAAGATACATCTTTAGTGCGGTAGGTGAGGATCACATGGTAGTATATTTTGTAACCACATTAATGTGGACATCTTCTATAGGACATTTGAAGGTAGTAGTAAATAATGTTAGGAAAACATGGGACGATACTGGGCGGTTTTATCTTCGAAGGATCAAGTTCCATTTAAGCCCTGTAATTGATTCAACTAAGTCCGCATGTCAAATGTGTCTGTTTTTTAATCGTATTTAGTTTAGAAAATGGGGTTTTAAAAATATAATCGTATTAAGAAAATTGTGACACATTCTCTTTAAAATCTATAGATTTTGCTATAGATCTATAGCCATATATGGCTACCAAAATCTTGGGCTCTGAATATAAGGCCACTTAGCCGGGTGGAATGGTTGAAATTAGAAACGTTTGAAATGACATCCTTTGGGCACAACATAAACATTCGATGCATAATTTGTTGTTTTATACCCAACACATAAAAGGTTCACACCAAGAAGGGAGCTGCATTCGTGAGGAAGAATCTAGCCGGCCGGCTTGACCGACGTGTGCACCCACGGGGATTTGCATATTTTAGCATTCCATAATGCAAAACGGGGTCGCTAATAAATTAATAAACTCACGCTGAGCACGTCTTTAGGTCCGTTCGTTTGTTCGTTCGTTGTGTCTTGTGCTTTGCGGTCGGCCGGGAACAGAAAATCGATTGATGGAGATCAATTTAAATTATGGGCGTAATTTGATGCGGTTTTATAATATTGGATCACCTAAATCTGGCTAGCGAAACGGTGCGGTGTCAAGTGTTCTCTTAGTTTCTTGTGTTTTTTTGGAATAGAAACGAAAATCACAAATGCGGGTTATTATGCATAGAAAAAATATTATAGTTTTACCTATTCTTGAATTCTGGAACAACGCCATCGTTGAAGCGATCGCGAATGATTTGTGCTGGTAACAATACTCCCTTTACGTAAGATCCTATTAATTTCCCAATAAATTTTGTAGGTTGTCGGCGGTGGCTGCACCTACGAGGACAACTTTTTCCTGCTCCGTCTAGACGTCTAGGGTGCCTACGACACCGTCAACGGACAGAGTTTAATCTGATTTTCCAAACCAGAAGCGAAAGCCCACGCGTGTACTTAATGGAAACACGGTGCGCACGATGCCGAACGCTGCTGCCCATTTCACAATGAGTGCGAGGGCAGAACACATGACCTGTTTGCAAATTGGCGAATCGAGATCGTTCACGGAAAGGAATGGGCCGGGATCGGCGGGTAATAGCATCGCTCCAATATCCACAGCTCCATTCTCGTTTGTCTCGTGGCCCTTTATGCTGGCTGTGTTTGTTTTACATTCACCGCGACATAATGTGAGGGCCCGAGCGTGGGCCCATGAATGGATAGAAAGTGGAAGTAGTCATGGTAGAGAGAGATCGACGATCTGAAGGAGGCTTCGGGAAGAATGTGGGTTGCGATCAAACGTTATTGTGTAGGAATTGCAATGCTAGTTAGGACGATGAATCATACGCAAGTGATCGCTTTCTTTTCTTCGGTGAGATTAATAAAAATTATAGAATTATTCATCACTCACAGTAAAAAGCACAGCAAATGCCGTGATTAATAAAATCCCACATTTTCATTTCTGACAAATTCACTATTTGTTGTGATTTATATGAGTTATTATTAGAGTCTACTCTTGCGGTTTTCATAAAAGCTTGTTTTTATTTGAAATTGGCTTTTGTTCTTAAGAAATGTGGCGCCATCTGTTGACACATATTGGACCAGTACAATATTTCGTTTATTTTGTATGTTCTCTTGAATACTTTCTTTTATTTTGCTTACTGCTAAAATTTTGGTAAATTGTTGAGTTTTTGCAAAATATAACATAATAAAGAGTCTACTTTTGTTGACAGTTTAAATCTGTTACCTTCGACAAATAACAACAGCGTCATCTCATGGAAAAACAAGAAACAGTAAAATGACAGTATGACAGTTTGTTTCTTTTCCTCCTGTTCGCTAATTATTGAAATCATGCCAGAACGACCATGACGCATCGCAAAATCTGTTGCATTGTTTTTTTTTGACAAACTCTTCAGAATGTGCTGACTTCTGGGTCGTTACTTCGCACGCGAGCTGGTTGGTTGTCGCCGACATGCGACACTAATGACTCCTTGAACTGACACATCCGGGTGTCGGTTGAGAGTGAGAAGCACGGTTCCGCCGTTCGCCCTGGTCAAACGCTGCTTCTGCCCGTCCGTGGTATTATGACAAACGATTTCTGAGCAACCAGCAAAAGCCCGGCTGGCCAAAGGGTGTAGGGCCGTTTGCGTGCACACTCCGGCACAGGCAGGAAATGTACAGGAAATGCATATTTCGAGTGGAACACATTCTGCATCTGATTTGAAAGGCTGTTTCATTTCGATGATTTCTTCCTACTGTCGGGTTTAAAAATCGGGTGAGCACGTGTGGCAGGAAGTAGCGCAGACAGTTTGGACCGAAAATACGTTCTGGAAGATGTGTAAGTGGGTAGGATGGTTGAGAGGTTGGCGTAACACGCTTAACTTGACAAATCTTTAACGACGGTGATGAGTTTCCTCTGGATTCGATCTTAGCTTTCATTTCTTTTTCATTTAATTTTTTTCTGGGTTTTAATGGATACAATTTAGGATCGAATAATAGGCCCATGCGATTGAAAACGATCGATTCGATTCGGGTCCAGCACTACTTGACAGTAAGAAAAAATCCGTTTCAATGCAGTTGCTTGCCCGTGATGAAAGTAGGACCATCATCGTCTTCAACCGTGTAGTTTTTCGTCGTCAAGTCCCAATTCCTCTCTCCAGTATGCTTTTCATTCGGTGTATGTGTGTGGCGCCACGGTTTTTTTGCTCGTCCCATGGGAAATGAAGTGATTATCCCATGAAAGTTCCGTTAAATCTTGGTCAATAAAACCTCGCTTCCCATAGGCCTCACATGAAGGGCGCTTGATGAGGTTGGGATTGGAGCAAATGAGGATAAAGATGAGCCGGTGTTGCATTGTCTGGATCTGTGACGAGCATCTCGGCGATGATTAAGTTTACGATGTTGCGTGTGTTGCGTTATGGGAGGCTCTATTTCACATACTTTTGTCACTGTGAACCTTTTCAATATTCTAGAATTATAGTTTTCAGGTGGTTATAGCATATTAAGTAGATTAAATTTAATGATGCTGATCAAGTTAAAAACAAATAAAATGCTATAAAGTTGCTATAAAACTGTCCTCTCGCTTGTTTTAAAACGCCTTCGTATCCTTCGGATCTGTGTTTACTTCCTTAATGGAACGCTTGACTCCATCGTGCCAGTGAAACGATGCCAAGTAAGCTGTGACAGTGTAAATATTGATGGTTTCCATCGTATGCGATGACTTGAGGAGCAACGTTGATTACATCGGTCTCTCATGGGAGCGAGATGAGAATGGATGGTGCGTCTTGGCACGAACGTTTGCCATTCGCTGCATAGCACCTCGTGGGCGGGAGATGCATCATTGATGTGGATGAAGCGGAACGAAAACAGTCTAACTCCTCCGACGGCAGGGAGCCAAGTCTGGCTGGCGTCCCGATGACTCAAAGTACGGCGTTTGACAAATGGCACGGTGCGTTTCTTCAACGCATGCTGACACGGCGGCTAGCGATTTGGGTCACACACGGGAACGTTGCGATGATGCGTGTCGAGAAGACACGGCATAGGATTTCGATTGTGACTTCGCGGGAGGTCAGAACGGTAACAAAAAATTACACTAAACAAAACGTTCGCCATGCCGTGGGTTTCGTCTCGTGTGTGAGAAGGTGTCACAAACAAGAAATTGGATTACTCGGAAGGCGTTAATGTCAACGCGCTCTGGCGTCACGAGCGAAAGATCGGCTCGCGTAACAATGGGTACTTTACTCGGTTGAATTAACACGACGAGAGTAGCACAGGCTGGCGGGGAACACTGGGAGAATTAGGTGGAAATCGTTGCTTTGACATAAGATATATACTACGCGCTGGACACCTTCACGGAAGATTAGTTACGGTAAGGCACCTGCATTCCGGGACATTTGTTTTGTTGCTGGTGCGATTATAGGCCAAACATGACTTGCAATTTGAGTTAGTCGGACATTCGCTTCCGTGATGGGAGCCATGTTTTTCAAGCTCAACTTTCAAAGGTGATACGATCCTAATTTATTGTGCATTAATCTGGACCCGGTAGCTAGAGCCACCACGTTAATATTAAAATCAAAAGATCGTCAAAAGATCCTCCATCGGTGGAGAGGTCCTAACCGAAACCGACCCGGTAGTGTGTAGATTGGGTTAAGATCGCTACTTTGTAAGCCTCTGTCGGAAGCTGATTTACGATAACGGCTTGTTTATGTTTTTCCCGTCACTCGACGCGCGTGGGCACGTTCTTCGTAGCGTTGATGCTTTCTGATGTGGTTTGAAGATGTGTTTGGAGAGTTGGTTTTTATTTATTAGTTTCGTATTATTCTATTCGTCACTGCGGGCCTTTCGGCAAAGGTGTTTGAAGAGCAGCGAGCGACGTGTTGTAAAATTTATCACTTCTAAAAATGGAAGTTGAGTGTCAGAACTTCTGGACGGGAGTGATCGGCACGTGACGGATGTTTAGGCAGCATATGAACTCGGTCTATTCTGAGGTTTACATCTGAAGTATTCCGGAGTGAGACGCTCTACGGAGTGAATGTTTATGAGAGCGTAGAGGCGAGCCTTTTCTTTGCCCTTTGGGGTCACAGCTACGTTTGAGCTGACCAGAGCGGGTAGTTTAATGAGTAAAATTTCGAAACATCGGAAGATTTCGGTACTGGTGTGTGCAACGTCCCAGCAATGCTCTAATGGCTGAACTCCCGCAAGACGTTGCGGAAATTCCATGGGAAACAACGAGCATCCGCGTGCTGCCGCTTACGATGGGAAAATTTATTCGATAGCCCCAGCTCTCCGGGCAGAGTCATTCTCGCTGCTTCAGTGTTCTGATGGGACGACTTCCACGGCAGATCTATTTTGGCCCATGAAGGGAACACACCTCTTCTCCCCGTCACGAATTGTGTGAAGAATCCGGGTCAACTAGCGTTTATTCCCTCGGGAGCTCGGGACTTCTCTTTGGACACCTTGTTCGGGTTTTGTTGTACAAACGTCGCCACTCTAAACCATCCTCCGTCCACGAGCCGCGAAGAGACTGACTCTGAGACGCAGGAAAAAAGCCAACTCTGCCCTTTTTCATGCCGCACATGATTGTCGTGCCGGCTTGTGTACTTCATGTTCGGCTCACCCGGTGTGCGCTGGTGTGAAGACTTGAACCAGACTAACGCAGAACCCGGGATGCGGAAGATGTCCAATCTCTGACACATGTCTGTCCATCCACTTATAGAAGACGAGATGGGGCCGATGATGATGATGATGATGAGGAGGATGATGTGACATTGCCTTAAGGTGACTCGGTTAACAACGCGATTTACATACGGTTTCGATCGCTAGTGTCGGAGAATGCGGTCTCACACGCGTCGCTGCACCCGCCGTCGAATGGGCGATTTTAAAGGGTACAACTTGACGAAGAGATATGCGTTTCATGACGCCATTTGTGGTGGATGCAGTTGGGTGAATAGGGAGACTTTAAGGGGTCGATTGAAATCACATCCCACTTACGACGTAATTCTGCACGATCATGAAGGAAAATAAGGCAGTTTATTGTTTGCGATGCAGAGCAGGTCGAGCCGTGATTGGTTCAGGTTGAACTGTTTGTTATTGGTTACATTTCTTGTCTTTTTATTTATTGCTTTCTTTGCTGTTCTCTTGTATGAGTCATTTTATAATATTTTTACTATTTTTATGGTTTCTTTGGAATTTATAGTTAAAAAAGAGTACGAATTTTGTCACTCGTATACACCTCCTTTTCAAGAGATGATGCGTGATGATGACCTATCTCAATCGCTCGATTCGTTGTCGTAGGTCAGGTCCGGTCATTATTAAATATGTCTACGCCAGCGAAACACCCTCAAGTCCCACTCGAAGCTGGACGGGCGCAAATGTAGCTCAATTTATGTGCCCGGCAGACACTCGGGTCGATGGTACGATGATCCGCGGATTTCTGTTTCCCCGTGTGGGTTCGAGAAAAAGAAAAAAATAAAATAAACCACCCAAAACGTGCCAGGCCCCCGTCCGATCCTTACGTTTTCGGCGCGGGAACCTTGAATCGGCAAATGTATTTATTACCGTGTTGTACCGTGCCGACTGTCCGCCACTCCCATTTCTCATACGCGTGCCAGGTGACGTGGTAATAATGGGGAGACCCCTCGGTTTGTGAAGACTTCGGGGGCGGAGGGATGGAGAAGCTGGGGGGTGTCATCGTACGAAAGAAATAAAAAAAAAAACAGAACACGCGGCTATTAGCTACCCACTTAGGCGCTGTGGGTTGCTCCGTTGTACATCATCTTCGAGTGTGGTTGCGAGGGGTTGTTGGCAGATTGGCCACGATTAATGATTTTTATTGCTTTGTTTGTCTAGCTGTCTACTTCTGGTAGACTTATTGGTGAAAAGGAGCATCATGATTTTTGAACGAGAATGCCTAGGCACACTACGCACCGGGAAAGAATAGCTGCACGCGTGATTAATGTTCGGCGTAAGCAAATTCTGTCAAAAATTGTAATGAATATTTGACAGGTGCTCATCTCTCAACATGTGTGAGTCTAATAAATAGTCCTAACCCGTCAGGTCCTAACCCGTAGGATTTATATTCACTACTGAATGGTCACTTGTTAGGCGCCCCGGATACATCAATCGGTAAAGAAACGTAATTTCATGTGGCAAGTCGTCGGTTCAAATCGTGTCTGAGCTGAGAGTTTTGTACTAATGACGATTTTCTTTGTACAAACTTAATTAGAGAAATAATAGCCATAGTATAATTAGATCCAATTCATCGAGAAGCGGCTCGTTTAAAGTGATGTGATGCAGTTTGTCACATTCTCTGTTCGAGCACGGCGGTTCCTCACCGACTTCGTTCGGAAGAATTTCTTTGAAGATAATTTCATCTCATTCCACCGGTAAACAGGCTCTCAAATCACCGTCCACTGGAAAACGGTATGATCTCTCGCTCGCTGGGGATTCCCGTTAAATTAGGTACCAGAAAACTGGTCGTTTGTGGAGCATGGCAAGAAATTAACACATTATCTTCCGAAGAGTCCACTCATGCACGTAGCGCTCTTTTTTCTCACTCTGTACCACTCACCTGCTGGGATGGATTTGGTGTGAACCCATCCTCATAATAAGCATGATCACCTTCTTTTGAAACCTGGTGCCGCGAGAAGGTGGTTTTTGTAGGCTAATTTAGGTGCGAATGCGGGAAAGAGTCTCGAAAGAATGCTTGCATCCGTACACACTTGCTGCAGAAAGAGGGCAGTGTTTTGGACGTGGAATGCGAGAACCAACCGTGAGTTTGGAGCTTCGAGTGTTCGGATATGTGTTTCTCACCTGGGGCGAGCGCTAATTATGCGAAGGAGCCCCGAAGGCTCAGGACATAAGTGCAAATTGTTGTATTTTTCATCTGGCGCGCACTTTGTGCAGGTTTGAAGTTATGCCTCGGAATCAGGTTTCGAGTGTGTAAATAACCAATAAAAATTCTTGACATGCGATCGATACACGGGGGCGAGTGTTTTTCCCTGATCGTTTAAGTACTACGGTGCGCTGCTTTACGTGGGCTGAATTTGATTGCTCTACACTGCGAGCGTGTAGCGAGATGTTGAGCTGTTTCTTCCATCCGCCAAGTGGCGCTCTTTCTGCAATTTCACTTCCGCGCCATGTGATTGCGGTCGTTGATCGTATGATGATGATCGTTGGCCGATGGTTACTGCCAAGGGATGAGTAATTCACGCTAACGGAGGTTCGTGTGATGTGTGCTGCATTCACCATATGGTCACAAATCTCGGTCCCGTATTGTCAGCGAACGTAACGATGGTGAAATTAGCAAAAATCGTGCTAGTTTATAACATGAGGTTTAGTATTCCTATTATGTACCCGACCTGCATGGATTCTTTGGAAGTGAAACCGTATGGAATACATTGAAAGATTGTATTGAAGTAGTTGAGTATGAAATTTGTTTCAAATTCATGCATTTATAATGCTATTTATTCGTACAAATTGTTGCATTTTTATTTATTCAACTAATATTATTAAATTATTTTTTTCATTTTTTGTCTCTTCAAATCAAATATAATTCGAAATTTTTAAATCCTTCTCATTGCTCTTTGTTTTGCGTTTTGACAACCCTGGCACGGTTCATTACCTTTGTACCACACTCTGCGGTACCACAAGATTGTTTACAGCGGTTCATGCTCAAGCAACCATTTGTACGCCTGGTTCGTGTCTTCGCTGCAGCGGTTTAGGTTTCGAAGGCGCTTCAACGAATTTCCACTAGATGGCAGCAGCTTCTCTCCGATCACCGTGCATTATTCCGTTGATTTGCCGATTGTTTTCGTTTCTTTTTGGCTTTGTTTGCTACTTTGTTTTCTCCGTTTTTCTTTCATTATCTCATGATTAAAGTGATCACGCCCGATGCGACCTAGCATTATCATAACGAGACTTGATGTTTGCTGAAACTTTCCTCTCTCTGATCCTTTTGTGGACGATGATGATGAAATCATTTAACAAAAGGAGCTGTTGAAGTCATGCAGCGATCGTGCGTGACTTTAGCCAGATTTCGCTGTCATCGATCAACCCGAACTGAAGCGGCCGGACAAAGTACATATCATGGCGCAGTGAAATACGTGCAGCCGCTTAATTCGGTAATTGCTTTCGAGCAGCAAGCAGGGACAGCACCAAAAAGACGTCTGACGGGACGTGAAAATCTTCCTTGCCGGATTTCTCACCATCTCGTCTTGCGCCAAATGTGCCGACGTGATGATGTAATGTAACGAGAAGCTGATAAGCACCGGTGGCCAATTTCGTGCAACAGCACAGGAGAAGGTTTGGCCCTTCAGCGTTTTGGGCATCCGATGGGCGCATCTCATCGCACCCTGAAAGACCGGGTGGCAAAGCGGCGGTGGAAGCTGAATTTTAATTACAGCCCGGCACAATTTTGACCATCTTGGGCCGTTCGAAGGCTTTCACGACCGGCTTGACTGACGCGACACGATCCAGTGAGGTGATGATTTCTTAATCGGGCATGGATTGATAAATAATTTATGAAATTAACACTGCCCCGATGGTTCATGTGTGTGTGCGCTAAACGGTTGAAATCAATCGGACTTGGGGTGGTAAATTGTTGTCCAGCCTCAATCTCGGTTATACGATTTGGATGTTATCGGATACTGTTCAAGGCTGCTGCTGATGCCAGGTTTTCTGATAGCGTTACATTTAGATGAAAATGGTAATATTATTCAATCAGAAACGAATTAAAAAATCAATAATTACGATAGGACTAGCACTTTATCCGCTCAGTGTGAAACTAATTTCTTTACATGGGACTTTTCTTTCCAAACAGAAAACAAAGTAAAAGGTAGTAATAAATTAATCTCCCCCACGCGGCACCGAGCAAACAAGCCGCGGTGCTTGAAGTGGTTCATGTTTAACAAACATTACGCGGGTTAAGGCAACAACAACGCAAACACGCAGCACTTCGGCTGTAGAGGGTTAATCTTTACAGACAAACCGCCGCTTATCGGTTATTTACTTCACTTTTCAATTGCTCGCTTAAAAGCTGCGCACTTTTCACCCGATCCGCTCCACGCCCTCGCCTCCATGGAAAGGGAATAAGGGTTGATAAAGCATGGACGGCGGGATATGGGGTGTTTGGCTGCAACTACCATTCATCCACCAATCGATCCACGCATTACACAACATTTCAGTAGGAGACGCGTCACTGGTTCACCAGTTTTGCTGCCTTCTGGTGCGTTGATAATGCATTATTTATTGCACTTAGCGATGCCGCACAAGGTGGGCTCAATCGAGCAACGAAACATTCCGTATAACCTGTCGCGGAGGAATGGATTTTGATTCACAGTTTCATTTTATGCTCCGTTTTACGCACTTGGCACGGTGCTCGTTATTGTACAGGTGTCATTTAGGAATGGCTGGTGTGATAATAGTTGAAGGGAAAAAAATAATGCAAAAGGTGTGCTGTTTTAGAAACGGTAACAACTTTATTTGATAGGAGCGTATCTCGAAAGTGACAACAGAATAGAGTGCAGGAGGTGGACATACGTTGCTAATCGGTTTGAAATGAACGTTTGTAGTGAATGGTTGGTAAATGTAACATCTATGATGTATTATTTTAATGCATTTAATCTCGTTTCACACACCAATCACATAAATAACAGGTTTAAAAATGCTCTGTTTCATTCTTACACGTACTTGGTTTCATCTGTTTATCTCCTTCTAGTCTATGTATCGTGCATGTTTATAACAATTGTTTTATATTATTTTTGATACTTTTGTTTGTTTATTTAATTTGTTTCAAATTTTCAATCTATAAGTTGTAGGTTCGATTTTCATTTTTCTTTTCATTTCAATACATTTTTATTTTCCAGAGGTTTGTCACAACAATTTGTTTTGGTTTTATTTTTTGTAGTGTTTTATATCTTTTAATTCACATATGTCTTATCTATTTTTGTTTGAAAGGGTTGAAATTTTACTGATTTAAAAACAAGTCTTTTCTATTTGGTAAAATTTTATTTTTGTATAAAAAATGTACGTCATTTACGTTTTAATGTGTTTGCCTATTTATGTTAGGAATTAAAAAACGGTGAAGTAGTGTCTTTAATTTTGGTTTTTCGCTTTTTAAATGTACAAAAACTGCTCTCATTGGTTAACCTGTTGAATTGCATTCACGGCTTCAACCACCAGTTGCATTTAATATACATCGAGAATTGATCGATTGTGCTTCATAATTGCCACGCAGTTCATGATAATCGTTGCTAATATGCAGCCCTCATTGTAGCATGAGCCAATTGATTGCAATTTATTCAATCATAGCCGATCGGTAGCTGCAACGATTATTGCTAATGACATAATGAACGTGCAATGACTTCATCTTGCATTGTTTGCTTATTGGTGAAGGAATTTGTGTATGTGTGGCGTAGCGTGTAAAGTTGCATCGTTGACACATTTGGAATTTATAGAATGTTAAATCAGTCCTGCATTATTAAAATATATTTAAATTTTACTAATCCAATCTTTTTATTTTTCTTTTAGGTACGTAAAATTTTGTTTGTCATATTTGAAACAACGAGCGCATGAAAAAAGCAAACGTGTACCATAATTCATTATAATCACCAAAAACGGTAAGTTAACGCAAAATTATTATAGCAGCTTCCGTTTATCATCGCGTACATACCGTGACATACGTCCAAAAAGAAAATAAAACGCAACGTTATCCTCGCATGGTTTAAAGTTCAAGGCGAGCGGTGCAAATCTTCCATACGATAACGATCTTTTTCGGCTCATAAAGCGACACTCTCGAGTGGAGGTACTTCGGTACCACGCTCGGCGCTTAAAACCAGACCCGTGCACGATGCTGGCTGACGATATCCGTACGCAATGCGCTATTTTTATGTGATGCGTGAATTTATTCTCCGTCGGCGCACTTCTTCGCCGTGCTCGTGTTTGTACACCGGCTTCCTCATCAGCACGCCAGTCCGCGACAGTTAGCGATTTGGCGAGAAGATTTATCTCGCTAGCACTGTTGTGATTTGATTAAACCACTAGAGGACGTATGCATTTTTAACTGAACGTTATGTCCGTCTGAGGATGTCAATGACGATTGCCTCGAAAATCGATGAAGTCATTGCGATGGGGAAAGATCGTATTAGAGCAGGAAGAAGCGCTGAAAATGAAATTAAAAATACCTTCTAGCATTAAGAGGTAGAGTTAAAGATTGTGATGCGTGCTGCGCTCGAAAATTATCAATGATCGCTCGTCGTGTCGCTGAAGAAACGCCCTCAGAGAAGGGAGTAATCGCTCCCATACACCTCCGCTTATCAGGCGGGAACGATCAGTTTGGAGAAATTTATGAGGTGTGGAGAAATGAACTTGTAGCGCGTGCTTCTGATAATTGGATCCGGAGTCTCTCCCCTTGGATATGTTATTTAAAATAGGTAAGTTCTCACTAAATAGGAAGCTCTATTCCCATTCTGGAGGGATAATTTTTCCTTTGCATCGTTGAGTTTGACATAGTCACCCATTTCAAGAAACTCCAAGTCATATCTGAAACAAGATTTATAGTCAAGTACAAAGACCATCAACTTCTCGTGGGTGTTTTGCTGTTGCGAAATTCAAGTCAGTGTTTTTTTCACCCCATTCCGATCTGTTCCCTTTTTTCAAGGTTTTCGTGCGAATCGTTTCCCTGACGCGAACTCCGAAAGATGAGTTCAAACTTCTCGGAAGTCTGTGGGCCATCTTTTCGCAAGCTAATTTCGCAAAAACACACACATATAAGGATGATCTCGCTTGATCTCACCGCTGCCGCTGTGGTAGGCTGTGGATCGTGATGCGTTTAGGCTTTACGCTGCTCATAACTTCACGAGAGCCGTCGGAAGCCCGACGAAGTTTATGACGGTTTAATTGCCAGCGTTTCAGCGAGACAGGAGAGGCCCCTCGCGCAGACGTGACTTTGTTTTGATCACTCTTCATTTCTTCCGAACGACCCTTGGTTGGCTTTATTGTCGGCTCCATATTTGGTCAAATCGAGGCCTATATTTACATTGAAGCGGGGTTGCTTTGGGATTGAGCCAGAGAAGGCGCATCGGGAAGACCTTGAAGATTAGGAAATATTGTGCAAATGAGTTGACATTGAGTGACATTGGGAAGTTGTGTTTTTCTTTACGATTCTTTGCTTCCTCGTTAGAAATTCGAGCACTTTTTGGGCAGCATATTTCAAGATATGTTATTACACATATCTTGAAATACCGTACCACCAGTAGTGACCCTAATGCACGATGAGTTGTGAAACATGAGTCAAGTCTTCATAAGAATGCATTGCCGCGACGTGTGATAATCTCTTTTATGCAATACCAAACTTTATGATGCGCTCATTTCCTAAACAGTGACTACGTTGACGTGTTCGAAATGATGCCAGTAATCTAATTCTTGCCCGTTCCGCACACGCATCCGCTTTCGCTTTCGACACTCGCGATGCGGTTGCGGGACGCAATGCAACTGGTTGCATCGGCATTGGGTTTTAGGTTTTCGTTCACTTTCTAGGAACACACACGGGTGCCTATTAATAGTTTGCGTAGCCGACGTTAGGTGACAAGGCCGGTCAAGTTGAATGTTGGTGACTAACCGAGTTTGTGTTGCTTTCAACGTCTGGCTTCCGTTCCGATAGTAACCCGTTCGCATTTTTCTCCCTCTATTTTATGTTGCTGTAGAAATGCAGTACCGCTCTCTCGGGGGTGCTTCAGATCCGCTTGTAGAGGATGTGAGTTTTTTTTTGTAGTAGGGATGGTTTTTGCTGCAGTTGTGTCCCAAGAGTTCGAGTCGAAGAAACAGGCGTTTTTTTAGATGTCTCACGTTAGATGTATAACATTGTAGCAGTATATTTCGTCGACGGCTTAAGGATTTGTGAAGTAAAAATAAATTGTAGAAGATCATACGATTCATACACATAAATACGGCACAATTTCTTCGTATGTTTAATCCATGTTTAATCCATGTATGTCGTATGTTTAATCCATTTAATTTTTAAGTTCTTATAGATACTGTTTAAACCCACGAACACTTGAATCGGTGTTCAGGTAGCATACTGTACGTTTAAACAACCAATAATGATTGCATATTAATTGTCTCCTCATTGAGCAATCGATGGCTTCTCCGTTTCCTCGTGTCTATCATGGCTCATTCCCTGCCATAAGAGCCATCCATAAAAGTCTCGCCGATGCTCCACTTCCACGCACATCAATTACGCACGCAACCCGAAGCATTCGCTGCGCTTCCCCCGGGGATGGTAAGGATTTTGGTCCGGTTTTTTTCCTTCCTTGCCAGCCCTGGTCGTGACCAATCACCATTTCCTTGCGCCGTGGAATGTGTATCGTTCACCGCGGTGAGTAGGTGAGAGGAGTATTGCACCACTGTCAGGGGAAGACTATGGCACTTCCGATTGGATGGTGGCTGGGGAAAAACCGCTCCGCAGCGTTCATGTGAATGAGACGAACGTTTGTGGCCACTGGCTTTCCATTTTTAACTCAGTTCACAGGTGACAGGAGGTGGAGAATGGACGGCATTGGAGGGCTTTTCATTCAACCGAACGACACTCTCAAACGAGCTGTCGCGCGGAGATGGACAACGGTGGACGTGGCGATGTGTGGCGCATCGATATCGTAGATCGGCCTTCCGTTCGATATGGCATTTAGCAAAACACTTACTTTCCACGATCATTATCTGAGACGCTGATCGAAGCAGGCAGGAGGTTGGGAGTGTTTTTTTTTGTGACGTTTGCGATCAACCTTCTTTCTGCTTTCCCCGCAGCGGCACACCGTTGGAACTTTTTCACACTGGCAAGCAGCAACTGCCCCGTACATGATGATGATACGCGAGCAGTAGATTCCGAGCCGTACTCGATTGAAAGTGAAATGGTTCAAGTGAAAGTTTGCGATCAATATTACGGAGCAGCAGCAGCTTCCCTTGGCTGTGCAAGTAGCGTTCTTTTCGCTAAACGATCAATGGATGCATGGGAAGAGAGGAAAATAGAGAAGCGATTGATTTATGATGCATATCCTTATGGGTGGACGTGTTGTTGACCCACGGGCTGTGTGAGTGTTATCAACAAAGTAATGTTGGGGTACATCGTGGATGATTTTTGTAAATGTTTTATTCTAGCTAATTTGTAAAGAGTGAAATTGAAAATTTTACGTTTCGGAGTACACAAATGATACATTTCAAGAAGGTATCACCTTATCCATTTTATAAAAGGAATAAATTGTAAGTAAATTTTATCGCTCGAATTAATTCGAAAAACTCTTAAATCGAGTGGCGCCATCTGTTGATGAAAAAATTTACCAAAAATTTATAGCTTTGAAAAAAAATGGATCATTATTTATGCCATAATGAGTCAAGCTTTGCCAAGTTTCTGTTCGAATTCCAACGCGTTATCAATAATTCATACCTTCACGCTAATCAGCAGTTGTGCTATACTAAAATTGTATGTGAAACTGTTACAGATGTCACCAGCTTTGCTCTGTACCATCGCTAATAATATAGCTATTACTCATGTACCGAGCTTGTCGTAATCGGACCAAGGATGACTTCATGATGTGTGTCTCGTTTGCATTGCTTTCTTTTCGTGCACCATTTCTTTCCACTGTTGACAACAAGTTGACATAAGACGAGGAATGTGTGTTATCAGAAACTAATTACAACATGCTTTTTTTTGCTCGTTGCTCGACGATGATGGTACGACGAAGATTCTTGCTTTCGCGGGTAAGGTTTCCGTGGTTCTATTATCGATCGTATCCGATACGACACACCTATCCGCGTGTACCTTCTTTCCCTTTGACAAATGGGGGGAAGTGAAGTTGCAAAAAACACCGAACGAGCTGGATAATAAACCTGCCATAATTTCACCCATAGGAGGCTCGTTTTGAGATATCAGAACTAGGGTGTGCTCCGCTGCCGAAGCTAATTTTTCACCAGCAGCAACACCAAGGGGGAAGCTCCACGATGATGCTACGTTCTTCCGACATGCAAACCGGTCGTTTGTTACAGTCACGCACGAATGCAATGCGTTTTCTCCATATGCACCACCGCAAAATACACTCACACCGAGCCAAGAAGGGGGAGGTTCATTTTGAGAAAATTTTCACTGGCAAAGATAATAACCAACTACGGGCCAACTGGTCGCGTTGAGCTTGAGACTGACCACACGGAGACCGGCAAAACTTCGCAGCGCTCTAACTCACATTGAAGGTGTTAGTGAGCAACGGTCCGGTTTTCCGCTGCTCACACACGCGCACGTATATTTGTGAGGTTTGCAAGATTTGTGTGCCGCGGTTTTCGTGTTTGTTTATTTTATCTAAAACCCCCGTACACACGAGTTGACGAGTTTTGGGTGTGAAGTGAAGTTCTTTTGTTGCGCTGAAAGAAGTAATTACATAATATTTGTGATATCAGGTACACACCTATCAGGCTTGAGTGATAAACATCAGGACAGTGATGGTCAGCAGTTTAAGTGCAAAAAAAAATTAATAAATTTTACTTTATAGGAGACATTTTGCGGTACCATAATTATACACTATCTTTACTAATTCATCCTATAATGCAGCCATAAAAAATTGTAACCCATTGTAGCTATTACCATCGTTCAATTTCTCATGCACAATCTCATGGCTACTGATATCGCAGCCCTCTAACAAGCGTAACGGCTCTGCGTGTATGTGTGAAAGAGTAGCGCGTTGTGTCGCGAGTAGATTCGCGCGTATCGCGACCCCGTTCTCGTATCCACAGTGCCATGCGTGAAATTGGAAGAGCGTACGTACCAGCAAGAAGCACTGCCCTCCCTCGGCTTACGTGTGCACAGGTCCATTTCTTCCTCACCGCCGTGAGTTTTGTGAGTTTGCGTGGCAAGATTTTCACGGTGCTCGCTCACTCGCTCGCTCGCTCGGTTGTTTGCTCGCGAACCTCCGTGGGTAGGCCGGTTAGTCAGCGGCGGCTTACGTTCACGGCTTTCAGTACACTTTTGAACGTGGGAGCATTCCTCGTCGGGGCGTATGTGTGTGGCTACTGCGGTGTGTTGTCGTGTGCGGGTTTCGTGTTTTTATAGTTTTTTTTTGTACAGTTTTCTGCTACTTCATCGATATTTTGGCGGGGAGGGCAGGTGCGCGGAGCAAAACAATTTCATACTGAAATAGTACTTTCAATCCTCTCCCCCCCTAGTCTCAACAACGCACGTGTTCGTATTATGTGTGTGTGTATTTATTACATTGTACGACGACATTCGCGAGTCCGCGCATTCATTATTGATTAATAATTAGACGGTTTTAGAGTTTCGACCGGGCGAAGTGAGCGTGTTGCCAAGTTTGGTACGGACCGGAATCGTTGGATGTTGACGTGATTGGGTTCAATACCTTGCCATAATAGTTTGCTATAAAACTTAGTTTAGCGTGTTATATGTGTGACAAAAAGTGTAGTGTATCATTTTCCATAATTTTTAGAACCACATCGAATAGGACTGGAAACGTCAAGGTGACAATTAGCCGGAACGGTATTTAAACCCTGACCTTTGTTTGCACACTTTCGGGTGGCGTTTGATTGACGGACTGTCTCTCTTCTGCTCGCTTGCACACTGTCGTCACATGGCTGCGTGGAATGTGTCACGTTGTGGTGCCTCATCGCCTCGGTGTACTGCACTTATCACCATCGGGTTTTAGGTCCGAGAGTCCACCCAGACCGATATCTATGTCGGTGCACGTTTCGTGATCTCATTAGGCCCATTAGGTTTCCTGTCAGCGGCCGCAACCAAAAATCGACCGTGTGGGAATAGTGTGTGTGTGTGTTTTCCAAAAATAATTCTACACTAGGATCCGACGCGTGTGTGTGTGTGTCTGTGTATGTGTCATTGACGCTGTGCGCGCGCGTTTGTTTCCGCGCCAACGGTCAGTGACGTTTCTGGAGCATTTTTGTTTTATTTACTTTCGGTGTTGTCGTTGTTTGTTTCTGTTCGCTCTTTTTTCCGATCAATCTTTTCGTTTGTTTGCATGGCTCGTTCCTTCTTCTTCTTCTTCTTCTAATTTTTGACTCTCATCACGTGCAAAGATTTGCTTTGTACTTTGTTGCACAACTTGCACAAATCCCTATTTGTCACATCACTTGAGGCGCAGGAGGCGTATTCTTCGTGGAGATAGATTAGCATAATTTTTCAATACTTCTCCCGAGAGGGAGAGAGAAACCCGTGGTGGTGTCGAGATACTCTCGTCCAAGAGAACAGCAAGTGAACCGTTCCTTTACCGATGTGTACGTGCAACCGCGCGGTTTATTATCGGTCGTGCTGGTGTGCGTTTTGTTTATTTCCACCGGTTTGGGATACAAACACCCGGGCAGTGTGTGTTTGTGTGGAAAAATGAAATCAAAATCAAAGATTGTAACGTCGCGGAACGATTGCGTGTGTGCGCACGCGGCCTCAATTGCGTCATCGTTCAAACTGTCACCTCAGCTTCGTTGTCAATGCTGAGCGGCTTATAAGCCCGTGTCGCAATGTCAGGGATAGCTTATAAGGATTTAGAACACCGCGCCGTATCTCCGCGTGATACGGTCTCTTTCCCAGCGGCGTTGCAAGACGCGCCAGTTGCACTTGCTCACATCGGTGCATCTAATTTTACTACCGCAGCGATATCTCGAATGCAGCACCAACACCACTCTACCGGCGGCGTTTGCCCGGCTCTGGTGAGCAGTGTGAAAAAACTTGTCTCGTTTCCTTTAGCATTCGTGCGCATTCTTCGTCTTCTGGGGACGGGGCTCGGGCTCGTTTTCCTGGAACACCGGTCCTCCGGGGGTGCATTGTGTGCACACACAGTTGCGTTTTGTGGTTATGTTTAACTCACCCCCGGGGTTCCCGGGGAGCAACGGGAAGGAGAGGTGCATTATTTATGTTCTGGCCGAACAGTCGGCGCTGGGTTTAGGTTTTTTTTGCGTGTACCTTACGATCGAGAGGGAACGAGATCGAGATATACGACAATATACTTCTACCTTCTATTCGTTGTTCTCGCGTACTTGTTGCCAGTTGCGTGACCAGTGGTAATATTATCCACCAGCGACTGACTGGAGGGTATATCGAGTCGATCAAAATGAAACTGACTCGTTTAGATCAACCGTAGATGCACCATGAATGTATTAAATTCAATGAAACATGCGCTAGAAACAATTCGCTTCCATGTCCTGGAATACGCAGCAGACGGCAATAATTCAAATTTTATAGTACCGGATCACATAATAAACCATGGTTAGGTATACGGTTTTTTTTATAGGAAAATAATTATTTTTAAAAAATTTAGAGCAATTTCGAACCTGCTATAAAATTAAATTTTCACTGCACTAATGTGATGCTAACTTTGAATTCGAAGATATTGTGTTGTTATTGGTTCAAAAAAAATTTGATTTTTTATTAATACATACCGTAAATTACCATAATGTTTATAGTATTTTATAGCAATAAAAAAAACAATTAAAAATTCTTCTAGAATAGTTTGATCATGATAATATCAAAATATTTTTTGTTAAATTTTTATCGTATCTTTGTTTTTACATTTCTCTTATTCCTCTTCTTGTTTCTTGCGCTTTGAGAACTTTCCGAACACAATTTGCTCATTTCAGCTTCATTCTAGAACGCTTGTCATCATCGAAACGGTCTCGCGTCCGAGCCAAAGGGTGGGGGTGCAGTTTAATGAAGGTGTCGTTGGCAACTTTCTTTATCTTATCGCCGGGCAATTACACGTTTAGCGCGTTGATTGAATAATAAGTGATAGGCGCGTGGAGGCGTTGTGTTGCGGTTGTTTGCTTGGTTTCCTCCGGGAACGACGAGAATGGCCATTAGGACGTCCGGAGGCGCAGTATGGACGAGCGTCACCCGTGCCCGGCGGTGTAATATCAATTAGCAGGCACTTGTTTTATGATGACCTTTTGACGAGCGCGGGAGGGATTGCCCGGAGATCCTCGCCAGCCTGCAATCAAATGATCAGACGGCGGGGGATCATTAAACGATATGATTTGTGAATCATTTTGTTAGGTTAGGATGTGCCTAATGGGGTGGTGCTGACGGTTGTTTTGAGACATAACGCTTGCTATCTATTATGCTATGCTATTTGCTATCAAGCTTAGCGATTATTGCTGACCATCGAAAGCCACATCAAGTCAAACCGTTCACTGAATTCGTTTTATTCGGTGCTCAGAGTAGCAGCGCCCGTGGTTTTATGTGCGCTCATCGATTATTTTGAGACGATTGACGGGCTTGTCAATGGTGTGTTTGCCATGATGCCGGTTGGCACTTCGTTCCGCCTCGATCGGTCGTGTAGTGTTAAAGCAAACAGTGACATCAGTGCGCGCGTCGCGTCTTGAAACTGACCTGTTGACGCGTTTCGGCTTTCCGCGATCAATCGATGTCGCGAAAATCTGACGCGAGTGCGCATCCTCCAGAGCCGCAACCGTGTTTCGATTCGCATCTTCGCAGTCCAGAAGAACCCTTAGCACATAACGCGGATGACGTGCGCTTTTTTGTGTTCTGTTGAAATTCACCTTACTGACCCGATGCCGTCCGAAACTTGAGCTCGTCCCGATTCCAGAATCCGCAAGGTAAACGGGTGCTGACGGCGCACTACCATCTTGCGCAAACAATTAGCACATCTCAGCTCAAACAGCTTTTGCATTCCGCCAGCTGACGGGAGAGAGATATGCCCATGGGAGTGTGATAGTCCAGCTCCCGTTCCAACCGCTTCGGGTGATGCACTCCTACTCATACTCTCGCGCTGGAGGTTACGCGAGTGTACACAAAAATATTTGCCATTCCGGATAGCTCGCCTCCTCCGCCAGTAGGAAATTCTCCGACCATAGATGGAGCTCAGTGCCGATCGAGACCAGAATTAGCCGATGATGACTTGGCCACCTCCACTAGACGTGCTCCTTCCACTCGCACGAGCTTAATGAAGGCCTCCTCGGCGCCCTTGCCGTTTGTCGCGCCGTGTTTTGAAGAGGCGTTATCTTCGACACGTGTTCAATCGCAGCAGCACTCGGTGTACCCGTTGATCGACTTCTAACTGCGCCTACCCACTCGCCTCTATCACGGCGAACGTGTCCCTCCTACGCACAAACGGCGGCCGGGTGTCTCTAGGAGCATGAAGTTTTTGCTCCAAGCCCGGTGCGCGCTGGTGATTTTGAGGCCGCAAAATGGGGGAGTGCGTGTTGAAATGAGACAATCCCACGTCGGTACCGTGGTTAGGTGTCTGTACATGGCGTGGTCTAGAATCGGTGCCTTCCGATTTGTCGTTCGTCTCAATCGACTCACGAGCTCATACGTTCCTGGGTTCCGGATACGTTCACGCCTACGTGTGCTGATCTCATCGGGAATAAAGATTTTTACTAGGTCACACTCGCTACTGGGTCGATGGTTATCATGGCAGCGGGTAAAAGAATGACCCAGGATATTAATTTGGAATCTCAGGAACTCTCGGTCTGGTGCTCAGTTAATTTCTCCAGCTCCTCAAGGGAAGAGCGAGCGGGACTCATTAAATGAACCGCACTCCGAGGTCCTCTTTATCGAAACGAGCGCGCAGGTAATCGATTTCAGTGAAAGATATACGTTAAAGGTTCAGCGTCCCGAATGGGGCGTTTCTTGATTGGGAGTAGGCTCGATTTATCGATTACCCGAGCGCGGGCTGTGCTTTGTGCGAAAAAGGGACTCGCTTCGCGAAACCAATCAATCAGCTGTGGTGCTTTTGGTTCGATCGGGTAGTTTGGTTTAATTCAATTAAAAGCGGAAGGTAGCGGGAGCTGGTAGGGTGAGTGCTTTGTTTCAGTCATTCGAAGACTGGGTGGTCCAGAAAAAACACAGCCGTTTGGGTTGGCTCCTTGTAAGGAACTTGCCATTATCAGCCGGTTCGTTGGTCTTGCAGTTGAGATGTAATTATTGGTTCGTGTAACGACGACCTCCATACCCTTCCGAAGATATCCCTTCCTCCAGAGGCAGCGCCGGAGTATCTCAGCTGCGAACGATGACAGACGGGCCGTTTCGCGACCCAATTGGACACATCGATGTCGATGATGATGTCGTTTGGTTTGCTTCCGTACATCGCAACGGAATTTTATGTCCCCATCCAGCAGCCCTTAGTAAGACCCTTTCAGCGGTCTCTTCGGGAGTTATAGCGCCGTGGGGATTATTTATAGGAACGAGACGCAACGCAGGGCCGCCGGTGAGACTTAAAGGGTGTTATATACGACGTCCAAGCTCAGTCCAAGCCCGCCGCACCGCAATGATCTGAGAAACTCACTCATAGGTGATATAATTATAGGGTCAGACTCTGCTGCTCGACACCGCATGCCGTAGAGAGTCGGAGAGATGGATGGAGGAGAGCAAGAGGTCACTCTTAAAAGGGCGGTGGCGTCCGTGGTGCCACACTGGATAGGTGGTTATTTATTTCGAAAGGCGCGGAGATTGATTAATGCGATGATCCAACTCCCTCCGCCGTTTGTTTAGGTGTGTATGTTTTTTTATGGTGTGTTCTACGAGATCACACTACCAACACTATCATTTGCTTGGCCGACTGCTTCCTTTATGTGAGCGATTTATTTTTCTAGCCGCGGGTACATGTCACGACGCTCTGTGGTATGTCTAAGCAGCAGCTAGTGTGCAAATATCCACACTGACGCCACCGTGGCCTGGAGTCGTTTTGAAGTGTAATGTGAGGAGAGACTGCATGCAGTCAAAACCCACTTGGGTTCGTGGATAGGCCTTTAAGTCACAGGCGAGTTAAGTCGATGGCGGATGTATGATGGATGGGAGTCTTGTCTCGATCTCGGCACTCCGCCAGACGGTTTTTTTCGATCACGGTTCGGGCGTAGGTGGCTGTAAAGCGACCATAGCCATCTCCTAATGTCACCGAAAGGGAAAGGTTGTTTTGAAGAGACTTATGACGCTTTGGACTAGATATTGCAGCCGAGATGACGATGGAATGTGGGGTTTAGATGACTTGGAAGATGTAGGTTTATGTCGTGGCATAAATTGAGTCCAAAGAGTATGTAAGTAAGCAAACTTGGTGACGTTCTTCATGGAGGACACTGGCATTTATATATATTTAACAAGTATAGAAGATATAGGAAGATTTCAAAACATTCTCGGAGCTTTTAGGTTAGATCCATTTCAATTAGGGAGCATTAGTCGGACTAACTATACTCAATATCCTTACAGGAGATGATTCCTGGAGACATGTCACTCCCTAGTCGTATGACAGAACAGGATATAACACAAAAATATCATTTCGTAAGCAACGATTCCAACACCTTCCCGACAAAAGCTCCCACCGCAATTCCCACTGGATCGAAATCGATAAAATTTTACCCACGCCTGCTCTCACCGACTTCTCTTCGCGGTTGTGGACAGATTTCCCATGCATTAAAGCCCCGTTTGAATGGCCAATCGCTCGCATTATCTAAAACAAACTCACCCGTCACCGCCGCCGGTCCGATTGATTTATGCTAATCTGTTTTCGGGGGTGGGTGAAAGTTGTACTCTCGGACTTGGGTTTTGTTTTTAATCGTAACTGCTCGTTTGTTGTTACGTTCCGATGGACACTTCGAGTAGGAAAAAGCCGGACGAGGATGTTGAGTTCACCGCGTTACATCACCGTGTGCACTTTGTTTTATATACACATCGCTTTTTTCGATCACACTCTCCCGGCAGACTCTTCCGTTTTCTTGTGGATCTAATCTTGTGTTGCATCTTAAACGTACCACACCTTCGGTTTGATGATCGGGCCAAGCACACAAGCCGAAACACCCAGGGAGGGTGTTTTATGCGTAAAACAATATTTACAGATAATAACTTCGCCCCTTTCGGATGATCTCCCAAGTCTAGGAGCTATGCGAGTGGAAGTCTCCGGAAGTCCTAAAAACAAGACCCAAGCGAATGGACCAAACCTGTTGTGGGTGGGTGAAGTGCCAATCGCGCATCTTGCCCGACGGGAATATGCATCGTTGACACGGGAAACACTGACAGCGGGAAATATTTCACCAATTTTTACGACCGATCGAACGCGATGGGATAGGATATTTGCGGGAAGGGGTAACTGCCCTTGGGGGTGGCGTCAACTTACGATCGCCTTTAAACCCGGTGCTTTGGTGTGCCATTGCTGCTGCTGCTCCTGCTGCTATTGATCATGCAATGCAATCATCTCGGAGGCAACCCCACCGTGGCTTGGCGGCCAGTTCCCGGGATCGTAAAATTTTAAAAGCCGATTACGTTTGTTGATTGTACGGTTTGGCGTTCGGTGACTGATTTTCTTTCTCTCCTTCAAGAAAGCGTTATCGCTACATCCCGTGCGGGACGTCGAACCGGGAAGAGATTACCTCATCGGTTTTGTGATGTTGCAGGAACGGTTACGGTATGCAGATTTTGACGAAGTGGCCATTCGAAGCCTAATGGTCCGGACGCAATCAAATAATCCTAGTTTATGGTGACAGTGACGGGGCCTAGCATGTCCCAAACGCTGACAGATCTTGGACCAAACTTATCATCTCGGAAGAACAAACTTCCAAGCACCAGAACCTCCAACCTTCGGCAAGCGTAGGATCGGACCATAACTTCATCCTGTCCCTCCTGCAGCACTCCAAAGAAAAAAAAAAACGCAATCTCACACACTTTTTCGTGGGAATGACATCATCTCGTTCTTCGCAGCGAATGAATTAACTTCTGCGCCGAGAGAACTCGCATGCGTACGCATGTTTACTGTCGCGTTTGGTCCGTATTTGGGTAGGATCTTGCCGTGTGGTCTTTGGTCTTGGTGTGGGCGGGTTTCCTCTACGCACATCGGTTGTTTTTTTTTTATCGAACCCGTGTCTCTCGTGCAGCTGTGGCTTAATTTGGTGTTTGGGTTTGGTGGGCCGCCCTCCGGTCATGGAAGAACCCGTGTTGCGAGATTGTTATGGAGTGTGAGGAAGTTCTCAAAACCGGACGTTTACGCGTGGAGTCCATCGCGGATGCTAATTAGATCGCATTAGTACCCCCAAAAGCGGTGTGAAACGGAAGACGCTTAATCTGGATAAGGTGCTAGGAGAAGGAGGAGGTGTTCGAAATGGCCAGAACGTCAGATGATCCTCATAGTGCTGATAGTGTGTAGAAATTTTATTCTTATTGCTCTGTTTTTTTGTGTCCTCGAGCTTGGGGTGAACCCGGGACCAGCTAGACTACATCAGTTCCGATAGGGTTATGCCTAGAGCGAGCGCGCGCCTACGCTTGACCAATTCGATACTGGCTGCTACCAAGAAATTGTCACGTTGAAGGTGCGGCGGTCTTTTTGTGGCGTAGGTCGAGGATGATTAACGACGCAGCGGCGGTGCCGATGATGGCGTCATCTCGGGCGAGGGTGGTTGAGCTAGCACATCGGCGAGACTCTTGTGTTTGCGTCTGCGCGTTGCACCTGTTGCAGAAGTTGACCCTGACTGTGGGACTAGGAGGGTTGAGTGCACTTGGCGGTCCCTCGAGTACACGCGAAGATTGCAAATGTTCCTTTTATTGAAACAAAGATACGACGGTCCGGTCCGCGGAAGTAAAGTGAAACGGGGAGGAGTACAAGTGCGTTTAGACTCTACCAGCCTCCAGCAGCTTTTGGAGACGACCATTTGGTGTGCAAGCGCAAGCAGATGCGCTCCGCAAATACAAACACAAAGCTTCATTCGTAGCATTCTGCGGTAGCGAACTGTGGGCTATTTTACATGGGGCGTTTGGAAATAAATCGGCACTGCAAATGGCGATGATGTCAGAGATACCGATCACAGGCGCGATGACGTCAGTCCCACATGAGGTATATTTTTATGGACGAGAGTCTCTTTAACGGCGCTTCTAGCGGGAAATTTGAAAGCCAGACTGTCGCAAACCTGATTTCCGTGCCCGTGAGATAGTCTCTACCATCGGTTGGAACCTCGGGATGACTTTGGAGAAGGCACTTGGATGAACACAGATGACTTTGAGATTGGGAACCGTTTAATTGAACTTCCGAATTCTTGCGTAAGCTAATGGCTTTTTTATGGCCGAAATGTGATGGTAAGGCGCGAATTCGGTGGCTTACTGACCAAAACAAACAAGATCATCCTCTAGCTGCTGCTACGGCCGGGGAAGACTTCGTATTTTTATGGCCGCGGTCGCGTTGATTCACCAAAACACCTCGCCTGTTGCTTTTCGCACTTGCCAAAATCAGCTACCCGATCTTACCTCATTCGAATGCCACCCCACCAGCCATCTTTTTCAACCCATCTCCGGTGCTTTATAGAAGGCGTAATGTCCGGCGTGCCGTGGAGTGCTTTAGCATGTGCATTTTTTCTTTCCAACCGACTGCATTTTTCCAACGATCTGAGCTCTCCCCGGTTGAGGTACCTCCTGCGGGAGGGGCGAATGTTCACTGGAGTACGGAAAAAATCCGACCGGGGATTACGTGCGAGGTGAATGTGCGGGCTTCTTCCTCGCTGTGCCAAGGGGTAGCCAATTTTGGCGACCGACGAAAGTGTGAAAGTTGGGACGAGAGTGTGAAAAGTCGGTAGCAGATCGAGGGAGGTTGCAGCGATAAACTCGGCGGAAATCATCGTTGCGTACCATGGTACGCGGTTGAAAGGGAGAGTCTTTGCTGAGAGTTAAACGATGGAATTATTTTTCATTTAAAAAAACAAACCTGCAAACGTGCTTTTGCAACACAATTCTTGTGGTAGAAGAGATCACGAAAACAGTATCCTAACCTCAGCTCGTATCCACTTCATTTCTGAAAGCTTTTTTAATGTCCAAACATCAACTGCGGGGATCGTAAAATTGAGATATCCCGAGGCATACACCATTACCGTCTCGGTAATATTTCACGCAATGTCTCTTACCATTTTGGAAGCATTTCTGTTCGCAACATCTGCTCGCATTTTTAACTCACGATATCCAGGGCGTGGAGGCGGCCCCACAGCCCACATCCGACGGTTCGACTCGAACCATTATTCTCCTTACCATATTCGAGAGCGGTCTTGAAGGTGCTCAAAACAACAACCCTACCACCTCCGCACGCCAATCGGAAGTGGATCATGATGATGGCCGGGCCTTGCAAAACGACGACACGCGGGTACCAAACTCCACTGCTCCACGTTTGGGAGCTTTGTCGTGAGCGTGGCACCTGTGCGCTGGTGTTGCTGGCGCGACGAGAATGACTGTGGTGGCTAATTTTAGCTTTTGGATCATTTTGAGGTTAGGTGTGGTTGATGCGATGGGGATGGTTTCGTTTTTGAGGAAGGTACCGAACGGTCAGTTTTATGTCCACAACGTAGAACAAACAAAGACACTGGAGATGGTGCCTGTCGCACGATTTGGTTACGAAACTAAACGTCAAGTGCAAATGAACTGTGAGTTTTTTTATGTTTAAAGATCGAATAAATTGTATCCAGATTTTAGGTTATGTTTGGAGTAATTTTGACTTTTAAGAAAATACCTTTTTTTTTGATAATAAAACTAAAAAACGGCTACAATTTTCCTTTTTCTTAAATTCACATGAAAAACGGGCCACAACGTGACAGTTGTTTTAAAATTTATGGTGCATTGTATGGAGACAAATGAGACGTCTGAATCCATTTTTGGACTTGAGGTCACATTCCGGAAGCAGTGTTCGTGGTGAGCACCCAGTAAAGGGCAAGCGATTGGGGTCTGGTGGAGTCTTCATTAGCCGTTTCGATCTGTTGCACCCAGCCACTGCACATCGATGCAAGTTCTCCATCGCCCGCGGCAGTGCACGGAAGCGATCTTCGGTGGGAGCTTAATTTTAATCGCTCCGTAATCGATCACCGCGAATTTTAGCACCCAACTGGCCCATTTTGGGAGGCTGTTCGAAAGAGTGGTGCGTTCGCTGGAACGGAAAGGACCTGCCAGTTGTTGTGTCACCAAGTGGTGATGTGTTTGGTTTGGTTTGCCGCTAATTAATGTGCCGCGTCGGGACGTGAGCATGTTTTGCTTTCCGGTAATGTCAATGCCATCGGTTGGTGCGCGAGGTCAGCGGATGTGGCGAATTAACTAGCTCTCTGGATGGATGCCAGAATCGAGACGTACCTCTAATCTTTATCTGCGGGTCGTAAAACTATTTTTGGTTTTATTTTCATACGAACAGTCGGTGTATGAGGTGTTATGAAAAAAAATCTCCCAAATGTTCTCAAACGCTTTTGCTTCCTTTTCCCCCCGAGGCAGATCCTAATTCGGTCGTCCACCTTGAGCCGGGGCCGCTGTTAATGCCTATTTGTACAATTCGTCACCTCGCGTGGGCTGTACTGCACGCGGCCTAAGGAGGTAACGATTTCAAGCGCACTTCTGCAAGAAGCCGTAGGTGCTTGAAATCGATTTCACATCGCCATCCACCGGCTCGAAGTGTCTAATTAATCGAAGGTGATCGGAGGGAAGGTTCGAACAAAAAGGGGTGAAACAAAAATAAAAGAAGCCGATGGCGGGGGGAACACAAATTCGCGACCGAATGGGTCGTCCCACAGGCCCACAAAAGCACCAGAAGGTCAAATCCGGGGTTGGGTTACGCTCCAACCTAACCTCACTTTCTCGCCAGCGGAATCCAAACCGAGAGAGTGATTTTTTTTTTGTTAGTCCAATGGGCGCTCTTAGGGAGGATTCTCTTCGCGGGCTCTTCTTGCCCATGTTTTAATGGCGGTTTTTTTTTTCGCGAACTTTGGCCACCTTTCGCCTCGGTTTCGGCGCGGTTCCTTAATGTGTGTGTCTACTTCCTTGGTAACCGGTTTCCGCCTAAGTCAAACATCGGCAGCAGCATCAGCAGACGCGCGTATATAGCGTTTCGGGGTATCTTTCGTCGTCGGTCAAGGTTTCCCTCCCGTGTGTGGCTGGTGACCGTGACTGGAAACGCTAACGATGGGTCGGCCATCCATCACTTTCGTAATTTGCATCCGTTGTTTTTGGGGCTGGCTAGAGGGGTGAGAAGCTGAGTGGAGGGCGCCCAAAGTTGAACTTCAAGCTTATGACAAATTTCCGAATGTGGTTAGCTGCTGGGGACGCCCGGAGCTAGTGGGCTAGCGAGAAACCCACTCGCGGAAGAGTCGCCTATCGTGGGAGCTTTCTCGTGGTCGCGCGGAGACCGACATGTCCTCGTGCCAGACACGGTGAAGGTGGTCGGTCCCAGGAAGCACCGACGTGTGGGTGTAAAATTATGTCACCTACATTCCAAGGGTATACGATCGCTTAGAGAGATAGAGGTGGGAGAGCAGCACTAATAGGTTCAAATCGACCAGCAAATCCATCGATGACGACTGGGGCAAACAATTTGCTTCTGCACCCACCCGGTGATAGATTCGGTTTTGTTTCATTTGGTGTGTGTTGGGAAAAAATGATTGCACGCATGGTGAAATCGATTTTTTTAATGGTTCAACCTCTTTTGCCTCATCGCGAGATAAGTTTGATTGGTTTGTTTTCCTAACGTAAAAGGGAAAGGTTAGCGAAATAACTTAATTCGAAAGACTCGTAAGCGACGAACCTCGGTTTAGATTAGCGAAGGCGGTTCGTCGCCTGCTTGGGTGTCTTTCGTTTTTGCTTTTTTTTCGCTTCCTTACTTTAGAAAAGCTTTTCGCGCCATTTAACCAGATGTCGTTTTCGTGTCCCCTCCCGTGTTAGACAAGCAATTTGTATGGGCTTCGAATGGGAGAATGGGAAGAACAAGAAAACCGTTTCTGCAACTTCATAAAACCGAAACCATTGAACTGATTTGAATAAATTTAGATACATGAAATGGGAAAATTATGGTCGTTGGTGGTTGTGTTTGCATGCAAAAATACCCCTGCTCGTTTGTGGGCACTGGGCGTGCTCTTATGTGACAAGTTAGTATGGATTTGTTTTTTTTTTCTTATGTTATCTTTTATCCTCCCCAAATAATCGAGTTCTAGAACAAGTTTTTTTTGGGCCGCTTTTATGCCAAATCAACACATAATGTAGTTGTTCGCCAGCTGTTCCTGCAAACGGTATGCATACATTAACCTTTTCCTGTGGCGTTTGAACCTACCGTGTGGCTGTGTTGCTTATTTGTTTGGGTTTTTGTCTCGATACATCATATGCGGAGGTTTACCGTCTGTTTCGCTCCGATTTCAAATTCGCTGTGCTGCTGCTGTATGAATAAAAATGCTTAGCCAAGAAAAAATAATCTTTCGCCGGATTGGATCTCCTGTGATTATCTGCCATTAAAATTCTAAACCCAAAATTGGCCAAATCAATAAACTTTGCTGTCAAAAATAAACTCATTTTTGGAACCCAATTTGAAACGAGATGCTGTGGTGAATTATTTACGATTTGCACCGACCCGATTTGGAGACCATCCATCGGCGGCCGGGTGTTCTGTACGTTGAGGCGTTATGAACATGGCGGTGGGAAGAAAAAAAAAACTTTCGCTTCGCACCACCATTGCGGTATTGATTTCGTTTTTTCGACTTCGGCGTGCTATTTGCGACATCAACCTCCTACGCAGCGAAACCGGCCGGCTAGGACAACAACGGTTCGCCCGAGTCCGCGAGCAGAACCAAAATATTCGTTGCTACTACTGCAGGCAGGCGCCGTCTCCAGGAGCTGCCTACGCGCGGTTCGCCAGTTGAAAGTTGCTACGGTGCAGTTGGGGAATAAGATCCGCCCGTACTAGCCTCGACCTGGATCGACTGCCTGTTCCTTGGTCTGGGTTGCTTTTTCTCTCAAACCCTCCTCGATCCGCACACGGAGAGAAGATTCGTCCTGGAATAAAAATTGAAGAATTGTTGACCTTATTTGGGGAGAGGGCCCTGATTGTCGTTCGCGACGGCCGCCTTAAAATCGAGATCTGCTCCAGACAACAACGACGGTGGCAGCATCTGGCTTAGTCCTCTCTGTTGTACGTGGGTGGTGGGGGTGGGAGTTGAAAAACAATGCACAAACAAATGCAATCCAACGCGGGTGCAAGCGATCCATCATTGAATTGACAGCCGTCTGGTGGGGACGTCATTCGTTTGGAGGCTGAAATAAAAAAAAACAAATACAGAGACGCTTGAGTGAGGAACGAAACCGAACCGCTCAGCAAGGGCACTTGTGGAGAGTAGCCTCATCACAATATGCAATGCATCCTCTTATCAGGCACGGCTCGTTACATCGTGCCATTCAGCCACCGGTAGGCGTAGGCGTGTTGGGGCACTTTCAATTGCACGTACGCGGGTGAAAGTAGCGTCGCGATTTCATTGTTCACCGGACCGCAAAGCAGACATACCACCGAGTGTGGGATGGTGAAGCTGAGAGGACTTTTCGGAGGCCCTGGGCCGCTTTTGTCAAGATCGGAAAGTCGGCAAGGTAATGAAATTCTTTGGCACGTCCGAAGTGTCAGTGTTTGCTTTAATTCCCATATCTTCCCCTCATCGCGTGCTGGCTGGCTGCCACCCCCGGGGAGGGGAAGGCGCTATTTAATCTACATCGATTGCTCCAATCGCGAGTGAAATTGGGGTTGCTGCGCGGGCGAGGGTGGTGTTAAAACAAATATCCCATTTAAATGCGACTACGGTGTCGGTGTCGATTGCGCAATGGCCGGTTCCATGTTCCAGCCTCGGCTTCTTTGGGGTTTTCTTGTTTCCCTTCCTCTCTCTCCATTTCGATTTTTCCGCCAACCGACGGAAGGCGAAAAAAGAGAAAACCGCGATTTATCGCTTTGCGGTCTCGTAGCCGATTGAAATGTGCGATTCCGTGGCGAACCGGTGGCGCGATTAACGGCGCGCACTGTGTTATGACTGCAATCTTTAGCAGTCGGTTTTTCTGCTTGAGGTGGAAAATTTGCTCTGTTATTATTCAAGTATAATTTTAATTTTATTTATTTCGTGATGTGCTGGGTAGGACACAAAAAATAGTAATTGTGTGGGAAGCTCAAAAGGAGTTTGAATGGGAACTTATATAATGTTTAAATGTTGCGCCAGTTCAACAAATCGGGAATTCTTCATTGTGCTATATTTTGTTTCACACATGTTCTAGTAAATGTTTTTAAAATATCAGAATTTTTTTCCCATGTACTATAGCGTGAATAATAATTTTTATTTCTATTTTTTTATTATTTTTTAAATTTTATTAAAATCAATTTTTTTTGAGCCTATGTAAATCTTCTATCCTCTCATATCCCTATTAGGTCAACTATTCTTCTCGATCGCCTTTTGCCTTTAGGAGCCAATCTCTCTTTTTCTCACCCACACGTATTTACTGATCAATGACGTCAGGTTCTTATTTCAAGCGCACTATGAAAGGAAACCCCAGGATGATGGGATCGATGAAAACCTGTTCTCGATCACTTACTTTGGGCAGCAGTCGTTGTGGAGGTGGATTCCGCCCGTAGGCGTTGCTGGAGGTTGTCGTTTCAGTTGATCTGGTACGATCCACTTTGTCGTTTCATGCGGGGAAATGGTTTCCTTTTCACGGGAAGGGTATTGTTTTTCTTCGCGAAACTCTTAAAAAGCGATTTTTTACCTAGCAAAAGCGATAAAAAAGACCATATGACACTTGGTTGACGCAAACAAAATTCCACCGTAACCGATTCGACTCATCCGCCTAGTTTCTGGTGGGTTCACCCTCCGGAACCGGATTTCGCACGACGACGTGTGCAGAAGCTTCCGTTACCGATGCGAGATGCGTGCGTGTTGTGCACCGCAACGGCTGGCGATGTTGTTGGGACGGTGACTTCATCCCTAAAGCTCTGCCGCGGCTCGACCGGTTGAGCATGCGCGAATCTGGTCATTCGGGCTGACAAATCATTAGGGTCACACGGTGCGCTCGCTAGAAGGCATTGAAATTCTTCGGATGTTAGCGACAACGCTAGGGCTAGAAGCTGCAGGAAGTATCATATTCAGAATAGAGAAGAGCTTCATTCCGGTCGTGGAGGAAAAATTCCAACAGAGTGTTTGTGGTTTTGCTAGGAATGCAGATTAAAGTCTGTTGTACCGTTGTTCCGTACATTTTTAATCTGTGTCTTGTTGAATTTTAAGCCTATGTTTTCTATCTTTTAATTTTTCAAAATATGGTATTAGTATTGGTTTCAAAATATGGAATATAAAAGTTTTAATGTTTAAAGGGGCTTTGAAAATTTGATTTTTTAAATATTTAAAATTATTTAAATATTTAAATTTATTAAGAAATTGTACGTTGTTTTTTCTTTTGGTCTAGCGGCAAGACTGGTTTTCTGATTCGTTATTTTAATTCATTATTTTATATGCACTCGTTACTCAAAGCAAATTTTTCGAGAGTATCTTAATATATTTATGAATTATTAAATGTTTTCAGTTGTTCACAATTTTAATTTATTCCACTATGACATTCCTTCTTTGCTCATTTTTTTCTTAAAATTGGTTAATCTTGAGTTTTGAATGATGAAATAATGAGTTTATTATTTATCTACTCATTTTTTATTTCTTTTTATTGTTTCTTTGTATTGTTATAGTGTGGTCAACCGTCGTTTTCTGTAGAATTTCCTTTGTTTGATTTTTGTATCAACTGGTGAAAAGTTCTGTTTTTATATTTTGTTCCTGTTGTTTTGGTTTTCTCAATTTTTAAAGTATTTAACAGTTTTTTTTCATTTTCATAAATTTCATTTTTTGTTCATGCATTCTTTGCAAGTTTGTGTTGCTGTATCTTATTCTCAACTTCTTTGCATTTGTTTGCCTCTCTGTCTTTCTCTCTCCCTCTTTGAATCATTATCTTTCTCTGTTTCTCTTTCTCTCCGCTTGGTCCGTCATCTAAGGGTAGAAAAACATACACATTCTAAGAAAGAGATATCGTCTCGCTTTCCGTTTCCACTTCAACAGGAGAGCAAGCGAGCGCTCGGAGAGTGAATAAGAAATTTGGAGAATATCATAAAAATATGTATATGCACCGCGAGAGGGAGAGAGAGCGTAAAGGCAGAATCAGCAGGATAAGAGCTGGCTGCGCCCGCGCAATTCCACGCACACACCGGCAGCACCAGCCGCACCGAAGCAGCATAATACTCGCGTCTCATGAGTCAGGTGCCTGCGCGTCGGCGTCTGCTGGGACTTGAAGAAAAATAAAAAAACGATCGTCTGTAGGAAAAGGAGAGGAAGTTCGCCAGTGAAACACATGCTCGTGTATGCGTGTGTTTATGCGCGGGGGCGATTCGAATCGGCCGTGAGGGGTAGCAACATAGAGAGAGAGAGAAAGAGAGAGAGAGTGAAGTGAGAGAAGTTGAGAGTGAGAGTCGCGGAGTTGTGAACGAATCCGACCGCAGCTTAACAACGTTTGCACGGCGGCGCACGGCCATGCTCAGTACTAAGCGGAAATTTGTTGCGTGCGGTTGTTTGCTGGTTGCGCTTCGAGTAAAAAACGGCGGCGAAACGAACGGCAGGCGAAGTTGCCAATAGCAACAGCGTGCATGTGTGTATGTGTGGTTTTGTATGTTTGAAGATAACCGCGCCACCGTGTCGTGCATCCAAGCGCAAGCCTCACCGTCTTTGGTGTGGCTGGCTGGGTTTTTCTTATTTTCCCATTCACAAACCGTGGTGTCATCTCCGATATTTGGATGTGAGGCGTGTGTGTGTGGCTGTGTGACTGGCGTTTTCATGTGTTTGTGCGCAGTGTGGGAATGTGAGTGTGAAGGTGTCGTGTGGATTGTGTGCCTTTTGAAGCTGGTGGATAAAATTCCCTTCCAGCGTAGTAATGAGCTGAAAACGAGGGATTCCCGTGATGTCTCAAGAAAGGAAAACAACTGATCTGTGAATGAAATACGCTTCCACCAACTAACATCAACCCGTGCGGCTGACACACGAACAATAGCTATATTGCTGTAGTGGACAAAATTTAGTTCGGAAGAAGGGTTTCTTATTTCATAATTGGAGAAAAAATTATTACAACTTCCTCGGAAGAAATGCCACCGCGCAGAAAATCAAACCGAGCGCTGCCCAACCGGGCAAGGGTTGCCTTTGTGCGTCTTCTTAGGCGTGTTAGAGCCACCCTGCAGACGTCATTCCAGAACAGCGCGACACACGATTCACGTACGGTTTCGTGCGAGATAGCGACGACTTTTTGATAGCGACCGTGATCCCACGATGATTTGGCGGAAGAGCAGAGGGCGCAAAGATAGGCGTACGAAGAACGTCGACGAGACTTGTGCGTTTCAAGTGCCCGGAGATGACGAAGAATAATATCCAAACGCACAAACACAAACACACACGTGCGCGCGCCCCGAAATGAACGGGCAGAGGGCTTTAAATTCTGGTTTTTCCTCCTCCTAGCGAGCCCTCTTCGGAACCCATTCCTCGCGGGGTGTTTTGTGCCGTTCGGGAGCAAACCCTCGGCTGATGTGAGAATAACAGAGAGCGAGAGAAATAGTCGAAGAAAGCAAGGGAAGCGAATCCGCTGCATTTCTTAATTTATTTCTCGTTATAAATACACTTGCGTCCGGTTTTGCCTTTGTTTTTCTCCACTGCCTGCTTTGCGCCCGTTTGTTTTTCGGTTTTGGCGTGTATCGTTTGATGTCTGGTTTTGTTTCTACCGGCTGGTTGTTGCGTGTGGAACCACTTTCATGTCTCCAGATGGTTTTTTCAATGTGCCAAATGGGACTTGTGGAAAATGTTATTAACTTCATGGAAAAATGATTAATTTGCTACGAATAGAATAAAAAATGTATAAAGAAGCGACAGCTGAAAAACAATAAGCGAAATTTGTATGAAAAACTAGGTGGAAAACAACAAAACAAAAGTGAAGAAAAACAAGTAAGAAAAACACTTGTAAAAAAAGATGTTGGATAAATCGCTCGACGAGTTTTTTTTTGTGTTTATTGCATCGATTACACAATCGAGTGCCCTCAAATCAAATAAAAATCGTTTACAACCATCGTTCAAACTGAACATCAAATCAATCCTCACGGGTTCTGCGTTTGCTTCGGTGGTAATTGTGATCGTAGGAAGAAGAAACATTGTTGGCTACCTTTTTTTTCTCCACCCGCACTTTCCGTGTTGGATAATAATTCCGACGAATCTCGGTGTTTTCGTTTCGAGTGTGTTTCGATGATCGTTACATCATCGTGGTGGCTTTTCGTGAAAAATTCCCTATTTAATTTCCTGCCGCACTGGCGAGCGAGCTGTGAGCGGGCGCTGAATTATGGATGCGTTTCGCGGGGGTCTTCTCTCGCCCAAAAGCCGGGCAAAAGAGAAGGTAGTTTGTGGGTGGCCGGTACGCGGTACCATAATTGCCCGTTCCGGTCATTTGGCGTGGAAGGAAAAAGTAATCTGGCTGTCTGGTTTTATGGCATTTTGCAGTGCAAAGTGCAATGGTATGGTGTTGTCGTGGTCGTATCGATCACATTCGGCTGCGGTGAACGATACCATTTCGTGTTTATCGGGGAATTTTAGATTCACGTGAGAAGAGAAACCGAGAAGAAGTAGTATTGTTTCAAAGTAAAGTGTGATGTAAGGTTTTTTCGTGCTGCTTCCTTTCGATTGATGATTATGATGTTAGCTTTAGTGAACGATTTTTAAAATAGGTTTTATTACTATCACGTTTCAATCGAAGGCGAACCGAGCCAAGCAGATGTGTTCGGAATGTTGTTTTCGTATCGCAATAGGTTTGGAGCACAACATCAAGCGAAATGTTTTTCAAACTCTTGCTCTGGTTTTTTCTTCTCTTCGATCATGTTTTCCCTATCGCGAAGCATCGAAATTTGAATGTGATAAAAATGTAAATTTAATCGACAGCCCATGCTACGTTTATTGGCTTTTAATTACGATTATCCCTTCCGCGAACGGTTCCCCCCGATCTGCTGGGGATGGGGAAGGGTTCGAAAAAACGCGCCACGATCGATTATCGAATTTTTTTGCTCTCTTTTGATCAAACCGGAATGGGAAAGAACGGCGGCTCCACATGACATTTTTTTCCAAACAGCTCTGTTTTCTTCCTGGAAGAGGGAAACATTTGCATACATTTTTCTACGCGAAAGTGGTGGAATGAGATACATTGAGAAGAAGAAAAGAAAAACATACATTCACACACCGGACAATATTTCTGAATGTTCTCTTAGCGGTTTTTGAGCAGCAATATCTCGGTTTGTAGCAGCTTATGAGAACCATTTGAATTCTCGATTAATAAAAATAATCCGGTTCTCGTAAAATCGAAATACGACAATTTTTCAGAGTCGCCAAGTGATTATGCAAATTGTGAACGTGCGAGAAACAAAAAATCGCTGAGTTTGTTACTAAAATGAGGAAATTTAACAAACTTGCAGTAGAAAAGCTTTACCGTGTAAAATGGCTTTTAAAATCGAATTGAATGTGCCCAAAGAAAGCTGTTAATGAGCAGAGACGCCAGATTGTCGGCTAGACGTACCGAGTCACTAATGAGATTCTGTTTTGTTAGAACCACCAAACGACAGGGGAAGAATATTCTCTAACGCTTTTGGTTCGTTTAGGATTGTCCCTACGCTAAAGTAAATCAGTGGTTTCAACTAATAATTTAAACACATTTCGTGTGATTTTTTATCGTTTTTAACGCGTTTCTAACTTCCTCGAGCGATACGCCAGTGAGTTTGCCATAAAAATCACTTTTGCAAACGAAAGACTCGCCTGCCCGCAATAGGCGACGAACCCGGGAATAAATTAAACACTCTCGCCGTTTGAACCGGGCGAGTTGGTAGCGAAGGTCGAGGAGGGGTCGACCAGAATGACAGTTCCAATTCCACCCGCCATTTCGAAACCAGCAGAAGCCTGCTGGGAGATACTGCCTGGATAGAAGGGTGTACCTGGTAGAAAAGAATCGAGGAATTTCCGTCCATATAACTTCGGTCGGTGTGTTTGCGTTTTCAGAATCATCTCTCGTGGCCGTGTACGTGTGTTTGTGGCGTGTTTAGGAAATCACAAAACGCACAAAATGTGCCATTTCGCGAATGTATACATTCCTCGAACATTTTTTTGCTCATATTTTCTTCGTCGCGTCGTTCGTCGCTCTTCGCGTAGAATTCGCTCCTGCAAAGAGGTCCCGCGGGAAGCAGGTCTCGTACAGCTCGAAATCTCGGTTGCCTTCTACACATACACACATACATAAGCACACCAAAAGTGGAGTTCCCGATGGAGAGAGAGAGATCCGGCAGCGAAAGTGGTGACCTGGTTTGGGGAGAGACCTGTGGCTGTGTTGGGGAGGTTTTTTTTTGTTGTTGCACGGGCTGTTGTGTGGCTCTTTCTGCTTCTTATTCTGCTTGATTTTGGTTCGTTGGCCAAGGCGAAAAACCGGTCTTGGGGTGTCGCCGAGAGGTTCTCTTCTTCGTCCCGGAATGGCATGCGAATATATCAGCGGTCGTGCTACGCGAGCACCTAAAGAAAATGCTTACATTTGCTGTGTGTGTGTGTTGTGTGTTTGTGCGTTAGGGAACCGTACGAAATGGATGTTTGATATTGACACGGAAACAAACGAGAACCTTAAAGAAACACATCCTGGGAAGTGTGGTCTGATGAAAAACATGTTGAAATTTGAGTGGAAAACCTGTATTTAAATAAAACCAGCCAATGTATTAACGAAACAAGTGTCTGATATTTCCTTCCTTCAGTGCGCATCCCTCTTGAAACGAAAGCGATTATATCGATCGACAGAGAAAAAGCAGCCACAGCCCCTGTGAGTGAATAAAATCGAAACGAAAGCACAATTTTCTGGCGAAGTAAATTGAGCCAGGAATGCTGCTGCATCCGATGCAGCACACACGTGCCAGCGCGAGTGAATAATAGTGAAGAATGCACCCACATCCGATACCACCGGTGGCGGCGTGTGTGTCTACTACAGTGCTGTGCAAGTGAGTGAGTGTGGCGCGCAGAAGAATGGATAATTTCGACGAAGAAATCTAGATCCATTCGTACGGAAAAAGCCACCCAGCTACGAAAAGCATTCGAACCCCCTCTCCGTCTCGAACGCGCGTGTGTGAAAGTGTTTGTTTTTTATGTTCTTCTCTCTCTACCATTAATTTACCTACTAAAGTGCCATTAACAACAAAAAAAAAAGCGGAAATAGAATATTTATTAACGTGCAGCAAACCAACATAAAGCTTACAAATCTAATACAAAACAAAAACCGTCCGCGTTTCGTTTAACACTACTTACAAAGCTACGAAGGAGTAAAAGCAAAAACAAAATATATTAAACACGCAAATACGATAATAAAACACACGAAGAAGCTTCTATCGATGTAAAACAAGCGAAATAATAAGAAAATAATATCAACGAAGAAGGAGAAAACGAAACGAAAGGCAAAAATACGATACGAGCAACGGAAGAAGCGCAAAAAGTACAGCAAAACGAGAGAGTAGTTAGAGCGTTTTGTGACGTGTGTTTGTGTGCGGGCTTAAGCATCCTGCTTGTATCATCATGTCAACGCAATCCTACTACAAGGACCGGCTCGGGTTCGATCCGCGGGAGGCATTGTATGACAACAACAATGGCGAGGTGTCTCAGCATCACCACCAGCAGCAGCAGCAACAGCAGCAGTATCATCAGACGATTACGACCACCACCACACACCGGCACAGCATCGGTGGTAGTGGTGGTGCGACCGTCAGCAGCACCAGCGGTGGAACAATAGTCGGCAAACATCACCACTACTACAACAACGGTGGCGGTGGTGGTAGCCCCGGGCCGGGTAATGGGAATGTGAGTGGTGGCGGTGGCAGTGGCGGCAGCCCGCACAATGGTGGCGCTCACCACCACCACCATCAACACCATGCGAACAACAACGGCGAGTACTACCACACAACGCCGGCCAAACGTCACCGGCAGTCGTTTACGGCGACGTCACCGGCGACCGGGTCGTCACTGAACGTCACCAGCCAGGGCGGCTACGAGGACGCGCTGACGCAGTTCAAAGGTAGAGAATTGATGACGATATGGGAACATTTTGTCTGGGATATTATAGGTACGTTCGGTTTGCGGGCGGGGCCGCTCAGCCCTCATCGGCTCCGGTAAGCCCAGCCATCCTCACGCATGGTTTTTTGTTTTGCCGCTGCTACTGCCATGTGTGGAAGTGTGAGTGCGTGCTACCACTACCTGCCAGGGAAAGTTCCACCCAACTTGAAAGACAGCTCGGAGAACTTCCTGCTCCTTGACGCTAACGAAGATGCATGCCGGCTTTTTGAAGTCCTCTTCTAAATGTTGCGATTCTCTTCTGTGTGTGTGCGTGAAACTAACATCCTGTTTTTCTTCTTAATGTGTGTCCTTTTTATCGTTCTGTTTGTTTCCTCGTTTCAACACACTTTTCTGCAAAGCATGTTTTCCGATTTTTTAACGTTAAATGAAGATAAATCGTTCGCTTTACATAAAAAAAACTCATAAAATTAGTTCCTCTTTTCTAAGATACAGCAAATTGTCAACATAAACAGGTCCCATCCTGTTTGTTTAGGTTTTCTATGAAATTAAGTTGAACGAAACTTCCACCCGGAGCAGGATTCTTGATGCAGGTGGTGAAAGAATAAATTGGAACGGAAGAGGGTTAGACGTTTAGACATTTGTTATACAGTGCCTTGTTTAAAAAAATTACATTTAGAATGTAGATTGTTTTTCATTTTACTTAGCTTATACGTAATCATGTGAAAATATATATTTTTGTATAATTTTATAGAATGAATCCTTACAAACAAAGGTGCTCTGCTTGAAAGTTGACGTAAGCAATGATTTCGAATTTTTAACATAGAATATACGATAAAAATGTAATTTGACACATTTTGTCAACCACTGTACTGTCACCTTTGTTTACTATCTGCGCCAGTGACAGTTTCTTCCTCTTTTTATCTGAAGTCTCAATTTCGCTTTGTGTCTACTTTCAAAAATCAGCAAATTAGAGCGTACGAAAAAACAAGTGTTCTCTAAAATCATATTGTGAATTCCATCGTCTAGCACAGACCTAGAATAAAGTTTTATCTGGTGAAAAATGCGTCCCAATGAAATGACCCAAATTCAAGCGCACCTTTATCTTCACCGCACCGTTTTTATTTATCGTCTATTTTTGTTTTAATTTGCCATGCGCGCAGGTTTCATGCCCCACACCCGGCATTTCGATAATGGAATCGTGGTGTCGAATTTATCAGTAATTTGCTTATGCATGAGTGGTTTTTTTGTTCTTTGTGGCTGCGCCGTTGTATCACCGTCCTGCCAGAAGCAACATTCCATTGTAGTTCGTGCCGGTTTAAATTGCACTTCGTGCCATCAAACGCCTTTTGTGTTGACAAATGCAGCCGCCGCCACCGTCGCGCCCCGTGTGAGTCACGTTTTTCGGGCGATATTTTAGTCTGGGCCAGTGGGGAAAAAGCTCTTAGCTCTCTCAACAACCCCGCTTCAATGCATTCAACAGACGATTGCTGTGAGGTTGGCATGAATCAAAAAGAGCGGCCCACTAAACGATTACTCACCACCGTAAACCCGGTTACTACTGCGTCACTGTCAATTTAATTACAATTCGCTATATCTTCCCCGTTCGTATTTGGGATATGGAATTCGATAAACCACGTGCGTCAGCCGGATGCAATTGCGCGAGAGTACCTTTGACGTCATCGGTTAGGCTCGTCCAGGTTGCGCTAAAGCTCGCGCCGGTTCGTCTGTGCGTTTCATCGTCGAAACTAATCATGAGCAAAGGCTATTTCGGTTGGAGCTGGATGGGGGAGGATTCGCTTTTGCGGTGGTATCGTTTGATGTTTTAATCACATTTTGGATCTAATTTTAAGCACCGGGCTTTTATGTTTGAAGCCGCTTATCTGGATATCAATGATTGATGAGATTTGAGAGCTGGCTGGGTGCTAGGATATCGTCGTCAGCTGTAGGTGCAGTCGAAGCTCACAGTTCAGATGCGTAGTAAGGCAATGTAATATAATTCAATTAACAGTTCACCCAAATCAACCACAATGGAGGTGACACAAACTTCACGACTCCATGAGTAATGCGCTTGTTGGAACATGTTAATGGGACCAGGCCTCAACAGTGACATTGACAGCAATTCAAATATTGGTATTTCCGTTTCGACTGACGAACGCATCCGTGACACGCTGGTGCTGATCCATCCACACGTAATTCATCATACTTCCTCAAAAAAAAAAAGAAAAAAAAACTCTCCGGACAGTTTTTATCGCGACCAGTACTGCTAGTTGAAGAAACTGTTCCACCAAAGACAGCTGTGTGTTGCTCCACCTACAGGAACAACACCGGACTGGTGGAGTTCCCTTGCGCGCGGGAGATGATAAGCGAGCTGGTTCGCGCAATTCACGATGATTGATTAGGGCGGTGGGGAAATCAAACATATTATGTTGTCCTTAATTCTGCGAACCTTTTCCCCACTCGATGCCCAATATTGCGCTCCACAAGTGAGCGAAGATCGATCAATTTCGAACCAGAAGTCGCCATGCTCGTCCGATATCGCGGAATCAACAAAATCAATCGCAAACGCACCCAAAAAAAAAACCCTACCAAAGTGTGTCCGCTCGTTGACACATTAGTCGCTTCGAATTACGCCCCATAAACGTCTCCCCAGTACAGTCTGGGTCTAATGCGCCCCGTACAACACAACCAATCGTTTCCATGCGAGTCACGAGCGCACGCGTTCCCTCCCATGTGGGATCTTTTTTGATCGATCGGTCGAGATTTTGACGTTTGTGATCGTGTTCGGTTCGGGAACGATTTTTCGTGGGATTGAAGCCTGTGCTTTGTTCGCGTCTTTCAAACACTCCTGTCCTCCTGTCCCACTCGAGACCGTCCTGTTCTGTGTCATCTTATTTATTCGTGATGGTTGTCATCGTTCGGCGGGTTGCCGATGGAATGTTAAGCAAGGCGTAGTAGGCTGTAATATTTGGCTAAAATTGGCGTCAGCTGGCGCCACCGTTGGCTTCGTGTTCTTCGTTTGCCGGATCCCATTTGGTTATTTTTGCCCGCCGGTTTTGCTGTCTGTCGGTGCCAGTGGCCGCCGTTATTCTGCTCACACAGCTGTCGAAAGTTCGGAATGATTCATTTAATGCGTGGAACCGATTATAAATATTCAAATGAGCTTTATTATGGGCACTGGTAATGTGTGCGGATATTTTTAGCAATACAGTTGCTAAGCTTCGAACGACGGCCGTGTTGGGAGTATTTTTGGGATATTTAGTTATTTTTAAATTGTTCCTACACTTTCAATGTTTTAGAGCTAATTTCTTGTCTTCAAGCCCTGATTTTATTTACGGTATTTATTGTTGGTGTATATTAGGTCCAAAGGAAGGAAAAAGATTTTTCTGAAATCGCTAATTTTTTTTTTTTTTGTTGTAACCAGGATGATGCGACAAAATAAAATGACATCCATTTTTAAGGTCGCCTTTAAAATGACAATGGGAGAAAAAATAATCAGAGGATATTTCGTGGCAACTGCGCTCTATTGTACGATATCTAAACAAATATCGCTCGATTTTTTAAATAGTAATTTAAAAACGGAACGAAGACGAAAAAAATCACTGACAATTTGTATCTTAAATCCAGTAAAAATTAAATATCTAGGCATAGCTTTAGGGCGTTGTTATTTGAAGAGTTTTTTCGATTATTTTATTTTAAAAATATTTTTTAAAATTACGAGCTGAAGCCTACAGTCGTATGGAAAACATTTCCGCTGTTTTTAAAATAAACACTGAAAACAAAATAAAAAACAAAATATCTCAAAACGCTTTTCTATGAATGAACCACAAGGGACCAGCTTAGAGACGCACACATACGCGTCTGGTAAATTAAAAAAAAAACGCACATACTCATCAACCACCGCCACCATCACCGCCGCTGATGACCGTGATTTTGTTTGATGACGATAGCTCCTCTGCGCGCGCCACATTCCCTTCACGGTGGGGGATGATCCGGGCTTTCCTTTCCGGTCGCTCATTTACCAACGCTGCGGGAATAAAAAACACCGACGGGTGGGAGCGAGCGACCGGGTGCTTTCGAGTTTGGCCATTCATCTTCGCCTTCGTATGACGTCCTGATGCCGTGCAGATGGAGGGCCCCAGTGACGAAAGCCACCCTCGGTTGTGGCCCCGTCGGGAAACCGGTTTCCCTGTGCGTGAATGTCTGTGTGTCTGTGTGGGCCCACGGTTGGTGGTAATTGAATTTGAGCGAAGAGGCTTTGAAGACATTTCTGCGAGAGCCTCCAACCCGCCGCGCGCCTGGCTTTCGTGTGTCCGGTCGTTCTGTTGATGCTCATCCGGTTGATTTATTTTTCCTGTGGCCGTATGTGTGTGTGTGTGTGTGTGTGTGTGTGTCCGCGCGAGCTAAACGCGTAAGAGATTTTATTAGTTTGGCGTTTTTAGTTTGGCCTAGTCGTGCGAATTTTAGCCCTCCAATAGCCAGCGGCGTACGAATTTTGCCTTTCGCAAGTGGCGAAAGCGTTTCCGATATTAGCTATCGGAAGATCTAGGTGAATGTTTTACTATTATGTGCGATTAGACTCAAAACCTCTTCATTCCAGTTGAGCAAAAGATAAATGTGTCAAAAGGCTTCCACACAGATAAACTATTCTGTGAATTTAGCTGTTTGTTACCAACAGTCTCGGACAGACAGCGAAGGATAATCAACTTTCAGAAATGGTTTAAATGTTTCCTTATTATCTTGCCACAATTTACATAATTTTACAAGCCCCACCTCCTGTCGCGATGGCTTATCTACTTGGTTTGATTATGATTGTCTTCGGGTACAATTTTATATCCAACCTTCGATATACTAATAGGTGTTAGCCGAGGTGACAGTCAGTTGACGTTTTCAGCCTCTCCGATGCCCGATGTTGAAGAGTTTGAAGTTTCCGTTTCGTAATCGGGCACCCTTGGCGGCGGGTTTTCCTTTCATCCGACTGCTGTCGTTGGCAATCAGTGGGACCCGAAGGCTCCAAAACCCAACTGCAGCGGGGCATGGTAGAAAAAGGGCATACTCTCGAATCGACACGTTTTTCGCGCCTCTCGCGTTGGGGTCGTTCCGTTTTTAGGCAACGCGTGTGTAAACTACACCACGGAGAGGAAGCGGTTTGGGGTGAAGGAAACGTTTTTTTTTCGTTTTCGAAAGCAAGCACCGGAGGGAAAGAAAGGGCGAGCGCAGGAGCTTACACACATTTCGTTTGTGATAAGGCGTTGTAACGTGTGCGCGGGGTTGGAGAATTATGCTAATGAGCGTCAAACACGAGCTGGCGAGGTGAAGTTGAGCATATGGCAGGCTGTTACCCCGTGCACACTATAATGCCACCCCAATCGCACTCGTATTGCCACCCGGCTGTCTTAAGACCTGCATACCGATACAAACAGACACGCCTCACACCTCACGACGCTGACAATGGAGGAAGTAAACAAATTTGGCCGGTTATCATCACATATCGGCACAACACGCATGTTTTGTGGACTCCAGCGCCATCACCTACCCCTCCTTGTTAGACTATTTTGTCTGTAAACGGGTGAAGTGTCTTTTTGTTTCGCCTTGAACCTTGAAAACTGTTGTGTTTTGTCGTCACGAAGTGAATTGACTCGGGCTTGCTTGGGGAGGCATTGTGCCGGCTTGTCGTACTTCCATTACTTGTCATTTTGAAACCGAAATCGCATTTAATCATTATTTCGGCTCGGTAAAATGCGCCATGATGTTGTGAATAGCTTAATAGTCTCACTCATAAGAGTCGTCAGCCCTTTTACAAGGGGGTGACAATAGATGCGAGAGCATAGTAAAAATCCTGAGAGAAATAAATCTCAACAGAAGCAGCATGAATCAAATAATAGGCTGGATTGTTAGTAGTACGCTGGTAAATGCTACTCGCAAAGAAAGATTGCATTCATTCAACTGTCCAAAGCATGTTTAATGTCGTTAAAAGAGGGATTACTTTTGTCTCGTTTGAATGTACCTAGTAAAAATGACAAAAAAAAATTAAATGAGCATCGCATCTGCATGATGTAAACGATACAAATTACCTGTTATGAATGACAAACGATAGAGAAATTAAATTGGTGTATTTATGTTTTATAAGTATGGTATAAACATGTTTTTTTTCTCATAATATCGTTGTATTGGTTTTCAAATGTTCCGATAATTGTCAATTTTGACAGAAGGGTTGTTGTGGCATTTAGTGTTTATGTCTGTTTATAAGTAGACAACGATGCACTTCTGAACCAAATTAATGATTTTCAATGTTGACGTTTTCTGACAGCTGTCAAATTTGAGTATGATAGTCTGATAGCCGTTTTGACTGTTTGCTTATTCATTTTAAGTAGCAATGACTATATGAAAAGTTAATCGATGGAATTTAAAAACGATTTTACAGTTTTCTTATTCCAAAAAGCTTATTATTTAAAAAAAATGGTTGTATATAAAGATGTTAAATAATTCATTATTGAAGTTCTTCATTAAGATTTGTATTCTGATACTTTCTAATTAGTGTTAATTTGGAATTTATTTATTTTCCAGCTTCTTTTTTCATTGTTGTTAAAGATGAAATTGTTCAGAGATGATCGAAGAGATTGCGTTTTTTTTCAAAAGTTGTAAAGATTTTATGAAATACACGATATAGTGGAGTTTGTGGTTTTGAAGTGCTACTGCTTCGATTTCTAGTTAGGATAAACCGATCATGTCTGTTATTCGTACCGAGCGTAACTCTGCGCTTAATTTATGACCGGAAATTTGACATTATTTAACTCTCCATTTCCCATGGCTTCTGTTCCATCAAGTCGTCACCGAGTGTCCGAAGTACGAACGACCAGTAGCAGCCGTCCACTCTTTCATGGCTACCTGTTTCCTGGCGAAAGTATGGCTGCCGTTTCGGTAATAAACCGGTCACAAACGGTCGCCAACGCAAACAACCAATCGATGTCAATTATAATTTCCTACTTCCATCAAATAAAGCACTGGGGGAGCTTAAAACAACCGGCGAGATCGAGATTGAGACGTTCCGATTCGATTGCGTTCGGGACATAAAACTAACCGAACAAGTAAAACCACCCCCGACCCCTCCAAAACAGGGGGAGCGACCACCCCAAAATCACCATCAAACAAATGGCGAATCTAAAAGCGATACGCGATTTGTGGGGTGGGTTTTTTGCGGCCTCCGTTTGTATCGATAAATCTCGCGCGCTAATAGATCGTTTCTTGCTGTCGTTGTTGCGCATGCGCTCGTTGATTAAAATCGTAATTTATCATAATTAGATCACTGTACTAATATTTCTTTCTATTTTCTCCCTTTCTTCTCCGTCACCCTTTCCGAAAACCATCGAATGTTGATGAATATCTACACCGACATGGCGGATTTAACGCGCAACGAATGGCTCTCCGTCCGGTGGCGCCTTCGGTTTCGTCCGTGCGGAATCTCGAAACGACGTGTCAACGACCTCGGCGGCCACACAGATGAGCGAGATGCCATACAGAAGAAAACTTTCACAAAGTGGGTCAACAAACATCTGAAAAAGGTAAGACACGGACATGGCCAATTTCGTTGTTTTCGTAACCATCATCCTCTCCGTACGGCGCGAGGAGGGCGTGCGAGGGAGGTAGGAGGAAAAGATGTCCAATGGTGGTTTGATCGGTTTCCGTACAGTCATGATCGTACACGCACATACCCATATACCCGCTCGCACACTCTCGTAAGACTTCCATGAGCATGATCAACAACTCGTCGCCTTTCACTCTCTTTTTTCGATTTTTCGCAAACCCGTCCCCCGTTCCCCGTGTGTAATGTTTTCCGACGGACTTGAAAATCGGTGTCGCGATTTAGCCATTTTTCCAGAGATGTTCGATTCGTGGCATTTACTTTCGTTATGAGTGTTGAGTCACATACATATTTTGTTTTTCTTTTGAAAAAATCAAAATACAGCCTAATATCCTACAAATCTCCAAAAGATCCCAGCTACAATCCAAACCCATATTTGGAACAATTTAAGATAGGAAAAATTCAACACTGCAAGCGTCGTATCGCAGCATTAATTGCTCCCAAAAAAATAAAGCGCGTCAACCCCATTTAAAGCTATCGGCGGCACTGTTTTCGTAGTATGACCCTTGAAGCGACGTTTAAGAGCTTTTTGGAAAGTTCCTTGTTCCGTTAGGCTTTCTTGTTGTTAGATTAGGCACTCCTGTCCAAGAGGTCGTACCATTTTGGGTGGAAATGGTGAAGCTTGACCGAAAAGAGATCAACATTCCACCGAGAACACACCGAACCCTGAACTGAACCGGAGTCCATGGGGACATAATGGAAAAAACTGTGACCGCTACCGAAATGGGGGTCGGAGAAGACTTGTTGACGCCGATTTTGGAACACCCCCGGACCTTTACCACGGCGGGGAACAATTAAAACGAGCGCATGATTAATTGATGCCGTTGATTCTTGTGTGGTGTGCGTTTGGGCGATTCTTACCGTGAGGAGAGGGAGTCGTTAAGCGTTTGTTATTGTACTACTGCTTCAACTCCGTGAGAGGCGGACCAACTGGACGGTTGTTTCGAAGCAGGCCCGATGATGTAGGTCGAGTGTTTACTGTAAAGCAGGAAGACGTCGGACTTAAATCTCGGTTGCTGCGGTCGGAGGAAGATGAAGATGGATAGAGGACCGTCTTTGAGGCATGCGCGAAGTTGGGAGACTTGGCGGGCTGTGGGCCTGATTGGGAGTGTCGTTCAATCAATGGGCTCAATAGAGATTTATTCCGGCCCGGGTCATCCACGGGCAGTCATGCAAGGAAGGTCAAGCGAGCACTTTGTTTTAGCATTGCCGTTTTGAAAGCCATTGCGCTTGTCCGGTGTATTGAGTATGTTTGGAATATGGAGCTCCAGTACACTTCACGGACGTCCGTTGACTTGGACTTGGAGGCCATTTTTTATCTTCAAAAGGTACTTCCTTCAAATGCTGGTGTTCCGTTTACCACACCTTAAACTTCCTGTAGCTTGTGCTGGAAACTTCTTGTAGTACATTAACAACTCCGATTTCTGTGGACAACTTGAGAACATGGTCATGATCGTATCGAGCTCATTAGAAAGGAATAGGAATGTAACTTTCTTTTTCACCGTCTGCTCTGGGTGTGGGTGTGTGGTTATCGACAACTCCGCATCTCATGGTCAGACTCCTCTCCGAGCGTTACTTGCAGCAGTAGCCCGCCGTGATATCATATTTCGAACCAACAGCAGCAATGTCGATTTCTGCTACGTTTGATCGAATTTTGTATCACTGCTGCCCAGCCACCCCGTGACACATACCGGACTTGCGTACGCAACGTATCGTTACGGCTACGATTAAAGGCAAACCGTCCACAGAAAACAGCATGTGTTCACCGGGAACAGCTACCGGATTTCACCCGGGGCAATAAATCTTCGGTGGAACGTGTTTGGTTGGTGGGGAAAATCTGTGATACGGTGAAAATGCTCTTGCTGCATATGGAGCATGCAGGAGTTAGGTCCAGTAGCTTGGTACCGCTAGCATGTCGCTGAGACGTTAAGTATGCAAACCCCCCGGCTTTGGACCACATGCATGATTTACTCTTTTGCGCGGGGAGTTCTTTCCAGTAGAAAGCGTTGTCCGCGGTTGGCTCAAGTTACGTTACGCACGTCGGATATAGGCGTATGATCTCCAGACCGTCGGCGGTGCTCTGATTTCCCGTCCGCTGGTCGTAACGTAACCACGTAGGGCGGCGGCTTCCTATAGAGAGGTGGGCTTTGGTGAAAGGCAACCACCGATTGAACCATCGCAGCGTGATTATATGCGACGGAACTCTAGCTCACCCCATGTTTTGTGCTTTAATTAGATTGCAAATTGGTGGTGCGTTGCTGTTTTTTTTCGCATTCATCAAGTTTGTCTGCGGGTAAGCAGTCTTCACATACGAATTCTTTCGGTTCAAAACGGTAAGATAGAAACTAGTAGCAGCAGCAAAAAAAAAAAAATAGGTAGTGCAGGTTGTGTACGTTACGCCTATCACACTATCAAATAAGTACTGGAAGGTCACTCGTCAACGTCTCGGAGAAACGTGTCAAACAATAACTTACCCCCGGGGGTAGCCTCATCGCATCGCTCGCGTGTTACAGGTGCGCACCCTGGACATCAGGTACCTGACAATCACGCCGAATGTAGCCGCCCGTCTCCCCATTAAACCATGATTTATTTGACAATCGTTTGCGGGCTCGTAAAGCCCCATTGTCAAACGCAAAACAGCGTGCTACGAAATTAACACTCATTTCTGAAGCGATCATGCCGCCCGAGGAGGAGAGGTGGTCAAACGGAGGAGAGGATGTCGCTTTTCTGCAAAATGTGGTAACGTCCGGCAGCCGTAGCTCATCATCACAAAGTCAAATTATCAATTTGTATGCTAATAATTAAACGATTCAGTGGCCACTTCTAGTGAACTTGCGGCGTGACCTTGAGGTAGCTGAAGTTTGATGCGGATTTGGGAGTTACGTGAAACTTTAAGCGGATCCTGGAGTTTTAGACCACGGTTAATATGTCGAACGCTAATGCACAATGAATGTAGATTAATGTGGGAACTCATTAGTACCGATGCCAGATGCCAGCAAATATGAGGAACTCTTTTTCGCGATCGCGTAGTTTTCTTACATCTCCAATGAATTATTGAACTTCACTGGAGATAGTGCCTGCAATGTCTGGGTTTGGTTTGAACGATGACTTGAACTGGATGTAAATGTTTTTTTGTTGTTCGAGCAGATTCGAGCAGTCGCCGCAACGCTTGATGATCATTTCGCGTGCCGCTTGGCGCCGGTTCGACCGGTTCGGGTCATATTGGGTCACCGAGAGTACGAGAGTTGTGCTCTGCTGGACATACTCAGCATACGAACGGAAGCGGCCAAGCCCTGCTGACACACATTATCGTGCCTTCGTGCGTCTCCGGATTGGTAGCGTGTGATTTATAGGACGGGTAGGGGAGAGTGATGGGGATAGCGTAAAGAAGGTCGCCATTAAAAAAGACGATTGCGCGACGTGCTGCTCGGCGGGTCGCGGCGTCCGATGGCAAAAACGCAACACGCACACGCCCGTCTTCAGTCGGAGCAGCCCGGCACATTCCATGATTTCGCGTACCGTGAAGCGCCAGTCACTGATTCTTTGTGTCGCCCTTCGTTACATCCCGCGCCGGCTCTTCCTCCAGGTACGAGTGAAGCAGCAAGCTAATGAATGCAGCTTGTTATTCGCGATGCAGAGTCCAGCGTAAGTGATGAATCGGTGTATTTGCTGTACATTGGGTGAGCGCAATGAAACCACACGCGCAACAAACCGGACCAAACGATCCCACAGGCCTAGCCGCCCGGCAACCGGGTTGACCTAGTGAAGAGAGTGTACCAGCAGATTGTTTTGTGGCTTCTACAGGATGCGTTGCCGAGTGGGTGCTGGAGAAGGTATTGTTTTTTAATGCTCATCGTAATAATAGTGCCAACACGTTCGAGTTGAACCGAATTGAGATGCAGTTTTAAAGTACCGCGATGTGAGTCAATCGCAAATAAGAGTGACGTTGTTGATGGAAGAGTCATGTACAACTGTTCCCACATCCTCATCACGCGCGCTGTTCTCGGTATTAAACATGACGAGCTGTGACCGGGGGGCAGTAGAAAGCAAGGATTTATTTCCAGCGCCCGCCGCAAACCCGTGCTCCGTGAGTCACTGCTATGGTTTCACTTGCATTTACTTTCGATTCCATCCAGCACGCAGCGGGCGAGGAATCCAACCAACGACTGGATGTCCACCCGGCGATGTCTTCGGTCCTTGGAGGGAAGGGGTGGGCCTGTGAGCATTCGATAAGGTTGCTATGGGCGCAGGTTTTGGTCATTTCTTCCCTACAAGGCGGCACCACCAACGGGGGCCGCCTTTCTGTCTGCCCGTGCCCGTTTGGGTCCTGCTGCGGTATCAATTTAAATTCCCTGGCGGCCCTCGAGATTTTTATTTCGATTTTTTTCTGTACCCCCGCGGTACGGCTCGAAGACATTTGCATACAATGGGCGGTGGTACGTATGGTGCGGTGGCTAGTGTACGCGGTACCGAGTGAGAAAAGAGTGTCCCTGGAAGCGAAAATCTGAAGGTAGATTGGTTTTTTTTCTGTTTGTTTTCTCACGATATATGCGTTTGCTTGGGTGGTGATGGTTTTGCATTGTCGTTGGATCCGGTTGTCGGGTGACAATGATGCAGGCAAAACTCTTGGGAACATTTTCTGTGGAATGTTAGTTGCGCGGAATTAAAAGCCACATCGTGTTTTGTGCAATTAGTGTAATACAAATGGTGTTGGAGTGGTACTAAAAATTTGCGTATTAATTCACTTCATTTACTTGTTAGTTGGATGATTTAGTTCTCAATTTGGCAATTTATTTTAAAATCTTTTTCCTCTCTTTAAATAAACGATAGGCTTTGTCCACAATAATTTTAAATAATTTATAAATAATCCGGATTTTTCATTGTATTAATGAGCATCATTCAGTTGCGATTGGGTAACAATTAAGTTAGGCATGAATTTTAGGATGAACTAGGATGAACTAAAGCATTATTTATGGATTATTCCATTACAGTCAAAAAGATAGAAAACAGAGCACAAAAGGAGTAAATTAATACCGAACTCAACATCCTTTTTTTTAGTTACTGCTTGCCGTAGTCAAACCATTGGCTCGTCTACTAGTGGTCAGATTATAACTACCCTTACACAAGACACGCTCTTCTTTCGTGTTCCTCTGTGTGGTTTTCTTAATCACGGATCCGACAAAACACCCTACGGGAGCCCAAAGCTGCTGCTTCTGCTGCTGACCGGCACATTCAATTACCGGGAGAAAATCATCAAATCGCACTGAAGGCCTTCCCTTTTTTCTGCACACAACACAGCAGACCCTCGACTGACAACCGTGTAACTGGTCGGGTGTCAAAACAAAGCTGCTCTAGGTAGGGCAGGTTAGGGAAAAGAAGCGAAATCTCTTCGGGGGCCGCGGAGTAGCAGCAGACCGAAGATCCGAGGCACTGTGAACTATTCATTAGTGGCCGGGTGCTGGAAATGTTCGCGAAAAACGTGAAATATGAATCTACGAGGCGTTCTTCGTGTGTTCGTTTCCCTTTCCCAGTCCGGGTTGGGAAACCGCTGGCGGTCATGGGAAGCCGCAAATGTCGGCCACGCCACCGCTCGTTTGGAGAGCTTTTTTTCTTCTTCTAACGGCCTTCCCTAACGGTGACGATGAACTCCACTAGAGTTTGGGAGGCGAAGCTGCCATCACGGAGCGATCAGAGGCACGCGGCATATCATGCGGCGATGAAGTCGACAGCTTATAGACACTTATTTATCATCGACCGATCGATCACCGCTCTCGCCGGCCTTATTTCTCACTCATTCGGCTTTAATGGTTCTGTCACGGATGTTTCGCGTTTCTTCGATGCGGCTGTGCCGCTATCTCTACGCTGTTAGCTGGTTCCTTTTGTGATGGATGGCGGGTTGCGGAGAAGGAAACTGCCCCAGAGGCCGTTAGAAGCCCTTGGAATGTGGGAAGATGAGCTCGAGTGGATGAGCCGCTTATTTACCGCTAGATGAGGATCGGTTGAAGGGAAGAATTGGGCCGACTGCATGTTCTAAATGTTGTTATAAAAGTTCTTTTATAGCAGCGCAGTGTGAAACACTATTACTTTTGCTATAAATTTTTACACGGTACGAAATGCCTTTTTTTATTAGAAATTTTTAATATAAAATCGATTGATTGATGTTACGATACCACGCGACTGCACGCATTGCTGCAGTAAACAAACAGTAACCTCGAAGTCAATTAGAAACGTAAACCGCAAGCTGTTGTGATGCGCGCGCGGTGCAAATGTGGTTCGTCGTCCGTCATAAAGTAGAGTTAGGCATCGTAACACCACGCCAGCGAAGCAAATTGATTCTCATGGCAAGCGAACGACGCGCTGACGCCAGCGATTGGGAATCAATTGATCGCGGCGGACGAGGAGAGCTGTGGAACGGTGCGAAGGGAATGGTGAGGGTGAGTTTCGTACTAAAAGATACATCGCCTGGCACAACCGATGGGCATTTCTATTGTATCGTGTCAGTTTTATCGCCTACCCTACGCGGAGGAACGCTACCGTCGGGGCAATTATTGATTATTAAATTGAGTTATTGGTCGTAAATTGTGTTATTTTATGCTCACTGACCTTTTGGACGCTTCGCTGAAGGCTATGGTATGAAGTGACATGTAAGCGACTGGTACAGTGAGTCGCAAGTGGTGTGTGATGATTAGTTGACGAGCTGTTATGGCCATTTTGGTCAAATCAATAGTGTGAGAGTACTATAATTATAGGATCTTGAATGAGCACTATAATTATGGCATATCCGTATTTCACTGTCCAACATGATTTCAATATGTCGACACTGGGATTACTAGACACGCCCCTGTGTCTTGAAAGCATAAAGGTATCCCATAACGAGAAGCATTGTTACAGCCACATTGTTTGCTCGTGTGAAGTCGCTAGCTACTAGAGCAAGGGAATTTTGCTGCATCGTTCCTAGGAGACCACTTTGCCGAGACCCACGTGCCTCGGCGGAGGCCAATTAGTGGCTAGTCTCGTGCGCATTCTGAACCACTTTTCCACCTTTGGGGAAGCATTCCAAACGGGGGGAGAGCGGGGAGCGGGGGTTGTTCACCAGCTCTACTCCGAACCACACCTCGCGTTCCGCGATCGAACACCAGCGCGTTAAAAAAGGGCAAAACGAGAGCAAAACCTGGTGCTCGGTACGATAACTCGTCGTTCGTAGTCGGCAACCAACCGCCGGATTTCAAGGCGAATGCCTCCGTCCAAGCGGTTTGGGAAGATGGTATCGTTTCGCGAAATCAAGCGTTCGCGCGGGCAGTGATTCTGTGAATCGCGTCCATTGTGTGTTTGCCGCGTGTCTCCACCGCACGACGACCCGCTGGGGGAGGGATTAATTGATTGCGGAGTACCCTCCACTGCGGGGTTATGTTATGCTTTCGTATGGTTTCTTTTTTTTTGTTTTCGCTAGGAATGTGTCTACCATCAAGATCTCGCGTGCGTCGATCGTGTCAGGTATCGGTGGAGAGCGCGGGCTGCAGGAAGATCAGAAGTAAGGAATGTTTCATATCGCCAAAACGGGGGAGACTATGGCTGCAAGATGTCAGCGGTGATCTACGGTGGAATTTACGGCCTTTCCCCGTCGAATCCGGGCAGCAAAGGTCATCGCCGTCTGGAAGAAAGTGTACGGTTAATTGTTTGATACCGATCAACCATTGGTGTTGTTGTTTGACGAGCAGGGAAAAGTGAACGATACTGTTTGTTTTGATAGCTTTCATTTTGCAGCGATAACTTATAGCATAAGAACTGTCAAAATGATGCTATAAAATGATATAATTTTTGCTAAATCAATCCTACAATTTTATATTTGTTTACTACATAGTCACAGCGCCATCTGTAAGCGAAATTGTGCATTCGATTCGTGGCGAACTCGCTTCGTATCTGATGTTCGTTTTTGGGTGGAGAATTTCCGGAGGCATTCGCACAAACCACTTTCATTGTTGTCTCGGTTTGCAGCACATGATGCGGCTCCGTTTATGTAGGTAGAACATATGCCTGCCGGCCAATTCCGGTGAGCGCCTTACAAATAGGTCAGACACGCGAAGATGGCTATCGGTGCCTGCCCGACACGATTCCTTAAAAGGACGTGGCCATAATCGCGGTCATCGCGGTAGCAGGCGCTTTGGCAGGGCGATCTTGGTAACGTAATACCACCACCGTGCGGCTGCTGTATCGGGAGTCGAGAGACGTTCCTTGACTAACAACCCAATTAGTTGCAGGCGTCAACTTCTAGGTTGCCCGCGTTTACTACATGTACGGAGAGTATGTTGGACATTTAAAAGCTGGTTCGCTAAAAAGACGACGCGTCTCGCACGGCGTGTCTACTGTCTCCCGTGATCGATACTTTCGGTACGAAAAGGGGTTTAATTAAATCAGTGTGTACCAGAGCGATGCGCACGGTGTGTAGAACACCACAAATAGTGCTACTACCCGAGAACACGTGTTATTGATTCCGTCGTGCGTCGCCGTACCATACCTCCACCGAACACTCCGACGTCGGGAAGTTTGAAAGTTGTTCGCACCGTGTAACAACTGTGATTTACATGGAGCGAGAATGGTGTGCAGGCAAATACGGGCAACAGCAATCAGAGCCCGCCTACGGACCGCTGCTTGCTTTGCCGGGGGTGCTAATCGGTTTTAGGTGAAGATTCACCTCGACCTGTAAGCGCCTGCCTGTGTAATCGATAGGTGCGCGTGTGACGCGTTCTCACCATTGTCGCCAACGAATGGCGCGACAAATCTTAACCGCAGCATTTAATAACGAAACATGGAACCGAACAAACCCGTGGTTTGATACAGTGGAAGATATTTATAGCACTTAGTTCGCATCTTTCTAGTTCACCGCATCTGCTTATAGAGGGCGCTTTCGTCCACGCTTAGTGTGGTGCATATGCAAACAACGAGCCTACACCTTTTCTTTCGCATAAATTTCACCATTTAGAGAGCGGACAGCTGTCAAGGTAAGGGATAGAAGGCGAACGTCGTACGTCAGTCGCCGAACCGAGGCGCCAATAACGTAACGGCGGCGATACTCTCTGCGTACGCGCGTATGTAATTGGAGTGCTCATAAATCTTTATGCCGGAGATCGCCGCAACCGGGCGAGAATCGGGTGACCGGTTTTCCGTGTTGGCGAGGTTAATTGTATGAATTATGGGCGAACGAGTTGGAGGGAGTGACACATTAAGCAATGTGCATCCAATGTGCACGCAGATCCCGATCCGAGAGATGTGGAGCGAAAGAAATGAAGTAGCTGCTGTGCTGTGGAGAGGTGCATTAAGCTTAGGCATAGACATTAGCTCTGGAGCAGACCGGTGGTGACATGATTCGTTCGGACACCGCTGCGGCTTAATGGAGTCTTGTTGCGTGTGGTGCGAACTGAACAATTAATATCCATTTGGAAGGAAGGCGAATGGATGAAAAGCGCAGACTTTAAAACTGTTTTCGGTAAGCGATCCAGGATTGTTGACAGTAGGTTCAAAGGAGACTCAGGAGTGATTGAGTTTTCAAGCCATATAAAAACCACTGTTTCCAAGCCGGAAACCAGTTGGGTTTCGTTCCATATGTACTAGCTAACAGAACAAGATTGTCCTGAAATTATCTGACCGATCGGGGAGACGTGACTTCGTTGTTAATTCCCTTCAATAAATTCAATCCAGAAAGCGCACCCATAAGATGGTGTTGAGCAAGGAATGGAGCAGCCATTAGCGCGGAATTGATAGTTGATTAACTCATCCGTAGATTGGTAACGATCATCGGATGACTCTGTTTGGGTGCAGCTATAGGATGATGCACTCTTGCTTTCTAATTGCCAGTGACAACTGCCCATTGACGTTTTATTGGGGTGCACGTCACAGACTTGGGTTAACATGCTGTCACGGAGTGGTGCGAAACGTCCAGAGACACACGGGCCTCTGCGTTGCTAACAAACGGATGAAGCAGCTTGCAGCAGTAAAAGTTTATTATGATAAATCTTTTTCTGTCAAGGCTTGGTTTTTCGTTTCGTCTGATCGACGCACATGCCGATATTTTTTTTCCATATCTTTTGTTTTTAGATTGCCTTAAAGACACATTTAATTCATTTGTGATCCAGATAGTGATTTTAATGATTTGCTGTCAGTTTAATATTCCAGCAAATAATCGATGAAACTTTTTTATATATTCCTTTTTTAACAAATTTTGTATCTTGTTAAATAAATATTTTCCGATTTTTTATACTTGTTTCGAAAACTTTTGCCATTGCAGTTTTCCGTCGTCTGTTTTAGATAAGAGCGGTGGTTGGATGGTGTTCCAATAGCCGGATTCCTTAGGAAATTGAATCCCTCACCTCTTTCTCATAAACGAAATTGATTGAATTATGTCCAACTTGCTGCAGTTTATGAACAATTATAGTAAAAATACAATAAGAGGTGTTTAAAACTATTAGCCTCTATATTGATGGGAGGAATATATTCAAACTGTTCTATAAAGTTGTCTTTTTACTTATCGCAATTTTATTGGTGCGATTTGAAATCGCCAAAATTTACAACTGACTATTGCTTCGTTAAAATCGCGTTAAAATGTCTGAATGTTCAGAATGTTTGCTATAATGTTTTGTTGCCCTGATCGTTTAAGAAAACACATGGTCTCATATGCATATAAATGCTTCCGGCACGCAAACCATCCTCAAAGGCACGTAGCTAACATATTATCTTCTTTTACCATTTATCCACCCGAAAAGTTAATCAAACGTGCTCGCGGGAAGCACAATTTGTACCGCCGAATTCGTCTCACCAAATCGCGATGATGGGAAGAACACCGAGAGTGAACACAGCAAAATCCCATATGGTCGAGTCTGGCCCGTGTCTCTTCCCGTGTCTGTGCCGCGCGGTTGTCTCACTTTGTTGCGGCGAAACTATTATTGCGTTAGAAAATGGCATACAGCGTCGCAAACGGCGGCTGGATGATGACGTTGAGTAGCGTCTCCTCTCTTCGCCGGGTACAATGACCTGCAGTGTGTGTGTACCATATGCTGTCAGTAGCGTCCACGACGCGTTTTGGTGCGCGGAAAAGCCGAGTGCGGGGAACGCTGCCGTGGCCGTCTCACTCTCCTGATGATGATGGATACATTTCTGGCTCACACGGTGCTTCTCGTCGGGTGTCGGGTGCATTTTCGGAACGTCGGGAACGGGTTGTCTTTGGTGTGGTGCCGATGGAAGAGGAAAAGGGGATGCATTTGCATCTCGTGTACCGACTTTCTTTCGGTTGCGGCTGCAGCAGGAAATGAAATCTATTTTTCGCCTGCATTATTTAAGGTCTTCGAACGAGCGAACGCCGCGGAGCGTATGGCATTCATTATTGTGTAGTTCGGCTATGAGATGGGATAAAGCAGCAACAGGCCAAGCACTTTATGTGCTGCGGGTTGCGTGCGAACCCTGTGCCGCCAACTCGGTTGCTTATGGTCTGCAAAGGCCACTTTGAAGAATGCAAAATTTATGACGATCGCCCCGCCGAATCGTCTTTGCAAGTAGTAAGGTCAATGAGCGGCAGCTATTGCTGTGCAGGATGCATGCGGATCTGAGATTTGGTCGTGTGTTTATGCAACAGAAATTGTTTGAAATGTTTTGCTTGCTTAAGATTCATGTTAGTTTCACTCTCTGGGAGGTGCGAAAAGGGAAATAACGCATGCGAATAAAATCCGGCGGAAACAGTAATCGCCAGAACGCGTGCGTGCAATAAACATCCTTCACACAGTGATCCACACGTCGTTTAAGCCTTCCCGACACTAACGATGACACGGGCTGCTTACTAAGAGCGATTTATTAGTTTATAGGAATCGTGAAGCGTCTATGATCTGATTCGCTCCGTAATCCGATTCGTGTGAGTTATTTCGAAGTATATTATGGCATAAATTTGAATCTTATATTTTCAAAAGAACACTAGTTTATGTTCAACATTTAATTATATTTATTTCTAAAAAATTAACACCTTCTGTTCATTTATCCGCACCCACTTCTTTGAGGGTTCCGAAACGTCATCCCGTCATTCACCGTTTGACGTATGTTGTGGAAGCGCGAGGCGAACTAAAACCTCACACACTCCTCTCCCCTTTCCCAGCCAACATCAGCAACTAATCTGCTGGCGATGATGCCAATTCGGTGTTTGGCCTTTCATCGCGAACACTACACAGTGGAGAGTTGCCTGCTAATCCTATCAAAAATCAATCGCGCTCGGGTCGGGTTAGGAGCGTAAACGAAATTAATGAACGTTTTACGCCAATACGTTTTGCTCGCTGCGTTCGCTTCTTCTTCGTCTGCACGTCAATCGATGATCGGTCGGAAACGTGTTGGGTGGTTAATCTTGATTTTTACGGATGCTGGGAAGAAATTTGGGGCAATCTTTCGGGGCGTAACCGGGGGTGGAAGAAGGCATGGCATTAGCAGTTGTGGAGCGTTTATTGTGGATATTTAATTGAGAATGTTTAATTAGATATAATGTACACAAATGTAAGCATTTAGAAAACTTTGTTTTTTTACAAGTAACAGTGTAGATAAACAAACACTGTCAAGATGTGATATTTAGTAACTGTCAAACAGACGAGTTGACAGCTGTCAAAATGACAGAAGTTACTGAAATGGATTAGTTCGCTTCGGTTCTTCAATAGAATCACTAACCGTAGTGTCTAGATAATAGGACGTAAATCTAAAATTTTTTATATTAAAATGATCCAAAATCGCATTGTTATTTAGCTTCTTAACGACAAAAAGATACTATATGACAGCTGTTAAAACGGCAAATTGTCATAATGCTAATGCCTTATAGCTACTGTATTTAAAATCCGTCCAATGTTCAGTATCATCCTCTAAAGAAAGCGAATGTCTTTTATGATTCGCAACGCTCTCTTCAACCCGATTGTGCTGGGAAGCACCCTAAAGCAGCAGTCGAGCATCTCGTTTCGTCGATCCATTAATCTCCAACGCACCAAGTGCGCGCCCCACTCGGCCCTTCTGCTCGTCCCGCGTCCCAGCCGCCTGCAGCTATGCAATTTGATGTAGTTAGCTTCGGTTAGCTGATTTCTAATTCAAATTGCAAGAAAGGGAAGGTCCGTGTGCACGTTCCGCCGAGAGCATGTTAACCTTTTGACACCGTGCAGGGGTAACAGCGGAGATTTCTTCTCGGGAACCTTTTCCCTGCCGCGGTGGCAGGCGGAAGCTCTGCCAGTTTTCGGTGAAAGCTTCAAACGCCAATTAAGTATGCGAATTGTTCGTTTATGCCAGCCGCACCGCCGACACTCCGTACTACTAACGAGATCCGCCAAGATGTTAGAGTACACAGTAGGCACGTGAGGTCAATCAACTGTGCGATGAGCCATAAGTGTGATTGGGACACAATTGAGAGCGTATGAATCGTTTACAACATGATGAAGCCGTTTCGGCCGTTTCGAATTACGTCCCGGCCAACAACTGTTGACTAATTTGATGCCTGTGTAATGGGAATTAGACAAAAAAAAAAGCGCATCTCACCTCAAACGCTTCCAGAGTCATCTTTCTCACGGAACTGAAGTGTCAACTTCAAGCGGGGCTCCCTCAGACGGTACACCTTCACCGAGGAAAAGTAGATAAAAGCTAGCAATTAGATAAATGAAACGCTACGGGTGCGCGCACAGTGTTAGATTGCATTTTGGCCCCGTTACACGCTACCTTCAACGACCTTGTCTTCAGATTGTCATGCGGAATATGGTGGTAGTTTTCGTTATCAGTGGTGTCCCAGGGCGGTTCCGTTTGCAAAGCGACCGCGCGCGCTGACCCTTATCTTATCAACCGCGGGAAATAATCTAACCGTGTAGGTCGTGTTGATTTTGTTTTTGCACCCGATTCTCCAAAATGGATGGTGTGTTGTTTTGACGTTTCGATTTGGGTTTTATTTTTTACTGTATTTCTTCTCGCGACACCGAATAAGTCATCTCGTAAGCTTTCCCTTTTGTCGTATTTTCACCTGTTCTGCATTCTTCCTTGTGCGGTTTCCTTGTTGGCTCATGTTGATTGTTAAATGTTCTTAATAGAGGTTTAATTTAATACAAATTTGCTTCGTTGTTACTTCGGTCTCAGCATTCCATCGTTTAGTTTACTCCACCGTTTAATGATCGCCCCTTTTAATCTATTTTATTCCCTTTATAACTTCCTCATTTGTGCGCTAAAGCATTGGAAATATTTAAAGGTATGCTCGATTTCCTCATCTCGATATTGTCGTAGTTTGTGGTTTCTTTTCATTATATTTTTTGCAAATTCTGGTGACAGTTTGTAGCAAAATATTGTTCTTTTTATGTTATACTCATTATAAATTTGCTAAACGATATAATCTTTATGATTTATAGTTATTTTTTGCAATAAAAAAACACAATTATTGTAGCAGTTGCCCTCAGTTGTTTTCCAAGTAATTCGAAACGTGTTGCTTCGTTTAAAAATCCAATTTCTATATATGTGTGCGTGTTTGGCTTATTTGAATTTACTTTACATACCTGCTCCCGTGGCTGATGCGTTGCTCGGTGCCTTTACTCAATTTGTTTTCGTATCTCTACTTTTCTTCCCGGCCTCTTTTGCAGACCTACACACATTTACATGTTTGCGTAATCATCAACGGACTACCCTGTTGTCCGCCAGCTGTAAGTCGAAAGGTTTTTCGTCGGTTTTGGCTAAAAGTCAATTGAACACAGCCTTGAAAGCATCGGAACGCGCTGCGTTCGTTTGACTTTGTTGTTCCGACCGTTGTTTGTTTTCCATTTTTCGTTCCGTGTGTTTGTTGGTTTGATGTGTTCTGCATATTTTTCAACCTTTACTTTTTAAACTTTTCCTTAACGTTTTCCTTAACGTTTTCCTTAATTCATTATTGTGTGTTGTAATCACAACATTTCCTGGGTTATTTGATTCCATTATTTTCCTCCTTCAACTTTTCATGTATCTTTATCTTTTTGATTGAAACCCTTTAATCTAATTCGTTTGTTCGTGTTTTATATAGTAGTTGAATTTAGAAGCTCTCTTTAATCTACTGCAGTGATATGCTTTTAACCTTAAGCTTCTTGTGGCAAATGCTGCATCATGATCGTTTCTATTTTTGCGGACTTCATGTGTTGTATTGATACATACTAAGAGTTCATTCCGTTGTTTGTTTCGTTAGCAAAAAATATAGTTTTATTTTATCTTCAGGCGCGCCATTTTCAACTTTTCCTTGATTTGTTATACTTCTTTATTGACTTTTTGTTTTTCTTGCATGGTCTGATAACATGTTATAATCGTTAAGCACGTGTGTGTCTGTGCTATAATACACAGCATTTATATCCACTATCTAATCGTTGTATCGTTTTCGTTTTAACGTGTTTTAGGCCTCCCGGCGTGTCGATGACCTGTTCGAAGACTTGCGCGATGGACACAATCTTCTTTCTCTCTTGGAAGTATTATCTGGCGAACATCTTGTAAGTATCTTCAGCCTCACAAAACGTATGAAATTCGATATGCTAATATTACGCTTTTCTTCGGTTGCAGCCAAGGGAGAAAGGAAAAATGCGCTTTCACATGCTGCAGAACGCTCAGATGGCGCTGGACTTTCTGCGGTACAAAAAGATAAAATTAGTCAACATCCGGGCGGAGGACATCGTCGACGGCAATCCGAAGCTAACGCTCGGTCTCATATGGACGATCATTCTGCACTTCCAGGTAGGTGAAGAATCCGTTTTAGAACCAGTAACCAGTCTGACAGAGTGGGAAACTCCAAGTTACTGCAATTTGGAGCAAACTCAAGAACATGGGTTATCAAATAGTTGAATCAAATTAAAACATAAAATCGAATGAAGTTATGACGTTTGTTCTAAGTAGATAAGATTTATTTTAAGGGTTGTTTAAAGGTTTGAGTTAAAGGAGTAGATATTCGATCGCCAATATTTATAGCTATTTTATAGCAAATTTTTAGCTTCATTTGTTACGTTTTTGTTTTCGTTTTCGACACGATAAATCAGTCGAAATAAGAAATAGGGCAAAAATTGCGAAATTAAATGAATTTCCATTGGCATATTTATTGGAAATGAGTGAATACTCACGGCAGTAAATGTCTCTGAATCACCGTAGCATGTAGTGTTTGTTGGGAATGTTTTACATCCGTACTGATCACATTACTCTTCCACTTTTTCCACTTTCCCTATCAATCAAACACACTCAAACTTACATCCACTGCATCTTGCAACAACGCGACGCAACTCTTGGCAAATCACAAATAATCCGCGCGCATGTGTTTAACCTTAAAATCGAAACGAAACAAAATTTCCTTTTCCTCCCTGCTCGGTTGGTTTTCAACGCTCTACCCATACCACCTACCATTTCTCGCTCATCCCCAAATCGCGGCGACATGTGTTCGTTTGATTGGTTGGTGATTGGTTTTCATTCAAAATTCATTACGCATGCGCGAAACACGCGACGCGACGGGACACGACGCTCCGTCGAAATCGCTCCGAAATTCGAAAACATTGAAACATGAAATAAATTATTCCTCCCGCTCACCACACGTCTCCGTCGCTCTACGCACCGGCGTGCGGCGGTATTGGCGCCAATCATTTGTGTAGTGGATACGGCGGGTAAGTTTAGCCTACTAGGATCGCGCTAGCTCCCGTCCAGTGAGCAACCTTCCTTAAATATCCTGCCAAGTTGCCAGTTCGTTTTGCGTTTCGATGTACCGATTATGGCTTTACGCATGTCTCACATTCATGTTCAACATTCATTCATATGCATGGACATCATTTCAAAATCGTTATTGTTCGAACTATGGCGACAAACATGTTCGATTTCGTGTTAAAGCTGATCATGTCATAACGAATATAATTCAAGCAAAAAAAGGAGTCTGAAGCCAAACGTTCGATGCGATACGTAGGAAGTCGTTCGAGTTGCAATCTCCAACCTCGTATTTCGAGTTGCAATTTGCATTCGGCACCACCCAAATCACCAAGGAACCCACCAGCTTACGCTTGATTGACCGTTTGTTGGCGGTTTCCTTGCAACCACGCGTGCTAGACGGCGGATATTGACTAATGAAGAGATTAATGTGCCACTGCCGTAGGTGGGTTTCAGTAAAGTCGCACTCCGGTGCCATATTACTGGGAATGAGTTTGCACGAAAGGTGTCGCAAAATGGCAACCGCGATTGCTGTGTGGGACACATGTGGGTAACGTACTCTTGATATGCTGCAAAATGAAATGAAACACATGTGTCATGAAGTGCGAGTAATTTAAATAAATAAAAATTATTCAAGTAAACAGTCAGAATGAGTTGGATATCACACTCGGGACACTGTTGTACAGTATTGAAGCAGCTCGTGCTAGTCGTTAGCGTGAGCACAACCGGTTCAAATGGCGCCCAACGGATTCGTTTAGAGCTCTGTCTATTTATTATCGCATCAATCAAGCTTCCTCCCCTCTATCACGCCGGCTCTATAACGATGGCAGAATGGAATAATATGCTTGCATGTTTCAAACAACAACTGGTCTTTTTAAGACTCTCCCTCTCTCCTTCAAACAAGGACAGTGATTAAAACATCGCTTACAACTCCTTAACTGAGGAGGAATCATTAACAAACAATTAGTGTATTTTGCGCTCATTAAAGACAGAAAGGAAACCTTCGTGTCGAACAATTCTCCAAGGGTTCGTCGCTTCGCTCCATCTGCGGAGTCTTTTGTATATTGTGAACGATTTCCGGTCGGTACTATAATACCCTATCGATCACCGCCTTCACGCAAAATCACTACCAGAGCACGTCTCGCAATACTAGTCGATTAAAAATGTCTCCCACATCCGGTTGTTGAGAGCAGCCGAAGCGTTGGCGCGTTTATTAGTATGTCGTTCTGCGCGTCGGTGTTGATTTTTTTTAGTAAACGAAATTTATAGCGATTCTTATGGGGCCCAAGATCACCCACCCACTCCCACACGCGGGATCAGCCTTAGTGCCGAGCTTGATCGTGTTCAATATCACTCGCTGACACACACAGCAACCAGCAGTAGGTGCAGCTGAGCTGCCCATTCGCGAATGTTTGTACGGTCCGTCACCTTCACGCTACTAACAGCGCTAGTAGTTCGTTGTAGGCGTGTGGCACAACTTGCTCACCTTTAGTTTTATGAATGAATTTTCTATGTTGCCTCGCATGTGTTCGGAAAGGTGGCAGCGTGTGTGCGATATTTTTATAGCTCGTAAAATAAGAAGCAGGGGCGAAGATTCGTGAACGGGCGGGGCAGGAATGTGGTGGTTCATGGACTGTCTGTGTGGAAAGACTTGCTTGCATGGGTGGTACAAACAGATTAATTTATGGCGTGCTTTGTTTTTTTTTTTACGAATTCAATTTAGAGAAATGAGTTTTTCAGCCCACCTTGTTCTGGGTTTTTTTATATATATTTTCGTGTCATAAATACTGTTTTATCATTCAACAATCTATTGGAGAGCGCTATGTTTGTTGAAATGAACCATAAATCAATTGTTTTATTTCTACCTCTTTATAGGTGGTGATGAACCTTATGATTAAATAATTATATTCTATTCACCTGAAAACGGTTAATCAATTACCATCCCGCGTATTTATCGGACGTGTTTCATCTTCACCGACCGGATCGCTGATTTATGACGCATCCGGTGTGCCAGATGCGCACCCTAATTGGTGCTCATCGATCCAACCCTCCCGTTCGGCATTGTTTTTGTAGGCAGCGACAGATCGCAGCGTCGATAGATTGTACGCTTGACAAATTAATACAAAGTCACGCAACATCGAGCCGTGTGCAAGATAAGATGATTCACATTTCATGAGCGCCGCGGTTTTTAGTGTAGAAAAACGAGGAAGTGGCTGCCACATTGAAGTTGGGTATGCTTAATCGGCCCAAAAAGGAACCGATTTAGTACGCCGAATGATTAGTTTTATGGTTCCCGGGGGAGCATACTAATCTGTAATATGAGTAATTCAGGGTTTATGATTCACAACACGCAGCGTTCGCTATCGTTTTAGATAGTGATGGCTAATCTTATTTTTTCCTTCGGACTCTAAAGGGAGTTGTAGGTGCTCTAGTAGCAGGCTAGTATAACAAAAAAAGAAAAACAAGCCGTGTAATGTTCTACGGTGCGCGATGTTTCAGCGTTCCGTATTTATGTTGCATAACGAGAACCTCTTTCGAAAACTATTTCCATAACCCTTTAGCAGCCCCGTGGCTTATGAAATCGCTCATCAATATTTAATATCAACAGCAGCTCGTGATGCATACACTTCAGACGGAACGGTGCAAACACGGTCCCTTTTGTGACCGCTTTGAAGGGCTTCTCTCATACGAGTGGTTCGCAACCTACGCAAAAATGCGCGCCTTTCAACACATTTGAAAGATATTGACGGATGCTGCCATCCATCGAGTCATTGTCGGTGCCATAAAAAAAACATAGTTACTTTTCAATATGGGATAATCAACTTTATATCTTCTTTTTATGCACATACCAGGCGGTTTTCATAAGCAGTCAATAAAATGGGAAGCAAAACTAAGCGTCCACATCATAATGCAAATCCACTTACTCAAGGGGTATTAATCTCGAGGAAAAATCTGCCGCTCATAACCGATCGATGCCTTTTTCTCACAACCCAATATACCCCGCCTGCTCTCCGGTTTGCCACGATGGAGGCACACGCATAGCACTGCATTTTGATATAGAAAATCTGTCAACACGTGTCGTGCGCCGACAACCAGCAGGATGATGATGGCGCGGTTGTCTTTGAGCTAGATATGTCATAAAACAGAAAGGGGCCAACCGATCACAATCCACCGCACGCACACCCCGGGAACGGCCGGTGGTGGGGAGGAATTATTGGCCATATGCGGGTGCATCTCGTCCCACACGACGCTTTAGGTTGTGAGTAGCAAAAGAGGCAAAAATAAAATCCTTCGCCACCGCTGACAACCCAGCGCAGCTACTCAGTTGCCTTCTACATGTACTGCTACCTCCGTCGTGTTGTCAACGACGGTCGCATCATCCTACGCATTTGGCCGCGTTACGCGGCTGCTGGTGTGATTGTGTCACCATGGAGAAGGTTTTCTTTGAGCTCCGTACCTTGACGTAAAGCCTCGTCGCAAGCATGCCATGCACTCGTCTCAACCGTTCAGTGACGGGGTTCAAAATTTAATCAAAATTACCATTATGGCAAATCGAGTCGTGGACGATGATGTGGAGGCTTTTTCTAAAGTTGTCTACTTCGACACGTAATGAAAGCGCGTGCGTGTTATGGGACGCAATGCAGAATAACAATTATGCAAAGTTTTAATCATTTATTAATAATTCGAAATCAACTCCCTGCAAGACAGCTTACTTGGTACATGAAGTTTGCTGCGGTTTCAAACGGTTTAGCCGAGACACATCGCGTGCCATAAAAGTTGCTATATTTATCCGCAAGAGGGCGCCATCGACACGAACTTGCACAATGGTCTCAAACCGGTCGGATGTGTTGCTCAACAATTTATTTTTAAAATTACAAATTATTTATAGAAACTCGTTTGAAACATCCAGTTTCGAACCAGAAAAGGTAAGTAATAAATATGATTTGAATAAGGGTATTATTTGCAAATTAGGATACCTTTTTAACCCTCCTGCATCCCATCAGATATCCTTAATTGGAATGATCGATCGCGTTTGGATTGGATAAATATTTATTTGTCACCCTTCAAAGATTATGAAAACAGCAAGCGATGTATAATGCATAAGCGTGGCAAATACACAAAGTACAGTGAGCATTTAAAGATGTGGCAATTTATGGCAACGCTTTAGCTTTGCGCTCGTGTGCCGAAGCCAGTGATGGATGGGAACCATCGTCTCCCGGGGATATAGCGGTGGATTGATTTATGCTGATCAATTGCTGCTTGTCTTCGTCGCTAAATTGATACTTGGCGTTACAGCGATACTGATTTAAATGAAACTGCAAATGTAATCGGTCTTCCGTTTCTGGGTTAAAGCTAAGGTAAAGACTGTGTTTTTGCTTGTTTTATTCAAATGATTGTTTATCAAAAACGAATTTTAATAGCTTAAGCGGGAGAGCAAGATGATGTTCTTTCATACGGTATAAAGGTATTTTTTTTAAAATAAAGCACACGCGTCGATGCAGATTTATTGGTGACGCAACAAAGCCCACCCCAGAGCATTAGAAACCAGTAATCCTTCGTAGTTAAATCAGTTCGTACGAAAGGCGGGGGGAGTGGTATCAAGTATGTTGATTTTGCATAAAATCGTTTTACACTTGATTGCATCCGCTACCCGGCATGTTACTGCTGCTGTTGCTGTTGGTGAAATAGCAAAACAAGTCACTCTTCCATCCTCCACCGCACGGGTAATTCGTTTTACTATGCTATGCTTTGTGGTTACCGGTAGTGACACAGATGCCGGTTGCTAGTGGTTGGTGGTCTCTTTTGTACTTCACCGCAACCGACATTTAAATGCAGTGAAACTGATGTTTGATAGTACCATTAGCTGCTGTTAGTGCTACCGGTGGGGAAACTGGGAACCGCAGCATGGAGGGTAGGCGTGTGAGTGCGCAAGGATTTACATGAGTTCAATTAAAGTAAGCTGATAGGAGAATATGGGCCGATCGCTTGCGTGATCTGTCAAGCTGATTTAAATGATGTTAATCTTTTTGTAAACCATCGGTTCATTTTGGTCCTTCGTGCCGGATTGGTTGTAGTTTTATAGCGATGAAGTGATTAGTTTTATAACATGTATTTTCTGTGATTACTTTCTTTTTGTATTTTTTATACACAATATTGCAAAATTATGATGAGTGAGTTTGTTTGGTATGATCCTCACCAAATAACAAACCGATTATAGCAATGCCAGTTTACCGGATAAATCATCCTATCGCGAAAGATCAAACGGCTTAAAAAATTAACGTCAATTTGCAACATTCACCATTGAATGTTCGGTCTCTGGCTGTTCAAAGACACATTAATGCGAGATGCGCCCCCTAGTGTATCGTCAATCCAATTCGCATCGCCACTAATTGGCACTGTTTTGGCCGCCTTTCACGGCTGTTCGGTTTTTATAGCCGATTTGGTGCGCGGCGTTTGAACCGTCCCGACCGGGCGGGCTCTATAAGTGCAACTTTTTCCTGCCCAACCATTTTCCCAAGCTGTGTTATCTTTTCGATTGAGATGTTTCCTCACCCGCGGTCCGCGTGGATTTGTGTTGTGCTTTAAAGCGGAAACCCCATTTCCTTCGCTTCCGACCGTAATGTTTCAACCACCATCACCACCACCGGGTGACACAAATTTGGAGCACGAGCGTAAAAACGAAGCAGTTTGCGACCATCAACGTGTTTTGGCGGGGAAGCTCACCAAAAAATAATGGGACCAATTCGGAAGAACCGGGAGTTGTCGTTTTCGGTGGCGAAAGGGAGCTTTTAGCGGGTTCGTCTTTTGTCGTGGCGTGTGCGCCCGTTGTAGTCTTTTGTTTTCCCATTTCCCCGGTATTCTTGCAGGAAGGAAGGGTGTCGCTATTGGACAGCGTAATAATAACACAATTTCCTCTTGAAAAAAAATATGTTCATCCTCATCATGCCCCTCGGGTGATAGATGTTTGGTCCGGAAAGGGTCACTAGGTTGATTGTTTGAACGAATGGTGAACGGGCGCTGTGAGAGAATGTTTTAAACGCATATTTCACGGTCGTGTGCGAGGGTGCAACCGGATTCTCACGGATCGGCCAAAACAAAGCGCAACAGATGCGAGACCGACCCAAATTTATCGATAAAAATGATTGTGTTTTTTTTGTTGTTGTTTCTGACAGAGTAAAAAATGACGGTTAATTCTACTTAAGCTTCGATTCGATTTAACTTACGACAGTTTCGCATTAGATAATGGAACAAAACTGGGAAGTAAAGTAAACACGAGACTAAAGCAATAACTGTTGATAAGAACACATCGCGGCTACCTTCTAAATTATCGATGTTTTTTTTATCACCACGAACAAAAAAATCCACCGCAGAAGCGTTCTGTTTCGCTTTGGATATTGTGTAAGATAATGGTTTCGATACCTTACGCGTTTCACATTCGCGCGCCTTTTCTGTTTGCTTTGGTGAGCGTTTAATTTGAATGTACAAATTTCTACCACCATTACCGGCACCAACTGAATGTCGGTTTTGGCGTTTTCTCGACCGGAACCTGGTGCAGAGCGGCGAAATGTTTGGCGTGGAAAGCCACTGGGACGCTGCATGAAATTAAGTGGAAGACCCACGGGAAAACGTCGTACCTTCTGGGTGCTGCTTGTAATGAGGGCGAACGCGTTACGGGAGGGATCACATTTTCCTTTTGTCTCGACCGAGCAAGCCAACCGTAAAGTTCAAACGGTGGGGAAGGTTAAGAAAAGCTGTCGTCGTCGTCGGTACGGTATGAGAAATTGGATGTAAAAAGCATGCTTCACGGGAAAAAAAAGAATGGAGGTATTAACAAAGTAACTTATGAAGTGTGCGTTTGTATGTGGGGGATGCAGAAGAAAATGCACGCAAAAGAAATGTTCCTTTGCGCCCCTTTTTTCTGACAGCGGATGTGGTGCAACGGTGGTGGCCCTCACAATGCGGGTTCGTTTTCGTTTACCCATGTGGCAGGAAGGAATAATTTAATCAGCTGTTAACGTTCGTTACAGCAGTGCACCTGGCGACGAGGGCGGGATTCAGAAGAACGCTTTGTTTTTGTATGTAAAATACACCGTTGAGGGTTGAAATTAAAATTTAAACTCCGAACATCCACCATTTCATCGTTCATAAGTCACGCATGCATGCCAAACTCGAAAAGAAGCGATCGCTAAATTGATGCTAAGTGCCAGATTTGAATTCACGCTATAACCGCTGCCAGATGCGCTATCGTTTAGGCGCCACCCAAGCTCTCTATCCCATCTCGGATCGATGTGTTTTGTTGTCTGTTTGAGCGCAGGTGTCCGTCGTACAAGACTCAATTAACACGTTTTTATTTCTATTTACTTTCAGGTAAGAAATTGCACATGAATGACTCACCACGGTGAAGACCACACGGTGTCTGATAAGTATTCTTCCGAACCGGTGCAAGGGAGTGAGTATGCGAATGAATGTCAACGAAGTCTTTTGCAGGAGAGATGGATCTGTTTGTGTTTATAATTATTTGTTTGATTTTTAGGCTTTTTAATAATGACCATAAAGTCAGTATCTAAAAAAGATCGCACCTCAATCGGATCGGAGCTCAATAAATTGACTGATGAATAGGCACCCGGGCAGTTAGGGCCCTTAAGTTGGTGGCGTAGGCCGCGCGGTTTGTTAACAGACCCGCTCTCGATTAGGCTACCTAAACATTCCTGCCCTTGCGCTGGGCATAAAAGGTGCGAGACATGATGGTGGATGATGATGATGATGGCGTCGGGTGTCCGCCTCGTTGGTGGCGTTCGCTGGAGTTTGTATGTCCGCAACTCTCCGGTAGAAGAGTGACCTTCCGCGTGGATCACAAGTTAGCGAAGCAACCTTGAGGCTTGCTGCGTGGGTGAGGGTGGAGGCTTGCTCTGTACGCCAACACACCGCGCAACCTTGTCCTTGCCCTAATTCACAGTCGCTCCGAGCAAGTTTCCTCGGGCTCTTCATATGCCACACTTGCCACGTCCCACGCTTAAGCAACGTCTTATCGGCGGCCGGCGGTGATCACCTACGCGAAGACACACGACACAGCGATCGGTGCGTGGGCATCGGTGTGTCGGTTCCGACAATCCGTGACGTAATCAATCCACACCGAACGCCGAACTCGCTCGATGGAGGAGACGTGTGCGCGCTGAACTTGATCGCACCATGTTTGGTCCGGATCGTCGACGACGAGGAGTCGCCTCACGCGTTCGGACGTCGCACATCCGGAGGCAGGGGCAGGGGATCCGTAGTAGCCGCGCGTGGTTTGTGTGCCGAGATGCGCGGCCCTTTACCACAAAAGGGTCGCGGTCAGATTTGTGCATACACGCATCATAAATCTTGCACCAGCCGCGACAAGACGAAGTAAGTGCGTGAGTGTGAGTGGCAAAGGCTCGATGGTATGGTTCACGGCGTTAAACCATGACCTGGTGCAGGGCAGCGACGTTAGCGGAGACCGAAACCCGCAGTAAATCGGGCGTCCAAAATCGCACAAACGCAAAAAAGTTGGCGCGGGTGTCCGAAATTGGGCATGATGGCTTTCAGAAGCAAGCAAGCCAGCGGGTTTTACCGCTCGGTTTTGACTGACTTGTCTTTGACTCTCTCTGTGTCTGAGGTAAGAGAGCAAAAGCTGCCAGCTGGTGCCTTACTCTATATTCCATAGACGCTGCTCAGTTCAGTTTTCATTACCCCAGCTATGCTTGTTCTGAAAGCAGGGTTTTGGATGTTCCGGATCAATGCGCAGAAGCGGCACCGAACGATCGCCGACAGATGGAAAAGTTTGTGGAATAAAATCAAAAATTTTCTAGCAGCCGTACAGAAGAACCCATCCATCTGAATATTGCTTTGAACAGCTCGAGCTCCAGCAACAACTCGCGTGAGTTCTATGCACTTTTACCCCCGGCACTTCCGGCAGTTCCGAACGATGCGCACACCACACCAGCAGAACCGTTTTTTTTGTATTCGTTTGTGGTTCGTCAAGCGGACCGAATATTATGGCACATTAGGCTTCACCTCTGCTATTCGCGGGGGAGAACCACTGCTGGAAGAGATCACGGACCTGTCACACTTTTTACCCCCTCGCCTACTACCGTTCTTGTACCCTCTCGCTTTGGGCGGTTGTGTGTCAAAAACTCTGCGTTCGTCGTGCGTAGGAAAAATGGTCACAAAACACATAACCTAACTAGAGAGAGAGAGAGAGAGAGAGAGAGAGAGAGAGAGAGAGAGAGAGAGAGAGAGAGAAGCTAGGGCGCCCGGTGCGAGAGTGAAACTCTGCGAGAGCAAGAGCTGTAGGTGGCTTGTGTGAGCGTGTGCGGTGGCGGTGACCCGATACACCTTTTGTAGAGAACCGACCTACACTAGACAGAGATAGCAAGTGCGTCCAACGAGCGAGCACGCGCGCGCGCGCCATCTGACAGTTAGTGGTGCGTTTTAGTCAACTGGTAGCGAACGCAACGAGCGGTTCGGAGACTCTCGAGCGCGATCTATTTCAAACTGCCGTTCTTTCTTATCTATCCACTGTTTTTTCGTACTCTATCTATTTATTTGCACGCGCGAGGGTTGGTTTTTAAGTTTCGTTTTTACTTTTCACATTTCTCGTGCAGTTTTGTGGAACGTTTTTGGAACTGCAAAAGTCGAGCTTTATCTAGTTTTTTTTTTTTGTGTTTCGGTGCGAAGTGTTTTGTGCTCGTTTTTTAATGCAAAAAATCAACCTAAATTGTCCAACCGGCAGTGACTTGTGCCCCGCGAAAGTCCTCCACGTTTCGGAGGGGTGGAGGATGCAGTGCCGTTTGTCAAACTTTCTTCTCCCCTCGCGGCATTGTGTGTCGAAAAAAGCGCTTCCCATCGTTTGTTCACGCCCGTTCCCCGGGAGCCCGAATTGTGCATTATTTGTTTTCACAAGTTTGAGTGAGAAAACAACCGCTTGGGTCGGTTCCCTTTCGGCGATTTAAAAAGTGGATCCGTGCCGTGCATGTCAACGTGTTGTGTGCGAAATAAGAGCCCGGTGAAATTTGATATCAATAACCTCCTCTTTGGTGTTGGTGTGATTTCTGTGCGTAAGGGTGAAGTTGTTGTTTGTTCGGTTGGCGTGTACGGTCACAGTGCAATTACCAGCACCCGTCGGTGCATCTGGTTTTGTGGAGCTAGTGCAGCGGGTGCATTGTCGTCTGTGCCAGCGAAGCGACATTTACCACTGCATTCGGAACCAGCGAAGAGAAAGAGAGATTGAGAGCGAGCACGAGCGAAGTCAGAAGTCGAAAAATCTTTGACCCCATAATTAAGGTGTTAAGATGTCACCATCAATTTAATTTCTCCTCATGTTTAAGGGGAAAACACTCCCAAGGCGGGAGAGATGGTGGAAACGTTTACTACCAACGCTTCGCTGCACCGCTCACTCACGCTTCGCTCACAATGGGCAATAATGATGCGATAGTTGACCATTGTTGAGCAAGTCGCGGTGTTGCAAGAAGTGCAAATGTCCCTGCACGAAGTATCTAGCTTCCGTCCAGCCCACTCCTATCGCGTTATCGGCGGCGAACCGATCGGTGATGTGTGTGATCGATAAGATACGCGGGTGCGCAGGATGAAGGGAGAGACCCCTCTTTGTGGGGCGGATGGTGGTGATTTGTTCAGCATTGACACCTTCATCATCATCGGTCGCTAATGTGGAATAGGCATTGTTGTGTGCTGTGCGTGTGTGTGGTGCTTTGAAAGCACGTGATGATGGTAGCGGACAGTAGCAAAAGACGGGGAAGAGACGGACCGCAAGGTGTGCGCACCATCGAGTACGTATTCGACTCACCCACATCCGTCACAGTACCCGCTGCCTACGCACATACACCAGTGATCCACATTCAGAACACACCACTCGTCTCGGCACCCCCGGCGCGAAACGGTTCGTGTGCCTGCGGTGTGGTTTCGGTGACATTGTTTTGCGTCGCGTTGGCGTCGGTGGCGGCGGTTGTGTTTTGAAGATCAAAATCAATAAATTTGCCCGCGCTTCTTTGTTAGGAGCAACACCACGGGCAGAATAATATCAGGGAGGAGTAATATTGGTAATTGCCCGGTTCGGAGCAAGCAAAATCAAAAATCCAAATTAAAGCGATTATTATAGCACAAGGCGTTGCTTACGCCATAAAAAAGTTATAATTTTTTGTTTTGCCAGAAATATATAAAATTGTGAAATAATTCATAAATAGGACATTTTCTCACTAATGCGGTTATTAGACGAGGAAAAATAATGTCAGATGGTTTTGGATATTTTCTGCCAAATCGCGTTTGACAGAAAATATCCAAACCGCAAATCAGAATTCGACATGCTCAGTTCTGATTTTTTCAGACTGGATATTTTCTGTCAAAATGGTTGTTTGTTTACATTTCGGATTGTTTTGGTTTTCCTGTGGTTTTGCATTCACCTACAATTTTGTCCGTACATTGTACAATCATTATTAAAAGCATTATTACACAAAATAACCGCTCCGCCCAATGTATCGTTATTACACGAGCGGGTGGATATTTTATGCCAAACGCCGCGCCGGAGCCCAGTTTGACAGAAAATATCCAAAACCATCTGACATTATTTTTCCTCGTCTAATAACAGCATAAATGCTTCTTTTCACAAGTAAGCTGCAAGTATATCACTGTAAAACTACTTTATTTACAGTGATAGTATAATACTTGAAAACTTTATTATATTTTTTTTTATTGTAAAAAATAAATTGGCCATAATTAATATCGTGTACGAATGATGCTCGATAAATTGGTGAATATAACTATACTAAACTATACAACGAAAAAGGAAGCACATTGGAAAGCATCTAGACAAGAGCTGTCGAAATGACGCTATCTTTAATTTAAAAAAGAGTTTTTTGATTTATAACATGATATTTTGCCAATCTTGTCGTAATGGAAGTTTTAAATTTTGCAATAAATATCTTACCGCTGCCACAACTATGCACCACACTGTACCGTCACCGTCAGCTGCGTCAGCTGTGGAGTGGTTTCTTGTTTTTGTTTGGTCACTGACTCCTCCAGTGGGAACAACAAAAGCACTGGTGACCATCGATTTGTCACTGTGGTAGTGCGACACATGCATCAAACTCTTGTTGTATTGTTTTGGTTGAGCCATTTGCCGCGCATTCGTTATTCCCGGGGTGTGTGTATGTGTGTGTTTGTGTGTGGATCGGTTTGCTAATTGAATTAAATTACACCACACCGATGTACGAGTCGCATCGGAGTCCGTCGGGAGGCATCGTAATTGGGCATCGGTTAATACTAGAGCTTTGAAGTAGAATATAGGAGGTTTGTTTCCTCTGAAGGGTTTGGGGAGATTCAGGCGACCGTCTTGCGGCGGGTTTCCGTTGAAGACACCTACACCATTTCTACCCCCGGGCGGGCGCTAGAAAAGGTTACATTGGAAGTAGAAGCGTTGTGTTTTTCGCTCTCCTTAGTTGGTCATTTCACATACAAAAAAATGCCATTGAATACATTTCAAATAAAAATTTGAGAAATTTTTGTAATCGCTATCGGAAAATTATTACCAATTAGTAAGCGACGAACTCGGCACGACTTTTGTTCCGGAACTGTTCCACCTACTCTCCACCGTATTTTAAATACCATTGCTGCCATTATCATTAAACAGCTCGAATCGAACTCGTGGTGAGGCAACACCAACCGGGAATTCTATTTGATGGTCCGTCATTCCGAACGCTGACGCCAAAGGTTCGTCTCCTGCGTCGCCAAAAGCGTCAATATAGCAATTTAAATATCTTTATGGCGAACCTTCGCATCCGGTGTGCGTTCGCTCGTCGCCCACCAGTGGCCAGAGATTGGTTTGTGGATGGTTTTGCGAATTGTTTCGCCTGCAACTTAGGTCTGTTTGTGTGTGTGATTCGCTAGATTTGCAGCGCCAAAAGCGACGAACCATCGGGGTTTTGATCGGTTCCGGTCCGATTGCTGTTGATGCACTCCCACACTGAAATGATAGAGTTTTTTTGTTGTTGTTTGTTTGGCGCTTGGCAAATTTTATGTGGGTATAGTTACTGTGTGTTGGGAGCGAGAGGGTGGAGGATCCCCCACACACTGTTTGGCCAACAGTCATAAAAAAATATCACGAAACCAGCAAGCTATCCTCCCGGTGATGGCTGACCAAATCTTACGCCCGTATCGAATAATGCGTTTGTGATCCATTTTTGGATCTGGTGTACATCATATAGGAGAACAATCGTATGGCAGCACGAGGACAGGTTGCGCAACGTGTTGAATTATTTGACTTTAATCGCATTTTTTTGCTTGTCTGGAAATATTTCCGTTTAAATTTTCAAGCATATGGTATCTTGTTCGTTCGGATTCTTACCTGTCTCTTAGTACTATGATAAATCTATCGATATCGTTTTATCTCTCCGCTTATAAACTCCCCTGCATCTGCACACCTTGACCACATGGCTCTTAACTCAACCCATTGGTATTTCCGATGGAATTCGCCGTTTTGTCCGCTGCTCCTCTAACAGCAAACGTTCAGGCTCTCGATAATCTTGCAGACAGACGCTGATAAGACAACCGCGGCCTTTCACCGTGAATATAAAGCGCTCTTGTATTTGGTGTGGCATTTTTGTGTGACTTTGATGTATACTCGCCGATAGTATGGTGGTGATGAATTTGTTGCTTTTGCTAATTAGTAAAAAAACAACCATGAGCTCATTTGCCAAAATGAACTTCACATTTTTTGCCGATTTTTTACCGAAACCGAACGAACAATGTGTTTATTATGTACATTCACTTTCACGAAGATGATATCTTTTATTTTGACCGTGGTTTGAAAAATGGATTTTCAGTAGAACGGATTCGAAGAGAAAGTTCACTCGCCGTAATTTAAATAATTTTAGTTTATTTCTTTGCGTTAATTTTTTGTTTCAAAAGCATTCGTTTTGTGATGTTTATGTAATTGTTTTGGTTTTATGATGTGGCAACATATATTTTTCATTTTTAACGAGTACTTTTATATGTTGTTCTTCCTATCGAATTCATGTGAATAAAAGTGAACAAATATGCAAGAATACTGAAGTTGAGTTTTTTAAGATCTTGTTTCTTCTATCAGTTAAATAAAGTCTTTTATTTCCAGTTGACCTTCAATCGATTGTTTTAAATTTTATTGTAATTAAAAGGCATTTTTATTTAACTAATTGCTGGAGCATTGCATTTTTACTAGCTATTGTTGTAATGGTAGAAGTAAGTGCAATTTAAAACCATTTACAGCGAGGAATCTATTATATCCACCTGTATCCTAACCACACTTTTTGATTGTTCTACGTGACTTTTCAACGCCATTCTTGCGGGTTCTATTCTTCGGTGAACACCTTGGAAGAAACTTCCCGTCACGGTTCCGTTACTTCCGGAGCAGGAACGGATGGTAGAAGTCCGGGTTTTGTTTTTACTGCGGCGGGTGTGATTCATTCCGCGCCGAAATAAAAAAAAACCCATAGTCCCACTCGTTACTCACGCGGTAAAGAATTCGTCTGTTTCGTTGCGTTCACTTGAACAATTTTACCTGCGCGTATATTGCGTCGTTGGTGTGTCGGGAAGGTGCCCGACAGGTGAAAAGAATGTTTGTGGCACTATTATTTAACGATCGGGAAGAGCGCACTAATCGTCGATTTTCTTCGGTCGTCGTTTATGTGGTTTACCGTGCGGTTGTTTTTTTTTCGTGCTAGTTCTGGGGTGGTCGTTGCCTTTTCAACTTGGGCCAATTGGTTTCTCGCATCGGGCTCGGGTGCCTAAACAGGGCGGTAGGGCTTCATGCCTCAGGTGTGTGGCGTGCGGTGGTTCTGTTACTTTTCCGAGCGTGTGTATGTTTCGGTTTTGCGCGCGGGGCAGACGAATTAGAACGCCACGCTTATTTCTTATGCTCTTTCTCTTCAACGGTTCCGGGCTAATTTTTACGTGTGATTAGAAGAAAATCGGGCGTTTTATTTTTCCTGTGCAGTGTTTTCTGTTTCATACGGCCCCCAAAACGTCTGAGCAGTCGTAGCATAGTATCGGTGGAAAACACGCGTGCCGAAAGAGTACCGGAACCCGTACAATCATGATCGCCGGCGCTCGTTAGTGTGTGTGTGTTATCCCCCCGAGGGAGATCCGTTTCGGCGCGTGAACGAACCACCGAGTTTTTTTTTTAAAGTGTTTTAGTTAGTGTGTTGTGCGAAGGTGCTTTGCCACCCCCGAACGATGTACAAAATCGACGACGAGTTTCGACCCCGCGGTCGGGTGTTTATGAAGGCGCAGCGAGAAAACAACGCTCCGGGAGCAAGCGGCAGTAGCTCGTCGTACGCGGTGGTGAGTCGCTCCAGCTCGCGGGCGAGTGCGGGCGGTCGGGGGCCGGCCATTACCACCAACCTGGACGACAGCAACCTGCGCTTCCGGCACGAGATCCTGAACGAGAAGGTGATCGAGGCGACCGTCACCGAGCTGCCGGACGTGATCGATGGCATCAACCGGGACCACTGGCGGGCCCTGCCGTCGTCGCTCGCGTACGGCAACGAGCTGGTCGCGATGCACCCGGATCCGGCGGTGACGGAGGTGACGCGCAACAAGCGCCTCTCGACCGAGGTGCTCGGCAGCACGCTCGAAACGACGAAGAGCTCGCAGCGGGCAGCGGACGGTCATCGCCGGATGACGACCCACATCGTCCGGAAGATAACGACGCTGACGCGGGCGGAGGAGCAGGCCCAGGCGGACAACATGATCCGCCAGAACCGGGACGTGAAGACGACCGAGATCGGCTACATGCGCACCGGCCGGTTGGACCAGGCCAAGCGGGCGAAGGTAGTTTTTTTTTGGTTGTGCCCCAAACATGGGGGTTTCATATAAATATAAATCGGCACAAACCGGCAAGGCTGAAGTTAACGATGGTCCTATAAATTTGGAAATAATAATGACTAACTCGCCAGTTGAAGAAGGTTTTTACGCGATTTTTTTATTTATTGTACCGGAAATAATTGCACAAATTGTGCGAAAGGACGACCAATACTAAACGTACAATAATGCTTCAGAAGGTGATTCGCAAATGAATTAAAAATGTATAGCGTTCGTCGCTCTATCGCCTTCGAATCGTATTGCATCGCAACGAAAGACTTCAATGCTCGCCACGGTTTCGTCACCAAGGCGACGAACGTCTCTTTTTCCACAGTAACCGGGCGACAGTTTTGTTGCGCTGCGCTTGTCTGTGTGCGTTTGTGTATATCGGTGCATTGGTAATAGTGTTGTGTACCGTTCAATGTTTACAACCGTGTTACATGATCCTCGTAAGGGTGGTTAACGTTGAGCCGAGGGCACGGGCCTGTTTGAACGGTCGGTTTTGGGCATGATATCCACCAACGCTACCCCTCGGCCTCTGGTTATTTTTTAAACGAATTTCTTACTGGAACGCGATCGCTTCGGGCGCAAAAATATCATCGATTCATGTTGATTCACGACGACGCGGGACTATTTTGCTAACGATCATCTCATAAGCGATTGGATACCGATCGCTATTACTTGGATCGGAAGGGCTCGGTATGCTCTGGCTGTTCAGGGTGTATAATTTACCTACCTAATGCACATTCCATCCCCACCCCACGGGTCGTGGCAGCTTCGTTTCGATCCGCGTGTCTGGTGATTCAATCGACGCCGGTAGCCACAACAAACAATCTGCGTGAGCGCAACAGCTGTTAGTAGAATGTGTGTTTTCATATGGAAAACACGCAATTTTCCCGGTGAATGTTCACCCAACTGAAAGGGTGGGTGATAAAAATTTAAATTTTCTTTGAATCCGGCTCGAAGGACCAAAATTTGATCTCTAATCTGCATCGCATTCCTTCACAACGTCATTTTGTTGGACCTTCCTTGGCTGAAAGAACGTGACGGTTCGGTTTGAAAGGTTCTTGATGTTCTCCGCTTGGCTTCGATTCCTCGCTAGCTTCCTACAGTCTCCTTCAATCAACAGACTTCCGAATCACCCACGAATCGGATGCCGTATTCGGGGCGACTTCATAAAACGGTGTTAAATGCCACCCGATTTGAACCTTTTATTTCATCCCAACCCACCACCAGACGTCGTGCTGTGAGATGCTTGGTGTTGTTGTTTGTTTTTTTATGGTCTTTATTTAACCCTTTCGCGTTTCCGTTTTTGACCCGCCGCCCGAGTGGCCCGTGTTTGATCCTATAGTGGATTAACTCGCACCAGACACCTCCACAAAAAAAAAGTTCGGCTGCCCGAACATTATTCGGAACCATGGTAAACACTACCATATCGGTCACGGTAGCTTCGAACGCCGGAAAAAGGGACGATAAAGTTGGGCACCTCTCCTAGCACGCCTTTTACGGCGGCCAGAAGGTGCTTGGAAAAGGTAAATAATCCACACCTCGACGCGTGACAGCTGTTTTGGATATTTTCTAAAATTGAGACGTTTATGTCGAAGATCGTTAAGTTGGGGGGGTAAAAAAATCACAGCAAAATGGACACGCACACTAATCCATCATCCTCTCCAGCACGGTGTGTGTTGCGGTAATGATTTAACGAACTTCTGGCGCGTCAATCATACATCCTCGGCGCTCTCTGCGGCTTATGTCGGCGCCGTATCCTTGACCAGCACAAGAACGGACAGTCTATTAGTGGCAACCGCCGCCGTATCGGTTTCGACTTCGGCTTCCCATCGATCGTTGCTGTCCGGAGATCATCCGTTCTGGTAGTAGTCCTGCGGCGCCGTGCCATGATTACATTACATCGGTGACCCCTGTCGTGTATGTGAGAGGGTTAGGGACTCGTGGATCATTGTTTGACCGTTTTGTTTGTTTAGCTTACCGCGTTCGTGCATTGCCCGTTTTGGCACGAATGCACGAGGTCAGTCGTGCGGTGGGACGTTCGCTATACTGTTGGGAGGAACCTTATAAGATGAGAACATGGACAGGTTTAAACCGGGACGCGGTTAAATTATTGCAATAGAGCTTAGCAATATGATCCATTACCATTACATATAACAGTAAAATTGTTATCATTTATAACTTATACTCTCCTGGAAAGCATCGTAGAAGAAGCTATCCTTAATCCTCGAAAAATGAAAAAATGTTTTGCGTTGTAAACCACCATCTGGTTCCTTTTTCTCTCGCTCACAACAAAATCGTGTAATTTCAATCGAATCGACGCAATCGGCAACCGTGCTGACAATGTAAATCAATCCAACCATGGTCCTCCATCTCGAAACGATCATGACGTGACATGACGGACCTGCTAGCTCAGTGTCCGCTCGCTTTTGGGCCGCCTAAAGCTAGCATAAATGGGTTGTTGAAATGAGCAAAAGATTGGCAGTCTTTTCAACGTCGCTGTTCCTCGTCTCTCCCAAGAAGGCGAATTAATCGTGCACGTTGCGATGATTAACCGACGGCAAGCCGCAAGATTGACAGTAAAATGAATTAATTAGTTTTGCCTAATTCAATTAAAAGCTGCAGATTGGAATATGACTCCAATCAATCGATGCTTCAGACCGCCGAGCAGCGGTCGTGTTTTGCGAGTCGTTTATCGATACACACCCGCGTATATGGGAATGCGCTCATTACGCCTATCAGTTAGATCGGACGGCTACAAAGCAGTTGTATGGTAGAGGGAATCAATCAAGCCCGTGAGGAAACTTGATCAGAACCCCACCACTTCACCAACCAACCTGTACACTGCATCATCATCTGCATGCGTTCACATAGCATTATGTGTGGCTGTGGCATTGAAAGGGGCACAAATGTCACGCCATAGTCAAATCAGGCAACAATGCGGCCTGCTCGCATTGTTGATGCTCGTTCCGTTCCTCATCCGGTGGCTCGGTTTTGCTGCTCGCACTCTTATTTGTTGGACGGGGTCTCGGGAAAATAGTGCGGAAAATAGATGGTGCCATTTTTGTGCAACATTGTCGGGCAGGTAGTCTGGCGTTGTTTCCTGTCTGCTTTTCAATTTAAATTGCGAAATGTGCGTGGGAAAAAGTTAACGAAGTATTTTCGGGAAACCAAGGTCCCGAAAGCATCATGAGTAGTTTTTACTTTAACTCTTCATTATATGCTTCTTTTAATTTAAAATATATTTATAAACATTTTTTATATGAACAGACTTTTTTCTATAAACTGTGAGTAGGTTGATTTCTTTCCAAAATCATTCTAGCCCAAATGATAACAAATATAATAAAAAAAAATATATATATATATAGAAATGTTTTTGATGTTCAGTAATTTATTGCAGCTATTTATGGATCCATTTCTCCCACACGAACAACGTTGACATTCGCATCCTCTACCACCGGCTGCACAACAATAACGATGATTTATTGCATACCAGCTTTTATAATCTAAATTTCTTTTATCGCTCCAATTCCAGATATCCGACATTGTCGTTGGGCAAGAGGACAATCTTACTGCCCGTGAGGCACTGCTCCGCTGGGCCCGCCGCTCGACGGCCAAGTACCCGGGCGTGCGGGTAAACGACTTCACCAGCTCATGGCGCGACGGTTTGGCGTTCTCCGCGCTGATCCACCGGAATCGACCCGATCTGATCGACTGGCGAGAATCACGATCGCGTCGACCGCGGGAGCGGCTCGAGGTAGCCTTCCACGTGGTGGAGAAAGAGTACGGCGTAACCCGGTTGCTCGATCCGGAAGGTAAGGAGAAGGACGCACACATCATGCCGTGACCCAGACGAGGTGGATGATTGATTAAGTCGTTGGAAAGAGCCGCCTGACAGACCTTTTGGTAGCCCTTTTTTGTTACACTTGAGCTCGGTTTCATCTCGACGACAGTCGATCTGTTTTGGCAGACGTTTTAACGGGCTGGCATGCGTGTGCGGCACGATCAAAGGCAACAGACGCACGCACCGGTTGGTAGTTAGTTTGAAAGATCCCGCGCAACTCCGAAAAAGGAGTTGTCCGTCGTGCAAAATGTCATCGTTACAGCTTGCCCTTAGGGCAATATTTCACGCTGTCTATCTGTAAACGTTTCGTTGGAAAGCTTGTAGGTTGTTTTAGCCAAAGTTTATTCGACTTTGTTGGTGTGTTTTGCTTATGAAAAGAAGCTTATTCCAAGCAACTTCCCTTTTAAATAAAGTGCCATGTTTTGAGTCATGAGACGCGTTAATTAGATTACAGCGTTCAAGACGAACGATTCAACGGAATGCAATACTTTGTTATGAGGTATGTTAAAAGTATGGCTTCCTTTGAAGAGGGTAGAGTGTTGTCTCATACTCTCAATCGGTTAAAATACTTTCATAAGTTTAACATTTTTGGGACAACCTACAATTGTTGTTCTCGCGTCTTTAACAATCGCAATGATACAAGGTTAAAATTTCAATTTTATGGACTGATGAGCCAAACGACCTTCCAGCCAGTGACTCATTCAAAATAATTCCCGAGTTATCATTAGATCATTCGAAGTTCGGTGTTAAATTGCTCGCATCCACCCGTCACGAGTGTTGACTTCGTGTAAGCCATTAGAACGCAAACAATCATTCCATAGCTCTTTCAAACTTAACCAAAGCACACAGAAAACATATAAGTATTTTATTCCAACGTGTGATTTTCTTGTCTAAACTCCAGTTTGTATTATTATTAATTTGTTTTCTAATATTCTTTCACCCAGACGTCGACACAAACGAACCGGACGAGAAGTCGATGATCACCTACCTGAGCTCACTGTACGATGTGTTCCCGGAGCCGCCGCAGATGCATCCGCTGTTCGACATGGACTCGCAGCGTCGCGTCCAGGAGTACCGCGAGCAGGCTCAGCAGCTGCTGTACTGGTGCCGCGAGAAGACATCCCTCCTGCAGGAGCGTGCCTTCCCCACGACGCTAATCGAGCTGAAGCGTCTGCTGACCGATCTGAACCGATTCCGCACCGAGGAGGTACCGCCGCGGCAGCGTGACAAACAGCACCTGTTCGGCACCTACAAGGAGCTGGAGAAGTACTTCGAGTCGATCGGCGAAGTGGACGTCGAGACAGAACTGCGTCCGGAGGCGCTCGAGAAGGCGTGGCATCGGTTGATGTCGGCGCTGGCCGACCGGGACATGATCCTGCAGCAGGAGGTTCAACGGCTCGAGCGGCTCCAGAAGCTGGCCGAGAAGGTACAGCGCGAGTACAAGCACACGGAGACGGTCATCACGAAGATCGAAACGCGAATCTCAGAGGAAAGCCGCCGCATCGAGCGCCTGCATCCGGTCGAGGCGAAGAACATCGTCGAGGGACTCGACGGTGACATCCGCCATCTGGAGCAGCCGCTGCAGGAGATGAACGACGATTGCCACAACCTGAAGGACGGTCGTTACCCGCAGGCGAGCGATTTGCACAAGAAGTAAGTAAGATGTGGTGGTTTGCCACGCGTATTGCATATTTTCGGGGGTTAAAGAAAAGTTTGCGCTTGGGAGGTTTGCAAAACGCAGTGCAAATTCATGCTTTATTGTCGTGTTTTATGGGTTCCAATAACAATGTGTTTTTTTTTTCTTATTTTGCTATCAAGGGTCACCAAGCTACATCAACGTTGGTCCCAGCTACGGACAACATTCCATACTAGCCTAGTACAAAAACTGTCCGGTCTGAGCTATCCGGTGCAGGAGACGACGATCACGAAGCAGACGCGCGTCGTCACGGAAACGCGACAGATCGGCACCAATCCTTACTTCCGGGATGTGCAAGAGTACACTGAATGGTGCCAATCGAAACTGGTATGTAGAACATTCGTCCCTTTCGTAAGACGGCTAACTAACGAATACGCTTTTCCCCTTCCGAACAGAAACAACTGCATACCTCCGACTACGGTTCGGACCTACCGTCCGCCAAAGTGGAGCTGGAGCGCCATCAGCACGAGCACAAAGTGATCGACCAGTTCCACTCTAAAATAGCCCAGTGCGAACGGCACGCCTCGAACTTCACCGGCGAGGAGCTGCAGCTGTACCGGCAGCGGCTGAGCCAGCTGCAGAAGGTGTACGCCGAGCTGCTGAGCACCTCCACCAAGCGTCTGTCCGATCTGGACGCGCTCGTCGACTTCTTGGCGACAGCGACGGCCGAACTGAGCTGGCTGAACGATCGGGAGCAGATTGAGGTTAGCCGCGACTGGGCGGACAAGAACCTCGACCTGTCCGCCGTCCATCGGTACTATGAGGTAGGTCTTCGTTCTCAAAACCTTCTCAGAAGCAGCACCTCTTCTGTCGTCCGCCTCAGTCCATTTGTTTTATTTTCTTTTTACGTTCTCTTTCTTTCCATTTTGATTGGGTATGAAACTACTGTTTCGGCCGTCTCTTTCATTACACACCCTAACCCCCACTACTGTCCTTGTGTCAAAATTCTAACCTTAAAAGTCTACTTACAAGCGTACGTACGGAAATGGCGAGGAAGTAAGTAACACACTCTCGTTTTTTTGTCAAACAGTGTCCAAGTATTGTTTTGGTAGCTCCTTTGTTTGGTGTTGTTTGAAAATATTTGTAGACCTTGTTATCCCATCGTCTTCTTTTGCTTTATGTTTTTTTCTTTAGCTCAGAACATGTTGTTAAATTATTTTTATTGTATGATCAAATATTTTATGTTTTATTCCCTTTACTGTTTTCACGGTCATGTTTTCTTGAATTTGATTTTGAGTTTTAAAGATTGTCCTTTCTCATGTTTTCTTTTTACTGTATATTTTTATGAAACATTTCTGTTATTTGTGCCTCATATAATTTAGTGTGTGTATTCTTCCCTAATAAATAATTACAACGCTTTAAAAATAGTTCTCTGAACTTTCTATAGCTTTTTTTCGTTTGTACGTTTGGTTAAGAACAATTGATATCAATGCATCTAACTTTTTCCCATCTTGGTCCACAGAATCTCATGTCCGAGCTCGAAAAGCGCGAAATGCATTTCGCCACCATCCTGGATCGTGGTGAAGCGCTGCTCGTCCAGTCCCATCCCGCTTCCAAGTGCATCGAGGGCCATCTGCAGGCGCTTCAATCGCAGTGGTCCTGGCTGTTGCAGCTCACGCTCTGTCTGGAGGTACATCTGAAGCACGCCACCGACTACCATTCGTTCTTCGACGAGGTGCGTGAGGCGGAAAACTGGCTCACCAAGCGGGACGAGATCCTGAACAGCAAGTACTCGCAGTCGGAGTTTACCCTCGATCAGGGCGAATCGTTGCTGCGCGGCATGCAAGACATCCGGGAGGAGCTGAACGCGTTCGGCGAAACGATCGCGCAACTGCAACACCAAGCGACGGCTATCGTGCCGCTCAAGCAGCGCAAACAACCGGTCAACCGGCAGTGCACCGTCCAGTCGATTTGCTCGTACAAGCAGGGCAACATTTCGCTCGACAAGAACGAAACGTGCACGCTGTTGGACACATCCGGGCGCGTGAAATGGCGCGTAAAGACCTCGAAGGGTGTGGAAGGTTCCGTGCACGGTGTGTGTCTGCTGTTGCCACCACCGGACCAGGAAGCGATCGAGGCAGCCGAGCGGCTGAAGCGACTGTTCGATCGGTCGGTCGCGCTGTGGCAGAAGAAACAGCTGCGACTGCGCCAGAACATGATCTTCGCCACGATCAAGGTGGTGAAGGGTTGGGACTTTGAGCAGTTCCTGGCGATGGGTGCAGAACAGCGTACGGCCATCCGACGCGCACTGAACGACGATGCGGACAAACTGTTGGCAGAGGGCGATCCGGCCGACCCGCAACTCCGACGGCTGCGTCGCGAAATGGACGAAGTGAATCGTCTGTTTGATGAATTCGAGAAACGTGCCAGAGCAGAAGGTAAGATTCGGGCTCTTTTCGTCCATCGGAACACTATTTATGGGTAAAAATGAAAAGTGGGGTTATGGTTTTCCAATATCGGAGAAGTTTAAAAAAAAGAGACACTATCATTTAACCTGCATCTATAAATTGTTCGCACCAATATGGAGGCACAAGAAGCAATATAATTGGATAATTGGGTGATCACTGACCGATCGATTTATCTCGCGTCCCGGGCAGGAATAACCCAATTTGGATCATCGCTGAAGGTCAGGAATAGTAGGTTGCCCGGTGTTATTATCGCCCTCGCATTGAGCGTCATTTCCAGTTTCGAATGACCAAAACAACGCAAGCAACAATCAAGCATCACGACTTTGGGCGCGTTCGGGGAGAAGTTGATATTTCGGGGTGTTTTAGTGACATCTTGAAAGCGTTTATGTTCGCTTTTGGATTGTTCGTCCATTGTTTCCTCTTCGATGGATATTAATTTTCCAATTGTTGTGCCAAAGAAGGTGTCGTTTGGTTTGTGGATATAGATGTAGTAGTTAGGTAGGTGTTGACATCTTTCTAGTAGAGGTATTTTCAGTCGTTTGATTTAGTGTGCTTGGGACGTTCTGCCAGTGTGTAGTTAGTCAATGCTGCGAGGCACTCGTAGCTCGAAACGTCAGTTGATATTTTGCTTTGGTCCAGAGTGGTGTCGATAGCGAACGTGAATAGATTACTTTTCGAATTCGAGCTTTTGTGTTGAAAAGTGAATTTTATTTACGAGGTATTACTGCAAGCGGTGTATAGAAACATTCGAGATGAAGGGTGTCTTTCGCTTCCGATCTTTCCGTGGTAATGATATTAGTTTGTTATGAATACATTTTAAATGATCTCAACATTGTGGATATTAATGCTCGTTTGCGATTTGTATTCTCTCTATCCCTTGCAGAGGAGAGTAAGCAGGCCAGCCGCATCTTTACCGAACAGTGCATCTCGTTGAAGACGCGCCTGGAGGAGATGGCCCGCGAACTGGACCACATCATTCTGTCGCCGATGCCACGCGATCTCGACTCGCTCGAGCATACGGTGCAAATACTGGAGGACTACAAGCGTCGCCTTGGTGCACTCGAGCCCGACCTGAAGCACCTGCAGGAAACGTTCCGCACGATCACGCTGAAAACGCCTGCTCTGAAGAAGAGTCTTGACAATCTGATGGACCTGTGGAAGGAACTGAACACGCAGGCTGGATTGCACGGCGATCGGTTGAAGCTGCTGGAGGGTGCGCTCGCTGGACTGGAAGATAACGAACAGGTGATCTCCGACCTGGAGGGTAAACTGTCTCGCCAGCTGGAGCTACCGTCGACGCAGGAAGGTCTGTACGAAGTGTACAAGCGGCTGACCTCGATCCAGGAGACGATTTCCAGCCAGCAGCCCGAGATGGACAAGATGAACGATTCGGCCGACCAGCTAGGTCGTATGGGCGTTCCGACGAAGGTGTTGGGCGATCTGAAGCGCCTCCATGCCAACGTGGAACGGCTGAACTCGCGGTGGAACAACATCTGCGGACAGCTAGCAGAACGGTAATAGTTTGTTGGAAGGCGTGTGACGGTGTGCAAACTTAAACTAATGAATATGACGCTTTCCTCCAACAGCATGCGCAGTGTCGAGACGGCAATCGGATTGATGAAAAACTTGCAAACCAGCATTGTCGTGGAGGAGACTTGGGTGGAGAAGCAGACGGAGAAGCTGCAGGCTCTTCCGACGGCAACTTCCGCGCGGGAGCTCGATGTAAGTACCGCGAAAGCCAACGAACAAAAACTCCCGGTTTGCAGCGCCTTACTTTGTTGTTAGCTTTGTACAGCAAACGCGATAGTTTCGCTTTGTGTATAGAAGAGGCGTAAACTGTACAGCATATTGCAAGCAGTTGGTTTTCAGTTATGATGATGATAATGACGCAGGAAAGAGACATACAGGCGTGCTGTTTGTGACGTGTTGTGACAGACTTTCAGAGGAAATCTTCATACGTGTTCTCGAAGAAATGCCTTCGAGGGGTACGCTTTTGCGGTTCCCACCGATCGAAAGGAGCAAGAGTAGCGATACTTCCAATACAAAACAAACCAAACAAACACATCAGAGTCCAACACAGGGAGAAGAACCCACAGGTCATACACGGAAAGCACACCGATCAATGATATTAACGTGACTACCATGAAAATAGCATAGGTGTTGTACACAGATATTCTAACTATTATTGACTAACTGCACTCTACTTCAACATACCTTAGGTACATACTCAGAGAAACAAGTAGTGGAAGTAGAGGGATATTCATGAAAACTCTGGACACTAGTACACAAAATTTGGACTAACATTAGCAGACATCTTTGCATGCGTCAAGGAAAATGGTAAAAGCAACTGTACTGTGTAGAAAAAAATCGTTTAAATTTAACCGACAACTTCAATAGAATAATTTTAATTTTAAACTTCTGGAACAGAGCCGTCTTTAGGACACCGTCACACAGGGTTTCAAAGTACCATGGACTTATTAAATTAAAAACAATAGCTAGTAGATTAACTATCGTACAGCACGTCAGTAAAGTGGTAGATTCAGAACTTTAGTATCTTATATATCGCACTGTAGTTAGCTTCATCCAAGGAGCGGGCGAAACGCGGGTTTTGCCAGTTCCTTGTCCCACGTTTCCCTTCGTCTGTAACCCCCACAGTACTAATGCGTTTAATTTATTTATCTTTCTCCTTTTCCCCGCCATCGTTATTCCCACGTAATTTAAACATCACACACCAATCTCACGCAAACTACTACCGCGAACAACCACCACCACCACCACCAACAACAACAACAACAACTCCACATGCAACAACAACCTACAACAACACACACCTATCTCTCCACACCAACCTACTCTCCCGTCGAATCGGCATCGGTGTCTCCCTTTTACACACTCCTGCGTCTGTGTGTGTGTGTACTGTTTCTTCGCAACCGAATCGTGTGTATCCTTTTTTTCGGGTTTCGTCCGTGTGCTCCCGCTGCTATCGGTTGGGTGTGCGTACGTGTGTGTGTGTCTGTTTGTCGGTGTGGGTGTGCGTACGCCAAGCAGTCGATGCTCGGCGAAACGGTGGAGCGCATTCCGAAGGTCGAACAGGTTAATCTCACCGGTGGCCGCTTGATCCGAGAAGCTAAGGTATGTAGTGCGCCCTTTCTCTAGTGTGGTTTTCCCTCCTCTTCGTCCCTTTCTCGTCTTTCCCCACCTTCTGCCAAGAACCAAATCCAATCGTCAAAAGTGTAAGCAACTCGAAACCCTCCCCATACTTCTGTGACGTATATACGGGTGCCGCTGATGTGTGTACGTTTTGAAATAGCTTCCCCCGAGGACACACCGGTCCTCGGTTCTCATGTGAACATAGTTCGGGCGGTGTTTCGGTCTGTTCTTCCGTGTCTGTCTATCTGGTCTTCTTCTTCCGGTTGGTAAAAGGATATCTATTTATTGCTCTACTTCAGTGCGTAAGATGTGCTTGTCTCTCGCGCGCTTTGTTGCGAGCGTGTTATGTCTTGGTATTTTTTTTTTACTCTGAAGAAACTTCTCCTCTTCAGGGCTGTTTTACAATAGCTCGTTTTGTTGTGTGCGTCCGCTATGAATGTACGTCTGTGCGTCCGAGTAATGTATGTATGCGTGCGTATGTCCTGAGCCGTGTGTTAGTGATTATATCGAAAGAATCGATATAAGCGCAGCCAACTGTTACCTGGTGAAGGGGAGGATCACCTTCATTTTACGCCCCGTAGACTTAAGGATGCTTGATACACGCTTCAATATTCTCCCGCCTTCTACCACGCCTGGTGTTGGTACGTTTTTTTCATTTTCATTTCCGTACACGGACGTGAAATGATTACGTGATTTATTACAGCTCCGATCAGTTTCTTCAGCAAGCCTATTAGCGTAAGAACATGAATGAAATAGCGGTGCGATCATCTCCTCTGCTAGTCATTCTACTCTCTGTGACCCACAGGAACACTAGTCGGTAGTTGTGATTAATACAAAATTTGGCGCCCAATGAAACCTCTTCTCGGCACTTTAACCAAAGCAAAATATTCCAAAGATGCACTACGGTGTTTCTATGCGGTGCAGAGAGTACGACGCCAGGGGTAAACGTTCGTGATCGGAGGATCACCATGCACGTTCTGCATTCAAAACCGCGCTCTCCACCTTCACTTAAGCCACCCGTACTAGTCTTACATTTTTGGATGATTTCCCTAACTCCTATCGAACTCCTCCTGCGTAGCGTTTCGTTGATAAGTGGTGAGATGGAAATTGGCCTACAAACAGTAATTGGTTATCAAACACTCTAAAAACAATCTTTCGAACTCGTTGCTACTCACTACTTGTCGGCAGTTATAACGAATCCTTCCTCCCGAACTACCCGAAACAATTTAATGCTGCCTTACTGCGAATACTAATCAATGTAATAACTCCAATTCTCAAACAAAAACCCCCTACACGTAAAACACATTTTTACACTGTTTAAACAATGAAACCAACATTCAACGCCCATCGTAAACGATTCACGACCCACCACCTCTTATGCACCCTTGCCTACGACCGAAATTTAATCTTTCGCGCCGCCGCCTACGTTTCGGGGGGAAAAAATACTATCGTACGCTCAACAACTCAACAACGAACGAATCCATCGGTTCCCGGGGGTGTGTTTGTGTTTTATAACCTATGCTGCTGCTGCTGGACCCACTGTCCCACCGAACACATCGTTTGCATTCCCTTCGTCGAAAACGCCTCGCCTAACGCTTGAAATAATACGCGAAAAAAAAATCCTCCGAAACCCATTGCGATGCGATATCATAGATCTACGACGGAAAGTGTGTCCATTACATCGACTGGCTGAGCGAGGTGCGACCGAGCTTCTCGCCTCCTCGGCAGGATCTCCGGCCGCCCACGGCCGATCCCGGCGCGACGGAAGTGTACTCGAAGCGGCTCGACACGCTAAACGGACGCTTCGAGACGCTCGTTGAACAGCTGACCCAGCGACTGAAGACGGCTATCGAGGTGAATGGCGCGGACGGATTGGTAAGTAACACATTTGCTCTGTTGATCTCTTCCCTCTCGTATAGGACGAATCAAACAAAAAAAAACCCGAAATTCGTACGAAAAAAAAGTCACCTCAACGATCTCACAGTGGTTCACCGGCGGACATAAAAAAACGAGGAAGTTTCTTCTATGGAGTTTTTTTTGTTGCTTTTTTATATAAAATGAAATTCCATTTACAAACGCGAGAACTGGCGGAGACCAATCACGGAACCGGTTCTGCTGCAAAACTATCCACCGATCGTGCACAAATGCCATAGGGAACTAATTCGGTAAAGTTATGTCACCTTGCTCGCGCTTGTTCCACGAAAGTCTCGATTTTTTTCATGGCTCTAGATTGGGCGTTCTGCCACAAGATCTCCCCACCGGTTCCGGTGACATCATCACACCAGTTTGTACCAGGTTGATTTGATTTCTGAACGCGCGCGCGCGCACGCTTTCGCATGAATCGCAATCACTGCACCATTCTACGGAGCGATATTCCGTCATCTTCTATTTCGAAAAGGCGATTACGGAGGCTACCGCTTGAACCGCTTTTCGAGGCCTCAGAGGTCAAGAGATTTACCGATGACAGATGATGGCGACGACTCCTTCTCATTGACGTGTGTGTTTGCTTAGTGTTCCATCCGGTGATGTTTTCACACACCGCGTAAGGAGTCAGGTGTAATAATGGTAAATGTTGATGGCGTCTTGTCAGCTCGCCTCCCATTGAGCGGAGGCTTCGTGTGTGCCTGCGTTGTTTACTCGAGCAATTGTCACGGTAACACTTGGGGCACTTTTTTCTTCGCGTGTTTGGTGTCTAACAGCCATCTGCAAAAATCAACAGTTTGAGAATGGAGCCGGTTTACGGTATTTAGCCCACTTTTTTTTGTTATTTACGTCTGAAGCCGCGGCTCAATGAATATCCGCTTAGGCTCATTAGTACCATGTTTGCGGCTCACAAGTGTGCCTAATTTGATGTTTTTTTTTATTTCTCGACTCCGAATGTGCCGGAGTTAGCTTGTACAGGTGCAGAGGAACCTGGCGTTTGGATTTTTATACTTCATGCGGCCGAAATCAACATTGTAAAGAGATACATGTATTGCATAATTCGAAATGCAAATTAATGCATAGGCACTTGTCTTGTTCTCCTGAGGTCGATTACGGACGGGAGGGCCCACTGCGTACTTTATTGAGCTTTGCGTCATCACCAGGCGTCCATGGAAAAGACAACGAGAAGGACATGACGACAGACAGGCGTACAGTAGCGGCTATAATAAAATATGACGTTATAAGCGAACTTCACCGGCGGATCGAAATAGGCGACAAACACGTCGGCAAAATTACAAGTCCGTGCCATAAATTTATGACATTTTACGAAACAGTCCCAATTGTTTAGTGCGCGTGTCTTGCACGACGCTAGATCTCCAAGCTGGAGATGCTTACCTCGCACGAAACCTTTTCCATGTTTCAGAAACTCTCGTAATTTACGAGCTGGGCCTGCGAAATGCACTTTGCACGGCTCGCTGATCGGTGAAACGATCTTCCGCACGCCTATCAGCTAACGAATGGCGCCCGAGGCTTCTGCGAAATGGAAAGGAAAAGCCTTTTTTTTGTTTTATAATTGCAAACCACCGCGCCAAGAAAGCTGCCCACACCGGCGCAGTTTGTCGGCTGCTCGGAAGCGCACCGAGGCGTAAACGTTTATTTATGGTAGGATGACATCATATGGCGTCCGAGGTTCGTACCGTCGGCCCGAAAAGGCCATTTTCGTCTCGCAACTCCTTCGCAAACCCGGGATGGTGGTGTAGGCCGCCCCAGTCCCCGAGAACTCCGATTTGTTTACCCGTCGAATTCCTGCCACGAGCGAGGAGAGGCGTGCTTTCAATGGCGATGCATAAAATTTGTGCTCGTTTTATTTTGTTTTGCTGTTTCCGCACCGGAGTGGGCTCTTTCTTAATGGGTTTTTTTTTGAGATGGCAAAAATAAGATGAAAAAATAGCACTAGGAAGAAGGCGGCAAAAGGAATAAAAACAGCAAATTTGAGTTTGGTAGTGGTAGTGTTACTTTTTTACGAGCAGCACTGTGTGATGTCATAATGAGCGCGCTGGTCCGCTCGAACCATGACGATGGCCCATAGTGAGAGAATTAGTGGCGGGAGAAACGAATTCTCTCTCGCTCGCTCGGTTGCTCTCGCGCGTGCTGCTAGTATTAGTCTCTCGCTGAGTACTACCGCTTCAACCCCTAATGCAATCTGCTGCCTGCCGGCATTTCCTTTTCCGCTCAGAGGGAACTCATCGAGGGGTTGTGTTTGTTAACATTCTCTCCCCCTTAGAAGCACAACCGAAACTGACCATCGCTTGCCGTGCGGCGGGATCGTTTCATTCAGTTTTTGACGGGATAGTGAAACTGATTGGACGGTTTCGGGTGCGCGCTCTCGTGTGTCCGCTCGCTCGCGGAATAATATTTTTATAACACAACATCATACATCCCCTCCCGCCACACGCGCACAGCAGTTTCACCTAAAAGCGGCGGTCGCGATTACGATTTAGTCGGTCGTTTTAGTGCGAAATTATCGCGCCACGGTTTCGAACGCGACACGCGGTTTAATATACGTAGTGTGTGTGTGTTTTGTGATTTTTTACTACACGAGAGTAAAGAAAAGTACAGAAAGTACGGCAACGTTTGTGCAAGTTGTTTCAAGTGTTCTATCGAGTAGCAAGTAAAATATAAGAAGGTATAAAAAAATGTGCTTAAATCATCATGTGCCGCGTAATCCTCCCCACCCGGTCGCGGGGTAGGAAACATCGCAAAGAAGAATAGTCGGAAAAGAGCACGGTGGAGGCAAATTATTCAAACGTCTTCTAGCGTCGCAGCGAGATCTGAAAACAGATCGACCACCCCGCTAGCAACACCGGCGACGGCTCAAAGCAAGCCTGTTGTGTGTGCCTTCCAAAGTGGAATATATTTTCGCGTGAAGGTCGCCTAACGAAGCATGGGGTGGCGGCACTTCTTTTTGTGCCTCAAGTTTAGGGGCCGAATTAGTGAGGAAAAATTAAATAGCATATCTAGTGAGACGAAATGTGCGAGCCACAACGTGTGGTGTATGACGTGGTGCAAGCGAAACCCTCCGTCGGGTCGGGTTTAAAATATTCGCAGTTGGCGTGTTTCATTTCACGGCGAAACGCGTGTTTCGTGCGCGAATAATCCGTTCGCGATGCGAGTGATTAAATGCAGTGGAAACGCCTGATGCTTTAATGCAACCGTGAAACAACTAGCGCGTGTTCGGTCGACGCGATAAAATAATTAGGCACAAAACACACTAATTGGTGTGCCGCATACGAAAGCTAGATAACGCATAAATCGATCAACAAATATCGGTCCAGCAGAATGTTCCACCGTGTTCGCAGCAAATCCTCTAATGGTTTTAAAAATCGATTCTCCCTCCCATCATCGCCCTTGACGAGTGTATCGACTTTTTGTTTCACTTTTTTCCTTCTTAATTTTAATCCCTTGCCGGGCCGAAATCCACGGGCCAGCCGAGCACGCCGAGGGCGCGTTTTCAAATAGTCGACGGCGAAGCGACGCGGAAACGGAAAATAATATTATTGAGTGCATGCACATCCACGGGAAGTCTAATCAATACTTCTAACTTTCGCGAGCTGCACCGACACAGATCCGGCAGGCGAACAAATGCATCCACTCGGTGCAAGCGAATAATTGGGGCAAAAATAGTTGCCCTTCCCCTGCCGCTTTTCCTTGCATCATCAATCACTAGCGGTGGATTATATTCCTGCTGCGCCGTTTGCACCAGGCGGCGGTAGTTCGTTTTGATGGTATTAGCCGTGGCCGATGGGGAAGTAGTAGTGGTTGCACTTTCTGCACTGTTGTTACGCGCCGAACTCTCTCGGCACCCTGTGTAGAAATGTAAACAAAGTGTTTCGATCAACCTCGAGCCATCAATTGCTGTTAGTTTTCTTGCAATCGAGGGTGCGTTTTGGAATAAAATTCTCTCTTGTGTGGAACGATGAGGTTGGTGATACGATCTTTCATGTTTTTTTTACATAATTCAATAAAAACTAGAGTAGATACTCCTACTTGGTGCACGCTTTTAATTAAGCTTTTCAAACGCGCAAGTCAAACTAGGAGCTAACAGGATGTTAAAATTCACAAATAGTTGACTTCCTAAAGTAGTCGTGACAACAGTGAAACCCACGGCCAAAGAATGAGCTCTTGAAAATTAGCAAATTTTTTAAAAGTTTCATAATAGAAGCTTTGAAAAGTCAAAAATTATTGCATATTCTCAAATTAAAAATACTCAATTATACATAACTATTACTAGTCAACTATCCTGTAAAGTATTGATATTTAAAAGGTCTAAATTTCACCTCATTGGAAATATAAATCTTTTTTTTTTTGAGTTTTACTGATGCAACATATGGCAATTCCTCTGCTGTAGAATGTTTCTTTTATTTATCCTCTGATGAACTGAAGCAAAACTTGCAGTCAGTTCAATGAAGCACGTATTTTATTTCGCATCGATCGACTGCATGGCTTTACCTCCAGCCCATTATCACAACCCAAACGGCAACAACTGCAGTAAATCCCGAAACGAATCGAAACTCAAAAACAAACGTGGCCACTCTTGCTGTGAACGTGGCCAAGGTTAGCTTGCACAACAAGCGCGCCCCAACTCCCGATAAGCTACAACGCAAACAAGGCTCGAGAACTCGTAAACTGATTGTGACTGCTTGGGATCGCATTTTCATGACACTTTCAGAACGGCCGGAAGATTGTGTTGTGCGCCCGGGTGTGTTTCAATTTGTCGACATCGATGTTTGGAATGTCCGCCCGTTTGTCGTAATTCCGATAGGGGAAGGAAATATTTGAATTGCTTCAACCGTAATCGCTTGCGACCACGCTCGCGGATGCGAGTTATTCTGGGAGGAACATTTTGGATCCACTCCAAACGACGGTGCCGGCAAAGTGACGGTGACAGCATTTCCAAAACCGCACGGCCAACACAAAACCCATGCTTAAAGTCGTTTTTTAAAAACTAAACCCACATCGCTTAGGTAGGTGGTGTCAAATCTGCCACCTTGTTTTATAATTTCACTAGGATCACCCATCGAACCCTATTCGAGACGAGGTTCTCAGCCGTTTTTTGCAGCTCGTTTAATGCTCCGCACCGCGTTATTAATGTCAGGTGTCAAGAGTTTGTTTTTACGCTGGTGAGTGCGGTCGAGGTTGGTTTGCCTCGGTGAAAAATGATAATATTTCGCAACAAATGTTTTACGAGCTTAGATGGTCTTGCAAATATTTCTGACAAGACTTTGCTTCCGTTGAAACATTGTACGCGATATGATTGGGAATACGATATGATACGTTTCGGTTTTCTTCCCATTTTACTTTTCGTTTGTAGGCCTTAGGTTTTTTGCATACTTTTTGTATCTTTTATCGGTAACCATTAGCACGAGTTTATGCGTTCCAATCCGGTTGCTCCGTAGTTTTATCTTTCGTCTCCTTTCGGATGACCTTTCGTGCGCGTTGCACAATGGCCCCAAGGAACCCCCGGGGAGGAGGGCAGCGCGAAAGATGATCATAAATTAATCAAGCATCAAACATCTGCATAAAACCCGGGCCCGGTTTTGAGCCGCGTGCGTCGCCAACATCATTGAAGAGGAAGCGAAGATCCCTCGAACACGCAGCAAAGAAGAAGCAAATGGTTTTATGTGGGGAAGAATGTTGTCAAGGCGACAAAATTATACTCAAGGTTAGTGGAGAAGAGAGAAAGAGCAGTGAGCGAGAGAAACCTTTTTCGATTTGTGGTTTGTTTTTTTTTTTTTTTTTTTTTTCGGGGAGCACTAAGACGATGAAGAGATGGTGTGAAATTTTATGTTAAGCATGAAATTCTAGCTGTATGAGAAAACATTTTCGCCAGTTACGGTTGAGCGAGAGGAATATTTTGAAGTTGAAAACAAATATCTTGAAGCCCTGCAATTCTCGTTCCCGTGATTGCTTTGAGGCATTACTTCATCGCTTGAAACAACTTGTTACGTCCGCTAGCCACACGTTGTCAGTATCAATAAAATGGAAGTGATAATGTTTACGACTGTACATGACCAGAACGGAACGCAAGTGTGACTGTAACTTCCTCTCTGCTTGATGATGTCTTGTTTGGGATGGTCGAGATGCAGCTCCAAGCAAATACGGGATGCATTCCAAGAAGGTACTATGTGATATTTTGTGAGGTTAGGTTTCAACTTTCACTCAATCTCATCGATCAGCAAACAACGAAGATCTTAATGCATCACACCGAAAGAAACATTATCGCTTCTTGCTTATCGCTGATGCTCCACCCGCACCCGACATGCGAGACGCTCATAAAAGCAAACCGCAAGCAAAGTCACGAAGTCAATAAATCGCTTCTCGTGGGGAGAGAATTCCCGGGCAACTTAGCTGATAAGGCAAGCCTGGTCAATGAGGTGCGTTGAAACAGCGCGTGCTCCAGCGAATCGACGGAATGTAAACAAACCACTCTCCCGCTCGGACCAAAGTGGACCATTTATGCCAATTAGTGCGCGTTAGTCGCTTGGATTTAGCGTGTCGCACCCGATAACGTCCACAAAGGGATGAGATCATGTGGAATGGGTGCCTCCGATAAGGCAGCCAGGTTCCAGATTTAATGCGTGTAGATGATAGCACAAAAAGCTTGTGACTAACGCTGTGAGCGTCTATTTTTGCATCGATGGGCAGAATCGAAAGTGATAACGAGTTCGGACATTGCCTGCTTCCATGATGAGTCGCGGAACCTGTCAATTGTTGTTTACTGAGAAGTAACACGTTTGTTGCATTTCAAGACATGATCGGCGCTGCACCTTTTGTGAAGTCGTTGCGTCCTCGTTCCCTTTTCAAATCGAAAGATCTTACTACAATGAGCAAAAGGTTAACTGAAGTCACCTTTACCGGCAGTGAGGTGTTATTTGTTTGCGAAATAAAACGTCATCATAAATCGGCGCCTATTAAGCTGAAGGTGCGAACTTGACATCACCTACCGTAACAATGGAGAATTGTTATGCTTCCGATTTTGAGGTTATGGTCACGAGACGAGACATTACTGCTCGGTTTGCCTTATCGGGCGGAAGATCCGGTTGCGATTATGTACACATATTGGATTGTCCCGAAGATCTTCGTTGGTATGTACAGCGCCTAGACACATGTATCTTCTTTTTAACGACGGAAGAGTCAGTCATTGAAGCGTCCAAACAAATTGGATTAAAACGGTCCCGTTTTCAGCGCATGGCGTCTGTGTCGGTTCTTCATGTCGTTTGTCTGACCAAACACGGCGGGACCAAGCTTGCTGTGTGCTATTTCAATTATCACTAGCAACACCGACCGGATCTGATGTTTCGGGTTTTTTTTCGTTTTTTTTTTACTTTGTTGTACATGGAGTACGATTACGACCCTCTGTTCTGTTTCCCCCCGATGTTCTAGTCCGTTTGTGGTGGTGGTTATTGCTCCGCTGTTACTTTATACAACACAGCCCAGCCCGCGTAAGTCGTGTTCTTTGCGGCCGTTGTGTACTTTCGTGTGACCGCGTGCTCTCAAGGAACGCAGCGCGAAGTTATTCTTCCACACTTCGCCCGCCGGACGGGTATCACATTTCAAGTGGTTTTGTGTGTATGTCCGGCCGAGAGAGTGGAGTGTTTCGGTTGTGTGAATTCGGACGTGGCGGCTCACAGCGATGACGCACTCGTTGCGCTGGGCGTCTTGATGTATGCGGTTCCACTTGCTACCCTCGCGCCGTTCGTTACAAGGGGTTGCCCTTCGGCGAGGTCAGCAAACGCGTCTAACCGTAAAAACCGTCGTCGGCGGGTCGGCGTGTTGGGGGGGGGTTGGGCTGGGCAACTACCTTCTCCACTTCCACCGTGCAACAGTGTTTATGACTTCCCTGTAGCCACACGTCGTAAAGAATGTTTGCGCGGTCGGTTTCAAAACAAATCCCAACCTCGTTGTATCGACGGGATCGCCGCCATTAACTCAAGATCACGGCAGAAAACGGAAGCACTCGGAAGCGCCGCCATGCATGTAACGCATCTACACCGGAGGGCAACCTTTGGCCACTGGCGAACCCGGTTTCATCCCGGTGGGAAAAATGCCAACGAGACGGCGGCGATTAATACGTTCCAATGAAGATTGTCTCGCCGTCGGTGGTGATGATCGAATTGAGTTCATTTTAAAAATAGTTACCACCAAGCCAGGTGACGCCACACAGCAGGGAAGGTGTTGGTAACAACGGCGTGTTACAAGCTAAAGTCCGCGCAGCGAAAGTGTTAAACGTTGCGAACGTCCTTCATGCAGTCACTGGTTGATACATTTTTCTGTGGAGTCTGGCGGTCGATTGGGATGTTATGATTTTGAGGTTAGGACAACAAGAGTATCGGACGGAAATATCAACATGATGCAAGGTTTTGCTTTTCAAAAACGTTAAATTGAAATTGCGCTTGGGAATTTGGTGACCTAACCTCACAATTCTTCCAAACATTAGTATTGTTTTACTTTTTATTTTTAGGAAAAAAATGAAAATAATTTTTAAGAAATATTGAAAAAAGAAAATTATTTCTTTAAAACAGTATGGAACTCTTATTACGTTCGAACGTATTGAAATTTATTAAATATTTTTATTTTTTTGCATTTTGCATCGGTAGATATTTGACAAGCTCTTTGTTGTGAATATCTACACGCACTTTGTTGAATGTTGATAAAAAATATTCTCGGATAATATTTGGAAGATTTCAGTTGTTTTTTCTCTCAATATTTTTCTTCTCTTCGTCAATCCAAGTCATCTGTTTGCTCTCACGGTATCTCTCGTTGTTCTAAGAACTCACGAGCAATGCTAGCCACGCGGCTAAAAAGGCCATCCTTATCTCAAGAGAGCTGAAATCTCACAGCTGCTGCCCGGCCTGTGCTGGTGTGCGTGTGTTGAACTGTCAAACCGTGTACGGTGTGTTTTTACCGGCGGAATGTGACATCGAAGCTGGCCACGTTGATGTGTGTGCCGGAACTGCGCTCGAGCAAATCGAGCAAGTCATCCTTCCGCACACCACGTACACTGGCCTGGTCCGTGGGAAGTCGGACAAAAATGGGCCATATATTTTAAGTGGAGCGTCCTTAGCGTGCGGAAGCGTTCGATAAGTGCCAGATGTTTCCGCGGTGCGTTAAACCGAAGGGCCTTTGAGGGAACCGTATCGGACACAATCCAGACACAGAGTGCTTCGGATTCGCAGTGATTTACGCCACTCCATTAGCTGCATCCCAGTGCCGGTGGAAAACACGGAATCAGTTTGCTTTCTCTTAAAGCGAGTAGGTCGATATATGATAATATCCTGCGCATTTTTTATTCGCTGCAAGTGCAAACGCTTTGAGTCATACGATACACGGTGCGTCAGACGGCAAGCACCATACGGGAAAATTTTCCGCATAGAGAAAGGGGGAGAAAGAGAAAGAGAGAGGCAGAGTTTTTCACCGCGGAAAACAGAATGGAGGCGCCCAGTCACTGACGCAAAGTTTCATTTCTCGCCGCAATGGTGGAACCGTGTGCGGAACCAAGGATTCTACTATTACTTCGTGCGTGCTTTTGACACGCTGTTTTGATAATTTCGTCAGCCCGCTTATGTAATCGTTGCGAAAATGATTGCATTACTTCATCGCGTGCGCGTGTTTTGCGTTATTTTCACTTTCGTTTGCGGCGTGGTTTTTCCTTAAAATAACCGTCTCCGGGGTGTGGTGGAAACGGCGCGCGACAGTAAATAAACACTGCGACGGTGAGCCGGGCACGGATGACATTTGGCGTATTTTTATTTGCATATTTGCAGAGCCGATATTTCGAGGGATGCGAACCGGGGCGGGGGGGAGGGGCCATTCTGTGTGCGAATTTCGTAGCGAACGGTGTGTGATGTATTGCCACGAACCTAATCTGCTACATCTGTATACATCTGCTTCCCGTGCTCAACAATGGAGCCTTGTTGCCGTGAAATGATTCAGCTCTATGATATGCTGTCCATCGTGATACGTAAAACCATTTCATTAAACTTAAACTGCTCTTTGAGCAGCTCGTTGTCCTTTAATTTAGAGATGCCATTTTCAATTTGCAAGAAAATGCTTGTACAAGAACCACAAAAGGTACCTGCGTGTCTGAGTGCCATTTAGATGTTGGCGTGCACGGTTCGCCAATCAAAGATAGGGTGATGGGATTTCTTCATGCGAACACATTCGGGTCGGAACATTCTGCGCGAACGCGATGAAACATTTCCACACGCAGCGAGCGGGAATCGATTTTTAAATTCATCATTTAAATTTCTCTCCGATCTCGCAGAAAGTTTACTAATTGATTGAATGTAGCACGCGCTGGTGGTGAATCGTAGTGAAAAGTAAAAAGCAAAAGGAATACAATTTTCCCACCGTGGGATAGGCTACCGTACCATCGGACCGCAATAACACAGAGCTTCGCTCCCTAAATGAAAGCAAAATGAGCCATCAAGGGAAAAAATCGCGGTCGCGAAATAAGCGCAAAGATTCGGGCATAAGCAATGCCAGCGCGAACAGTAGCACCAGCAGCATATTCAGCAATGCATCCGCATTGTCCGCCACCACTACCACCACCTCGTCCGCATCGTCAACGTCGACCATGACAAAGCGCCTGCGAGAGATCGATGAATACGTGTACGAGTATGACTTCTCGTACGAATTTCGGGTAAATTTCGTTCGTCCTTGCATACGTGGCGTGATAGAATTGTGTGATAGATTGTGTAAACATCCGTGGCTCGTTTTTGTTCTTGTGAATAATATGAATATATTTTTTTATTTATTTATCCCGTCGTGCTCGCAGCGCTACGCAGAAAGTCTTCATAAGCCGCTTCGGACGTACCGGGTCGAGTTCAATCTCGGTCGCCCGACAAACAATGGCACCGAAGGCGCGGCCGGACACCACGAGGTCGAAGAGGACATCTACACGACAACCTACAGCACATCGCAGTGAGTATTCCAGTGCGCGCGAGATCCATTTCGGGTGTCCCTTGCTAAAAACCGCCTTCTCTCCTGTTTCTCGTTGTAGGATCACAAAAATCACCAATAATAAGCTGATCTATGATTCCATCGACAACAATGGCGTTGGCATGCCGACGACTGCCACGTCCCTGCTGCGTGACAACGGATCGCCCACAAAAGGCGAAACCCTCGCCACGAACGGTGGCGGCGCCTCCTCGGTGCAGTTCACGGAGATTCGCAGTCTGAAGCGAATTCAGCGCACGAGCGAGGCGGTCGGACCGGACAACGGGGACACGCTGGGCGATGATAACGTACTGAACGCGCCCGGTATCGTCGATCCGACGACCGGGCGAACGTTAACCGTCGGTGAGGCGATCCGGTTGCGTGTGCTGGACGTGCGCAGCGGGCTGCTGAACGTGAGCGCTACCGGCGAGCGCATTAGCCTGGAGGAGGCCGCCCTGCGGAAGCTGATTGATCCGGCGCTGGTGGGGAAACTGTTGCGTCCCGGTGCGGCCGTCGATCGGGACGGGCGTCCGATGAGCCTGCTGGAGGTGATCCAGAAGGAGATCCTCGAGGCGGAGAACGGTGGATCGTACGAGGGTGCGGAAAAGCGCGTGAAGGTAATGATCGAGGGTGGCGTCGGCAGTGGCGGCGGCGGCGGCGGCGGTGGTGGTAGTGGTGGTAGTGCTGCTGTACCGTCAACGTCGCAGCACCATCAACAGCAGCAACATCTGCAGCAGCAGCGCGCTGTACAGTATAACACTAAGGAAGCAAAAAGTATTGTCGATACAATCAAGCAGGAGCAGCAACAGCAGCAGCAGCAGCAGCAGCAACAGCAGCAGGAGCAGGGTCCGGCGGACGGTGGCGCCCTCTACCGCACCCCGTCCGGCCGTGACCTTGCGCTGGCCGACGCGTACGCGTCCGGGTATTTGGTTAGGAGCGAAGCGATCAAGATAGCACCGCACACACTCTGTCTGGCCGATGCGCTGGCGCAGGGTCTGGTCGATACTGGCGGCTGGGTGACGGACCGTAACACTGGCGATACGTTCCGGCTCGACGCGGCCATTGACCGCAAGCTGATCGATCCGCACGTACGCGAAATCGTCGACACGAAGCACGACACGAAAATTACCGTCGCCGGGGCGCTCGAGCAGGGCATCCTGAATGCGCGCACCGGCCGCTACATGAACCCGCAGACGAAGGAGAAGCTAACGTTTGCCGAGGCCCGGCACCGGCAGCTGATCGGCAAGCCGCTCACGCTAAAGGACGTGTGCGATCTGCAGCTGTACGATCAGCAGGAGCGAATTACGTCGCCGACGCGTCGCGAACGCGTCAACATTCCCGGCGCGATCAGCTTGGGTGTGCTCGACGGGGAACACGTACGGTCGATCTTTAAGGCGAGCGGTGCGGAACTGCTCACGCTCGCCGAAGCGATGGATCAGGGGGTGATACTGCCGTTCGAAAATCGCTACCGGCACCACGAAACCGGCGAGCTGATGACCATTCCGGAGGCGGTCGATCGGGGGCTCATTTCGTCCGTTTCGATACGCTCGATCTTTAACATTCACGGGTTCAAGGACCCACACAGCCAGGAGTTTGTGTCGTTCAACGAGGCGCTCGGGAAGAACGTGTTGCGTCGGCGGGACGGACAGTTTGCGCTGGACAGCGGGAAGGGTGTGCTAATGCCGCTGGGTGAAGCGGTCGGGCAGGGGCTGGTGCGACCGGAGGTGAACGAAATGTTCAACCGTCCGATAGGGGTGCGGGGGGAGGAGGGCAACGAGTTGACGCTGCTAGAACTTGTGTACCGCGAGCAGATCGACCCGAAGACGGGCTTCCTGCTCGGTCCGGATCGGCGCGTTCTTCCGCTCGAACCGGCCATCGAGAGCCGGTTCATTACCGCCGAGGGAGCGCTGCTGTTGATCAGTCTCCTAAACATTACGCTCACTACCGAGACGGTAACGAAGACGACGAGACGCTACGTTACGATCACGCACACGGGCGATGCGGTCGAAAGTCAACCGCAGGTGTTGCTATCGTTTACCGAAGCCGTACGGCAGGGTATGATCGACGAGCGGACGCGTACGTACCGCGACCCAGCCACGGGCAACCTTTACTCCATTCAGCAGGCACTGAACCATGGTTTGCTTCTGCCGGATACGGAAGCCGTACCCGAAGGGTCGGCTCCCGCGATTCAGTTCGAAACGCGCGTCGTAAAGGGTGCGAACAGTCTTAACATTACGACCGAATATCTGGAGCGGGCGGACGGTGAGAAGCAAACGTTCGAACTCCCACCGAACGGGTGGCCACTGAACGAAGCGATCGAGCGGCAGCTGCTGAATCCCGACACCGGTTTGCTGGTCATTCCCGGTACGGATCGGCTGGTCAGCTTCGAGGAGTGCGTGAAGCTGCAGATCATTAACCGGCAGTCGGCGTTTGTGGCCGATCCCAAGAATCCCGAGCGACGCGTTACGATCGACCGCGCGCTGGAGAAGAAGATACTGGATCCGGTTGGCCGGTACTCCATCCGGAGCAGTGGCCTAGCGGAGCCGCTCACGATGCGCGAAGCGATCGCACAAGAGTACATCATCTTCGAACAGTGCCTGCCCGGTTCGGTCACCGATGGATCGAAGAATCGAACGATACAGATCACGAAACGGTTGGGTTTGCCGGATCGGGTAGAAATTTCGTCCACCTCGGCAAAGGACGGCTCCCTGGTGGAGGTAACGAGCGTACCGACGCCGGAACTGATGAGCCCCGAGCCGCTCCAGCTCGCACCGGGCATTATCTACGATCCTAGTACGGCGCTTGTGATATTCGCCGAAACGGGACGCTCTGATAGTATAGTGAGTGCTGCGGCTGGCGGCAAGATAGATGCCAGCCTTGTGCAGCTGGTCGATCCGAGCAATCCGGGCGGCGACAAACTGTCCGTGGCGGAAGCAATCAAGCGTGGCCTTATCGATGAGCAGATGGGTGAAATTCGTACCGCCGATGGTGCGAAGGTTAGCATGATTGAAGCCATCCGGAAAGGTATTTTACTGGTGGCTGGTGCTCCGCTGGTAGCTGCCGCCGGGGCTATCGATTCTCTGAAGCTTTTCACAGACCCTGTGACGGGCGAGGAAATCCCTATCGAGTTGGCCTACGAACGGGGTTTGATTACGCGCAGCCAGCTGCCCAGCCCGGAACGGGCGGCACTGTTGAGGAAGAAGCTCAGCGTTGAGAGCAGACGTTCGTCGGAGGGGATCACGACGGTGGTAACAAAGGGTGGCGCACTGGAGTACGGTCAGGAGCCAAGAAAGCTACAGAAGATGCGCAAATGCGTCCTTCGCCCGAAGGATGCCGCCGAGCAGGGTATAATGGATCAGGAGACGGCAAACAAGCTGGAGGATCCGGCATTGTTCGCCACCGCCAGTGTAACGCTGGCGGATGTACTGAAGAGTGGCCAGCTCAAGGGTGACAGTGGTAAAATTGTCGATCCTCAACGTGGACACGTACTGAACTTGAACCAGGCGGCACAGAGAGGAATTCTAGAGTTGCACGGGACGAATAAAGTGTTTATTCCGATCGCCCGCTGCTTAAGCCTTCCCGCGCTCGAAACGCAGGGTCTACTGAATCCGACCGATTCGAGGATATACCATCCCGAATCCGGACAGTTGTTGACTCTCCGGGAGGCGTTGGTGTGTGAGATAGTCGACCCGTTAGCTGAGGTCACCGTCGAGGGGCGTTCGATGCCACTGGAGCAAGCCATCAGTACCGGTTTGGTGGATGAAGATCGGTGCACAATTTCCGGTGATCTAAAGATTGCTGATGCCATCGATCGAGGACTGTGTCATCCTTCGAACTATACGTCGAAGATACCTCCGATCGGCATGTCGCTTCCGGTGATCGTTGAGCGCGGTCTGTTGGATATCGACAAGAAGGAAGTAACGCATCCGATATCTCGTGTACCGATGCGTTTGGACTTGGCACTGAAGAATGATTTCATCATGGCCACACCGTACACTCCAAATGTCGATGGAGTGCAGCTGCTAGACGCTATCGATCAGGGACGGATCAATACGGTGAGCGGTACTTTTAAGGCCCCGGTGAAAGGAACAACCGAGTCCACGGATATGCCGTTGCGCGCGGCAATCGATGTGGGTTTGTTGATAGTTAAACCACTGCCCAAGTTGATCCAAACCCTGCAGGCTAACCGGGCCGTCACTTCGGTGCAGGAAACGGTGGCAGCTTTCCACACGATCACAACCAAGACGGTCGAAATTCAATCCGGCTATGCTCTTATTTCCGTGAATGAGGTGCAAGACTTGCAGACGGGAGCGATCATGTCGGTTGAGGAAGCGTATCGGCAGGGTATCGTTTCGCAGCCAGAAGAAACGCAACAGAAACTGATGCAGCAGGAAGTTAGCATCGGGTTCAATGAGGCACTACAAAGAGGGTTGCTGGATGTGACGAAGGGTACGTTTACCGATCCCTCTAGCGGAGAGGTTATGTCGATTTCCGTCGCAGTCGATCGAGGATTCATTGGGTCCCATTCGTCTAGCGAAGAGACACCCAACCGGACGCCGGAGATGCCGCACAAAGTGATCGGCAGCGAAAGGTTGGATGTATCCGAAAGCACACCTGCCGGATCGCCAATGAAGATAGTGCCGGGTGAATCTCAGGTGCCGATTAAGTCCACCTCACAGCCTTCAACAATGTCTTTAACGTCCGGACGGAACGACACTGTGACGACTGGACCTTTGTCCAGCGCAGAAGGCGTGACAAGCAGTGGTGGAAGCAACATTGGAAGCAATATTAAGGATGCAGCAAAGCTGGGTCTTATGGCTGTCGTTGGCGCTCCGGTGCTTGGCGGTATGGCAATTGCCGGCGCGGTAAAGAAGGCTTTCGAGAAAAAAGAGAAAGAGAATTCACAATCCAGCAATACTGGAAGTGGATTTGAATTGATTGGAAACGTGGAGGAGCCAACTGTTCCATTTGTCAATCTGGCTACGGACGCGATAGCGGAAGCAGATGCGAATAACACTCAGAGGGTACAAACATCCAAAGCTGTACTTGATGAACGCGTTGAAAAAGTACCAGCTGAAGATGTGACAACCATAGAAAAAGCACCAGAAGCTTTGGAAGAGCAAACGTTTACTGAAGAGCCATTCGTTGTTCAAGAAAGTGTTGACTGCCTTCCTAAAGAAGCAGATAAATCAGCCGCAAAGGTTGCTACCGACCGTGAAGTGTCAAGTGAGATTTTACCCACGAGTACCGAGGATCGTCTACTCTCGGGAGTTAAGGAGGTGAAGCAAGAAAAAGACATACTAGCCCAATTTATGGATGCAGAAAAAGTTGCTTCAAAGCATCATGCACCAGATAGCCTGAATAAATCAGATAATTCTAAGTTGGAAGATAAAGCGGCCCTTGAGGAGTCAACTCCGATACAAGATGCTCAAACTACACAGCCAACTGATTCTGTGCCGGTTACTAACGAATCATCTGAAAAGACGATCGGTGATATTGCTAACCAATCTGCTGAGAAGGACGTTAAAGATCCAAGCCTTATTGATGCGAAACGTATAGATCAGCCTGGCAGCGAGTCTGTTACAGTCTCCCAGCAGGTGAAGGACGATCTGAAGATTGACTCTTCAGTCCCGAAAGCTGAAATAGACGACGCCAGATTAGCTACTGGTGTTACGGAGAAATCCGACGCTAAGTTTGTAGAGCAACCACCACAACAAGCAGTAGAAAAGGATGTTACGGCTAGTACAAGTTCTTTGGAAACAGTGCCACGTACATCCACGGTTTCGGATACAAAAACTAGTTTGTCCCAGGTTAAGGATGATTTGGAATCTAAAGTCTCCAGTGTGCCAACTAACGATAACGATATGGTTGTAGAAGCAGCTGCTCAACAGCTGGGTGATCGTTCTTCTTCTAGCGTAATGGGTAGTGAGGTTCCTATTGCAACTGACCCGTCCTCATCCAGCGGTGCCGGTAGTAAACTGATGGATGCTGCCAAACTAGGTTTGCTAGCTGTGGTGGGTGCACCCATACTTGCCGGCAAGGCTGTGGTAGATGCGCTCAAGTCGAATGATAAGCAACTGACGGCTCCTGAAGGAGTGTCGGTGGAAGCTCCGGAGCGGCATGTCACGTTCGTGGATCGTCCAGTAGAGCGACCCGAACGGATGACACTTGGGGAAGCTATTTCGCAGGGTAAAATTGATCCCAAACACTGCCGCATCCTGGTGGATGACAAAGAGATGCCGTACACGGTCGAGGAGGGTCTAAACAATCGGAACGTTCGCATCTACGACGTGGTGGATGTGCTCTCGAAGGTGAAGATTTCTTTCGTTGAGGGAGAGGAAGGTGACGATGCGCTGGTGCTGGATCCGTCGCTGACCGAACAGCGCCTCGTTGAATTGGGAGTTTATGATACCGAGAAGGGAGGCTTCCTGGATCCCACCACCGGTGAGCGTGTATCGTTCCGAGACTTCATTTACAACGCCGGTGCGTTGATAGATCCGACCAGCATCTTTGTGAAGGATCTCGGACGCAATCGCTTCGAGCGTTTGGATGTAGCGCTGAAGAAGCATCTGATCGACAAGCACACCGGCCACATGCTGGACAACAAGACGGGCAAGAAGGTGAAGTTTGTCGAGTGTTGCCGGCGTGGCTGGATTGTGCAGCGGGAACCGGCGGGCGATGAAGATCTCTCTCCGACCCTAGCGGAGGTGATCGACGCTGGTCAAATCAACCCGCAGACGGGTGAGTTCATACAGAACAACGAGAGCATCCCGATCGCGGAGGCACTGCGGGCCGGGTTCATCGATAACGATTCGCTGTCCGTTCGCGATCCAACCGATGGGCAGATCGTCCCACTGGCGGTCGCCATCGAGAAGGGCATCATCGATCTCAAGCTCGGCGTGCTGTTCAACAAGGACACGCAGGAAGAGATCGATCTGAACGAAGCGTACGTGCGGGGGTACATGCTGGAGGGCAAGCGCAAACCGATCTCGCTCGAGGCGGCCGTCCTGAAGGGGCTGTACAATCCGGAATCCGGGCTCATCCTGGACACGATCACGGAGGAGATGGTCGATGTGCAGCAGTCCGTGGACAAGGGTATCGTGGATCCGAAGATCTCCAGCGTGAAGGATACGAAGGAGAACACGCTCGTGCCGCTGCAGGATGCACTCGACAAGAAGCTGATCGATGCGGAATCGGGCAAGCTGAAGGATACCGCCACGGATGAGCTAGTACCGCTGGACGTGGCGGTCGAGAAGAACCTCATGGACACGACGCACGTCACGCACAGCTTGATCGATGTGCTGAGCAGGGAGTTCTACAATCCGAGCACGGGCAAGATTCTCGATCCGGCGAAGGGCAATGAAAGCAACCTGAAGGAAGCGATCACGACCAAACTGGTCGAGATCGACAGTGTGCTGATTCGGGATGAGGCACGGGAGAGTGTCGTCAAGTGTCGGGACGCCATTGCCAGCGGGTTGGTCGATGACGTACGGGGTGTTTTGACCCGCCCGGAACTGACGCTTGACCGGGCGTACCAAAAAGGTTACGTGCTTAGCAACAAGAAGCCAATTTCGTTGGCCGACGCACTGCTGCGCGGGTTCTACGATCCGGCGACCGGGAAGCTGCTGCTGGAAGATGCACCGGCCGCCGTTACGCTCGCCGAAGCGATCGCGCAGGGAGAAATCTCCACCGGCGACTTGATCGTGCGTGATCCGAAGAGTGGCACCGTGGTCAGTCTCGCCGAAGCGATCCGTTCCGAGCTGGTGGACGCTAAGGCCGGTCTCGTGATCGATTCCGGGTCCGGTCTGAGCATGGGCCTTGCGGAGGCGATGGAACGTGGTCTGATTGTGGCATCCAAGCGACGTTGCAGTCTACCCGACGCGGTCTACCGCGGTCTGTACGATCCCAAATCGGGTCAGTTTAGCAGTACGACCACACCGGAACGGATGTCGACCGAGCGGGCGATTCGTCGCGGTATGCTCGATCCGGAGTCGACCATCGTCACCGTCGGTGGCAAGATTGTGCCATTCGAGTTGGCGATCGAGAACGGCACGGTTGACGTGCGCCGGGGCACGATTCGGGACGATGAGGGCGTACGGGTAGATTTCCGCGAGGCGTTCGATCGCGGTTTGCTCGTGGAAGTCCGCAAACCGATCGGGCTGAGTGAAGCCGTCCTGAAGGGTATCTACCGCGAGGGTAATGGGAAGTTCGTCGAGCCAAAGACGGGCAAGAAGCTATCGCTGGAGCAAGCGATCGCGGGCAAGCTTATCGATCCGCACTCGGTACAGGTGCGTGACGGCACGACCGGCTACTACAAGGATCTCGATCTGAACGAAGCCATCGCGACGCGGTTCATCGATGGAGATAGCTCCAAAGTGCGGCACGGCGACACTTGGATCACGCTTAGGCACGCGTTCGATATCGGATTGCTGTATGATCGCAAGGCACCGGTAAGCCTGCAGCGCGCCATCCACCAAGGTATCTACGACGACAAGACGGGCAAGTTCGTCGAACCGTCGACGGGTCGCAAGATTACGCTGCAGGAAGCGACACGCAAGTTCCTCATCAATCCCCAGCTGCCGTGCTACTTCGCCGAGCGCGACGAAACCATGCTCAACCTGTTCGAAGCGTGCCGGGCGAAGCTGATCGACCGCCGGGAGGGTGTATTCCGCGAGCCGGGCAGCGAGGTGTTCATCCCGCTCAGCGAAGCGCTCGCCCTAGGCCTGATCGTGGACATTGAAAGTGCCGGCTTCGGGCTGTACGAAACGCTCGCGATGGGTTTCTACAAGCCGCAAACGGGGCAAATCCTGCACCCGATCACGGGTCGGCAGATAACGCTCGAGGAAGCGTGCGATGAGGACGTCGTCAGTCCGGCAGCTTCCATCGTGAAGCTCGAGACAACGGGCCGATACGTGCGGTTAGATGAAGCTATCAAGCAAGGGGTTGTAGATGGGCAAGCGGGTACCTACCGACTGTCCGACGGGAAGATAGATCTTCAGGAAGCGCGTCGTAGGGGTTTGATCGTTACGAACCAGAAGCTGCTCTCGCTCGAGCGAGCTATTAAGATGGGGTTGTACAGGCCGGATGAGGGCGCGTTTGTCGAGCCTAGCTCCGGGGAGCTGCTTAATCTGCAGGAAGCGCTCGATGCCGGTTTGCTCGACTTTGAAACGACCGTTTACAAAGATGCAATCACCGGGCAGGACAAGCCACTGCGTGCCGCTATGGATCACGCCGACGTGGATGTCGCCAAGGGTAAGGTGCTCGATCGGAAGAACGATCGTGCGTACAACTTTGACGTTGCCTTCGGCAAGGGTTTGCTGGTGACGATCAATCGTCCCATCACGGGCAAGATCCTGGAGCGCAAGGAGTCGATTGATAACCTCCTCCAGGAGTCACCCATCGGCAAGGGACCGAAGGAGATGACGCTGCAGGACGCCCTGCGGTACGAACTTCTCTCGCCCGATGCGTCGGTGGTGCGGGATCCACGCACGGGGTTGTTTGTGCCGCTACGGCAAGCGCTGCAGGATGGTGTCCTACTGGAAAGTGCCCGCGCCATCATCGATCCCAAGCTGCGCTTCTTCACCTTTGATAATGATCGTGTCGTGTACGTGCGGGAACCGCTCAGCTTCGATCGTGCCGTCGAGTGCGAGCTGCTGGATCTATCGACCGGTCGGTTCCTGGTGCAACCGCCGACCCAACCGCATCCGCCACCCACCGGCCAGACCGAGCCAGACCTTCGCCAGCCAGCGGCCATCACGCTCCGGGACGCCATCGTCCAGGGTCTGATCGACCCCGAGTCCGTACTGCTGAAGGACGGTGCGAAGCGCAAGCTGCTCCACCTCCCGGAAGCCTTCCGCAAGGGGCTGATCGAGCCGGAAAAGTCGAACGTACTAGATACGGCCAGCTCGAAGCTGGTGCCACTGCAGGCAGCCGTCGAGTCCGGCCTGCTGACGACGCCGCGTCGCTCGTTCGCGTTGCTCGACGCGCTCGACTATCAGCTGTACGAGGCGGCCGACGGTCACTTCCGCGATCCGTTCCACCACACGGCACCGGCCCGGACCCTCGCCGCCACCATCGAGGCCGGGCTGGTCGATCCGTCGACGACGGTCGTGCGCGACACCGGCGTCGGCAAGGGTAGTGCGATCGTGCCGCTCGCGTCCGCCATCGCCAGCGGGTTGGTCGATGCCACCCGCGGTCGGTACTGCACCGGCGGCGGTGCGGACGACGAACGCGAATCGATCGATCTCGTGCAAGCACGCGAGAAAGGATATCTATTGCTAGCGGAGCAACGGGTAAGTCACGGGCCTGCGCTGCTACACGAACTCTGCCATTCTCTGTTTCTGTTCTTCTTCCGTTCTGTTCACCACTCTAAAGCAAACACCAAAACCCCCATTCACCCGTCAAATCCGTCCCTGATCTGTTCCCCGCCAATCCTTCACCTTCCTTCTCTATTTTTCTTGGGATCTGTTTTCCTTTGTTTCACTCTTATCCAGTTCGGCAGGGATTCGCAACCAATCTACAACCGTGGGGACATTCAATTTTTGTGTTTGTGTTTTGTTTTACCCCTCCCCTGGAATCATCATTTACTAGCTGCTCACTCATCACTTTCGAACTGAACCTTCGTTAAACAACATCTAACAGCAATTCTTGCTTGAAGTTTTACTTTTGTTTATCGTTTATTTGATTTAACCTAAACGCGCTTTTTTTCAAGACGAATACATCAGTTTCTAGTTCCCGTTTCATGTTCCCTGCCACACTTTTTCAAATTTGTTTTCCATCCTATTCATGGTTGGTGAAGTTTGTTGAGTTTATTTTGTGATATCAACCGATTCGTAGCAAATTAGACATCAAATTATGCTTCAATTTCTATAGTAATAATGACGATATGTAATTTTTGCAACACAAAGTCTCTCGTTCCGGTGTACTACATGTAGTTTGTTCAATGTACCGAAAACGGATGTTCTCCAATTAGTATCTCCTTCTTCCGCATTCAACATTTTCATCGATCCCGGTTTCTAACCAATGCTATATCCTTCTTGATATCTGTTTATCCTTCCGTTCTTCTGCTACTTCCCAGAATGCAATGCTTTTCCGCATGCATCGTTCCACTTGCAGACTGGTGAACTCTTTCTCTCGAACCTACCTTCCAGTTTACTGGCTGATCAAAATTGCTTCTTGAAACTCAGCAGCCGGCAGCATTCATTCTACTCCCTATTTTCGGTTGGCTTTCCCAAACTATACTTTGCGTTAAGAACAAAGTCTATTTGTTTGCTTGACTGTCCTCTAACCGGGTGCTCTGTTACTCTGGCGGCAAAACTATACCGTGAATTTCATTTTCCTAAACTGTGCCAGCACACCCGCCAAATGACGTGGGATGCGCGCCCGTTGAACTATTTAGTTATTGCTCATAGAGAATTGTTGGTTTGTGTCGTCGTTAGCGTACGCAATCGGCTCCTCACAGTCACTAGTCTGATGCCGTGTACTTAGATGTATGTGTCGCGTATGATACGTTTTTTTTTAGAAAAAAAAAGCTCCTCACCAAACATCGACAACATCTCTCGTGTTGTGGCACCATCGTGAATGCAACATTTGGCAAACGAACGCTCATATCCATACAAAAGCATCTCCCCGTTTTGTCATCGGAATGATCTTTTTCCATCACAATTCATCATGGTGTATAACAATCGGACACGTACACATGTTTTATTTTTGTTGCCGTGTGATGACACTAATGACACAGAATATAAATCAAAATGCATTTGCATGCGGGTGCTAAGCACAGGAATGGAAACAGCAAAAAACGCCTACAAAGGGAGCTGCAAAACAAATGAAAATAAAACTATGCGTGTGTGTGTGTGCGTGTGCTTATAAATGTATGAAAATTTAGTGCGCTAGGGAACTCAGGTTTACCAGCAGAAAGATCATTATTTTATATAAAACTGCTTAAGTTGCTATAGGTAAAAGATATGAAAGAGATAGGATACAAAAGAAAGAGCTAAGATAAAGAGCAATAGGAGGTAAGATGTTGTAATTTACAGCGCAGGAACCAGGAAAAGCGACGCTGCTATGAATTATCTCGCGAAAATCCTCAATACTTTTTCTTCCGACTTTGTATAGGCGGTCTAGGATAGTTAAAGTTTGCACCATAATTACTCTACCTCGGCAGCACCATGTCGTACTAGCCTTTAGTGTAGCCTTGTAGTGTAAGAAACCAATCTTAATTCTTTCTTACTTTTTCAGCGACTGTAAATATTGATCGTTTAACTAGAGCAAGCAAAAATCGTTAGATTAATCGTTTGCGGAGCAAAACAATAATAGCAAAACGTACTAACACACACCGTACCCACTTTGGCTTTTCGGCACGAAACAAAGCAATGATTTAAGCTCACCTAACTACTAACACTGTAACACCCACCTTTAATGGCTAGCCCGCGTATTTGCCACTGGTAGTTAGCACTAACACTCACCACTCTTTGTGTACGGCACTCGTCGGGATTTGTCCGCGTTTCAATGGTGTATGTGCTTCACCACACTTTGCAGAATCCCGCACTAAAGCGGCGGACAGCGATGAATCTCTCCGTGTGGATGTAGAAGGAACGCAACATGTCGATTCCTTGCTTTCTTGTTACTGTTTGGTCTGATTATTGTGCTATCGTTGCTTGGTTGTTCTATATTGTGTTTGACTGGTTGTTTGTTTGATTTGTTTACCGTTTGCGTGTGATTGTGTTTTGCTCTTATGACTGTCCTTTCCATCTTGTGTATCCAAATCGTGTACATGATTCTACCTACCTTCTACCCTAATGATCCTCTTCTTCCAGCATATCGATTGTATTCGCCGGTGTTTTCATTTTGTTACTGTTTATTTTTCTTCGTGCTCTTATATGTATGCGCTCTCTGTGTTTACTTCTTCTTCCTGTGATATTGGTTTTGTATCGTTTTCTTTATATTTTATTTGGTTTGTTTGTTTGTTTTTTTGTATTGCTTTATATATATATTTATATATACTTATCTGTTACCGCTGTGTATGTTTCTTATTTTTCTAGAATCGTGTGAATTATCATCATCATTAATGTTTCAGTCACCTTCCAACTGATTATTACTTATCTTGGCTTGTGTTTTGATGTGTTTTTTTGTTCTCTCCTCTCTTCTGTAATGTATCATAATTTAAGTAATGAAACATTCAACACATTCGTGTACATTCATTTAAAATAATCTCGTACGTAAACGATATGGTGCATAATCGGCTGGTGTATTATCTGTGTGTACATTTCGCGAATCTAGCTAATTGTATGCGTTTGTTATCTCTCCTTCCCAATGCCGGTTTGGATTGTGGTTCTGCAGCAAGCTGTGATTGAGAAATTTGCTCTCTGTGAGGACCACCTGGCCAAGCTCCTGGAATGGATAACGCGTGTCGAGCAAGACATCGCCGCCGTTGGAGGGCCCAAGGAACGGGTTGACGATCTGCGCAATCAGATCAACTCGCTGAAGGTATGGTCCATTCGTAGGCTTCTGCAGGTTCTGGGCTTTTTCAGTAATCACCGTTTTTCGACTCTTTGCAGCAAATCAAGGAAGATATCGATGGACAGAGCCGTCCAGTTGCTGCCTGCTTGGATCAAGTGCGGCAGCTCGTGCTTACCGGTGGGGATGTGCTGAGTGCACCGGAGGTAGCCGCCCTCGAGACATCGGGCCGCGAACTTCGTGCCCGTGTCGACAAGGCCCAGGATAGGACGGGCAAGCTGTTGCGTCGCCTCGGAGCGGCTCGTGACGAGCTGGGCAAACTGCGCACGGAGCTGGACACCTTCTCCAGCTGGTTGCAATCCTCCCGCCGCACGCTCGAGAACAAGGAAAGCACGCTGTCCGATCTGAACAATCTACCATCGCAGTCCGACTCGGTGAAGGAGTTCCACAGCGATGTCATCGCACACCAGGCTGACCTGCGGTTCATCACGATGTCGGCGCAGAAGTTCGTCGACGAGTGCAAGGACTATCTGGGTGTGTTGAACGACTTCCGCACGACGCTGCCCGACCGTTTGCCACACATCGAGCAGATTTCGAGCTCGGACAGCCCGATCCGGCAGGAGGTGTCGCTGGTGACGGCGCAATACCGTGATTTGCTGAACCGTGCGAACGCGCTGTTGGACCGGTTGGCCGGGCTGGGCAACCGGCAGCGAGACTATCAGGAATCGCTGGAGAAGGTGCGCAGCTGGTTGCGTGACGTGCAGCCACGCGTCAGCAGCGTACTGTCGGATCCGATCGCGGCCGATCCGCAATCGGTGCAGGATCAGATGAATCAGACGAAGGCGCTGCAGAGTGAGTTCCTGTCGCAGGGCCGCCTGCTCGACAACGTGCAACACTGTCTGGATGCTTTGCTGAAATCGTTGGCCGGCCGGTTGAGCCCATCGGAAGTGTCCGCACTGGAGATCCCGGTGGAGGAGGTCAAGGACAAGTACAGCCAACTGCTGGAAGCGTTGGGTGACCGTTCCAAGCTGCTCGATACGGCGCTGGTACAGTCGCAGGGTGTGCAGGACGCGCTGGATGGTCTCGCCGTCTGGATCAACCAGTCGGAGGAGAAGTTCAAGCTCCAGAACCGGCCGGCATCGCTGATCAAGGATCGTCTGAACGAGCAAGTACGCGAGCACCGCGGTCTGCTGAACGATTTGGAATCGCATCGTACCAGCCTGGAGAGTGTGACGCTCTCGGCGCAGGAGCTGATGGCGACACCGTCGAACACGCGCCTTGCGAAGCGCATCGAGAGCAACCTGAGCGACGTGACCGGGCGCTTCGAGAAGCTGCTCGACAAGGCACTCAAGCGGGGCGAATTCCTCGAGGACACACTGTCGCAGCTGAGCAAGTTCCTGAACGATTCGTCCAACCTCGAACAGGAGCTGACCGCACTGAACGAAGCGCTGGAAGGGCGCGAGCTTGTGTCGCTGCCGGCGGAGGTGCTTGCCAACCGTATGGTGGAGCTGTCGCGGCTGAAGGAGGACCTGCGCCCGCAGTACGAAGCTACCGTGCGGTTGGGTAAGGATCTGGTCGCGAAACGTGACGTCACCGATACGGGCGTGGTGCGCGATCTCGTCAAGGTGCTGGAGAACCTGTGGAAGACGATGGACACGACGCTGGAGGAGAAGCTGAAGCTGTCGAAGCAGAAGGCCGAACAGCTGCACGCGTACGAGGATCTGAAGGAGCAGGTGCTCGTGTGGCTGTCGAGCATCGAGATGCGCACGAACAATCTCGCCCCGGTTGCGGTGGATGTGGACGCGATCAAGTACCAGATCGAGGAGCTACGTCCGCTGGTGAAGGAGCATCGCGAGTACGGCGTCACGATCGATCGCGTCAATGATCTCGGTGCGCAGTACGATGCGCTGATCCGCCCGGATAGCCCATCCCGCAAACGCTCCGTTTATAGTCCGATCAAGCGCTCGACGGCGAGCCCGATGCGCCGCCTGTCGGGAGATGCCCGATCGCCGAGCCCAACCAAGGGCGGTCCGTCGCCACTGTCGCCGGCGAGCGGATCGAGCGGATTCGGTAGCCGGCGATCGTCGCAGGACGGTTTCCAGCTAACCGATCTGACTCCGATCCAGCAGCAGCTGACGGAGATCAACAACCGCTACAGCTTGGTCGGCGCCCGGCTAAACGATCGCCAGAACGAGCTGGATTCGGTGCGCGACGAGGTACGCAAGCACCAGGACAGCCTGAAGACGCTCGCAAGCTTCCTCGACAAAATTCACCGCCAGGTGCCGCGTGACGTGATTAGCAACAAGGAGGAGGCCGATCGGTGCAACAAGCAGGCCCGCAAGATCCTGGAGGAGATGTACGAGCGGCAGAGTCTGCTCGATTCGACCAAGGCGCAGGTGAAGGATCTGCTGAAGCGCAAACCGGACGTGCAGGGCGCGGAGCGGCTGCGTTCGGAGCTGGAAGCAGTGGCGGACCGGTGGAAGAATCTGAACGATCTGTGCAAGGATCGCATCACGTTCTCGGAGCAGCTGCGCGATTTCCTCGACACGCACGACAACCTAAACACGTGGCTGGCGGCGAAGGAGCGCATGCTGACCGTGCTCGGACCGATCTCGTCCGATCCGCGCATGGTCCAGAGCCAGGTGCAGCAGGTGCAGGTACTGCGCGAAGAGTTCCGTGGCCAGCAGCCCCAGCTCAACCACCTGCAGGAGGTTGGCAGTGCGGTGCTCGAGCACCTGCGCGAGTCCTCCCCCGAAGGGCAGGCCGTCTCGACGAAGCTACGCGGCGTGCAGAAGAAGTGGGACGAGCTGGTGGCGCGGCTGGACGAACGTGCCCAAAGTTTGGGTGCTGCGGCCGACAGCTCCAAGGAGTTCGACGCTGGGTTGAACCGGTTGCGCGAGGCGCTGCAAACGATCAGTGACAATCTCGACGCGCTGCCAACGGACCGCGACCATCAGGAGACGCTACGCAAGATCGAAAACCTCGAGCGCCAGCTGGAGGGTCAGCGGCCACTGCTGGCCGATTCGGAAGCGGCTGCCGAAACGTTGTGTCGCGTGTTGAGCGATCCGGTTTCGCGGGCGGACGTTAATGCGCGCGTCGCCGCCGTGGGCAAGCAGTACCAGACGCTCCAGAAGAAGCTCGACAATCGTAAGGCGGAAACGGATGCGGCCTTGCGCGACGGTCGTCAGTTTGCCGAAACGTGCGCCAAAACTCTCGGCTGGCTGTCGGGTGAGCTGGGCAATCTGACCGACCGGTTGCTGGTGTCGGCCCATCGGCCAACGCTGCAGCATCAGATCGATACGCACGAGCCGGTGTACCGAGAGGTGATGGGCCGTGAGCATGAGGTCATCATGCTGCTGAACAAGGGCCGCGATCTGCAGGACAAGCCGGGTCAAACGACGGACCGCGCGATGCAGCGCGATCTGGAGAAGATCGCCCAACAGTGGGACCGACTACGGTCGGCCGCCGTCGATCGCCATTCGCGGCTGCAGACGTGCATGGAGCACTGCAAGAAGCATGCGGCCGCGTCGGAAGCATTCCTGTCGTGGTTGCGCGGTGCGGAGGATAAGCTCGCGATGCTGAAGCCGGGCCTGCTGAAGAAGCAGCAGCTCGATCAGCAGCTGCGCGATCTGCAAACGTTCCGTAGCGACGTTTGGAAGCGTTCCGGTGAGTACGAGACGTGCCGGACGCTGGGCGAAACGTTCATCGGGGCGTGCGATGTGGACAAGGACGCGATCAAGGCGGAGCTGCAGGACATGAAGGATCGATGGGAGCGTTTGAACAACGAGCTGCTGGCCCGGGCACAGACGCTCGAGACGTGCGCGAAGCGATTGGGTGACTTCAACGAGGAGCTGCGCGATTTGGATCACGCCGTCGGTCGGTGTGAGGATCGACTGGCGGCTCACGATGCGCTGGGCGGTGCGGCGAAGGATCCGAAGCTGCTGGAGCGTGTGCGTGCCATCAAGGACGACGCTGCGGCGCTACGCAAGCCGCTGCAGTCCGTCCGCAAGCTGGCCGGCGAGATTGCCGGCGAGGCTCGTGCGGCCGGTGGCGATGCGGATCATTTGAAGACGGAGGTGGACGGCATTTCCGATCGCATTGAAGATCTGCACGCCCGGTTGGATGATCGTTGCGGAGAACTGCAGTCCGCCGCTACGGCCGTGTCGCAGTTCAACGACCAGGTGAAGCTGCTCGGTGTCGACTTGAACGATCTGGAGCACCAGGTCGATTCGCTGCATCCGCCGGCGCGTGAGATTAAGGTGGTGTTGAACCAGCTGGACGAGGTTGCCGGCATACTGGGCAAGATCGAACGTGTCGGAGCGCACGTCGGCGAGGTGGAGCGTGCGGGCGAGCAGCTGGTTGACTGCGGATTCGCGCCGGACACTGCCCAAACGCGCGATCAAATCGGAACGCTGCGCAAGCAGCTTGGCCGGCTGGAGAATCGTACCCGCGATCACGACGATGCGCTGCAGCGCGCACTGAAAGCGCTGGAGAAGTTCTACGATCTGCACCAGCACACGCAGGAAGATCTGGGCGATGTGGGCGACCAGCTGAAGAAGATGAAACCGGTCAGCTCGGAGCTGGAGCAGATCCGCCACCAGCAGGAGGACTTCCGGCGGTTCCGGCAGCGCGTGGTTGAACCGCTCACCGGCAAGATCGACGAGCTGAATCGCCTCGGACAGGACCTGATCCGGTCCGCGCAGGGCGGTGTACCGACGGCGCAGCTGGAGAAGGATCTGGAGAAGATCAACGATCGCTGGAACGACCTGAAGGAGAAGATGAACGAGCGCGAGCGGCGTCTCGACGTGGGGCTGCTGCAGTCCGGAAAGTTCCAGGAAGCGCTCGACGGACTGTCCGAGTGGCTGAAGGTGACGGAGGAGATGGTTGCGAACCAGAAGCCACCGTCGGCGGACTACAAGGTCGTGAAGGCGCAGCTCGCCGACCAGCCGTTCCTGATGAAGATGCTTTCGGATCGTCAAGAAACGATGGCTTCGATGTTCGAGCTGGGTCAGGAGGTAGCGGCGGGATGCGATGCGTCCGAGAAGGCAGCGATCGAGCGGCAGCTGAAGGAGCTGATGCGCCGTTTGGACGATCTGACCGATGCGGCGCAACGTCGTACGCACGATCTCGAGCAGGCGATGCACGTGGCGAAGCAGTTCCAGGATCAGCTGATCCCGCTGACGAAGTGGCTCGACGGGGCGGAACGTGCCGTGAAGGCCATGGAGCTGGTGCCGACAGACGAGGAGAAGATACAGGCACGCATCCGCGAGCACGAGCAGCTGCACGATGAAATCTTGTCCAAGAAGCCGGACTTCACGGAGCTGGCCGATATTGCCGCACAGCTGATGGAGTTGGTCGGTGACGATGAGGCGGTTACGCTGAGCGAGAAGGTGAAGAACACGACCGATCGGTACACGGATCTGGTTGTGGCTAGCGAAAACATTGGCCACGTGCTGAACGAGTCCCGCCAGGGGCTACGTCATCTCGTGCTCACCTACCAGGATCTGGTGTCGTGGATGGAGAAGACGGAGAACAAGCTGCAGCGCTTCAAGATCATTCCGGTGCACACGGAGAAGCTGCTCGAGCAGATGAATGCGCTCGTCGTGCTAAACGAGGAGATAGCTAGCCGCTCGCCGAACGTTGAATCGACCGTAGAGGCCGGTTCGGAGCTGATGAAGCACATTTCCTCCGACGAGGCGCTGCAGCTGAAGGACAAGCTGGATTCGCTCCAGCGTCGCTACGGCGAGCTGACGACGAAGGGTGGCGATCTGTTGAAGCACGCGCAGGATGCGCTACCACTGGTGCAACAGTTCCACGACAGCCACTTGCGGCTGGTCAACTGGATGCAGGCGGCCGAATCATCGCTCGCCACCGGTGATGCGAACGAGAACGACATCGCGCGTCTCGAGGCTGAGCTGAGCGAGATTCGTCCGCTCTTGGAGCAGGTGAACTCGATCGGCCCGCAGCTGTGCCAGATTTCGCCCGGCGAAGGAGCGTCCACTATCGAGGGAATCGTTACGCGCGACAACCGTCGCTTCGAAGCGATCGTCGAGCAGATCCAGCGTAAGGCCGAACGGCTACATCTCAGCAAGCAGCGCTCGAATGAAGTTACCGCCGACATTGACGAACTGCTGGAATGGTTCCGCGATATGGACGCCACGCTGCGCGATGCCGATCCACCGGCGATGACACCGAAACTGGTGCGCACGCAGCTCCAGGAGCATCGTTCGATCAACGACGACATCTCGAGCCAGAAGGGACGCGTACGGGACGTGACCGCGGCTGCGAAGAAGGTGCTGCGCGAATCGCAACCGAACGACAACACGATCGCGCTGCGTGAGAAGCTGGAGGATCTGAAGGAGGTCGTCGAAACGGTGGCCGCGCTCTGCTCGAATCGGCTGTCCGTGCTGGAGCAGGCGTTGCCGCTGTCGGAGCACTTTGCCGACTCGCACACGGGGCTCGCAACGTGGCTGAACGATATGGAGCACCAGATTTCGATGCTCTCGATGCCGGCGCTGCGCCCGGATCAAATCGCCATCCAGCAGGACAAGAACGAGCGGCTGACGCAGTCGATCGCCGAACACAAACCGCTGCTGGACAAGCTGAACAAAACGGGCGAAGCGCTGATGGCACTGGTGGCCGACGACGATGCGGCCAAGATCGGGGAGATACTCGACTCGGATAACGCGCGTTATGCGGCTCTTCGTACGGAGCTGCGCGATCGGCAGAACGCGCTCGACCAGGCGCTGCAAGAATCGAGCCAGTTCTCCGACAAGCTCGAGGGCATGCTGCGTGCACTGCAGAACACCGCCGAACAGGCGAACCAGGCCGATCCGATATCGGCCCATCCGCCCAAGATTCGCGATCAGATCGACGAAAACGCGGCCCTGGTGCAGGATATCGATAAGCGCGGGGAAGCGTTCGCCGCGGTGCAACGTGCCGCCAGCGACGTCATCGCCAAGGCGACCAACCAATCCGATCCGGCCGTGCGCGACATCAAGAAGAAGCTCGACAAGCTGAACGCACTGTGGGGCGATCTGCAGAAGACGACCTCGAAGCGCGGTACCGCCCTGCACGACACGCTCTCGGTGGCCGAGAAGTTCTGGAAGGAGATGCAGGCCGTCATGGAGACGCTGAAGGAGCTGCAGGAGGCACTGCAAACGCAGGAACCGCCGGCCGCCCAGCCGCAGGCTATCCAGAAGCAGCAGGTCGCACTGCAGGAAATCCGCCAGGAGATCGATCAGACGAAGCCGGAGGTGGAGCAGGTGCGCCGCACCGGCAGCAATCTGATGTCGCTGTGCGGCGAACCGGACAAGCCGGAGGTGAAGAAGCACATCGAGGATCTGGATCACGCCTGGGACAACATTACCGCGCTGTACGCGAAGCGCGAGGAGAACCTGATCGACGCGATGGAGAAGGCGATGGAGTTCCACGAGACGCTACAGAACTTGCTGAACTTCCTGGCCCGAGCGGAGGACCGGTTCCAGAAGCTGGGCCCGCTCGGTTCGGACATCGAGGCGGTGAAGAAGCAGATCGAGCAGCTGAAGCACTTCAAGGACGATGTCGATCCGCACATGGTGGAGGTTGAAGCGTTGAATCGGTGAGTGACAGTGGCTGAGGAAGTCAGCAGGATATAAATGGATGATGTAACATGATTTTTCTCTCGTTTTTACATGCTCTCATAATGGATGGTTTTTATAGTGCTCTAAACAGGCAAGACATGAACAAGGATTAACATAATTTATAACATTGCTGACACACGATGGTGGCAATGTGTCTGTGTAGCTTACGGCTTTATCCCACTCGGGGAACGTTGGTCGGAATATTCGAGTTGTCCGACTGGGATTATATTGGCAATTTAATATGGGCAAAAATAGAGATGAAGAATGTTTTCTTCGATTGAGTGGATGATCTTCTTATCATTGCAAAATTGTTTGAAGTCTACATTTCTCATCTCACGAACCGATTAGAAAACTCTTTGATCAAAAGTCAGCTAGCTGATCGCATGTTTATCGCTTTTCTGTGTTTTCATATGTGTGTCCTTTGCAAAATTATTCTAATCTCTTATTCTCCAAACTTGCAGGCAAGCGGTGGAACTGACGGAGCGAACCTCCGCCGAACAGGCCGGTGCCATTCGTGAACCTCTGAACGCCGTCAACCGGCGTTGGGAGAACCTCCTGCGTGGTATGGTCGAGCGTCAGAAGCAGCTGGAACACGCGCTGCTCCATCTCGGCCAGTTCCAGCACGCGCTGAATGAGCTGCTGGTGTGGATCAACAAGACCGACGCGAATCTGGACGAGCTGAAGCCAATTCCTGGGGATCCGCAGCTGCTGGAAGTCGAGTTGGCCAAGCTGAAGGTGTTGGCGAACGACATTCACGCCCACCAGAGCTCGGTCGACACGCTGAACGATGCGGGCCGCAAGCTGATCGAGAACGATCGCGGTTCGCTGGAAGCGTCCACCACGCAAGACAAGCTGCAGCAGCTGAACAAGCAGTGGCGCGATCTGCTCCAGAAGGCAGCGGATCGGCAGCACGAGCTGGAGGAGTCGTTGCGCGAGGCGCAAGGCTTCACGGCCGAGATTCAGGATCTGCTCGGATGGTTGGGCGACGTGGATGCGGTGATCAGTGCGAGCAAACCGGTCGGTGGACTACCGGAGACGGCTTCCGAGCAGCTCGAACGCTTCATGGAGGTGTACAACGAGCTGGAGGAGAACCGTGCCAAGGTGGAGACACTGATCGCGCAGGGTCAGGAGTATGTGCGGAAGCAGACGCAGCTGCAAGTGTCGGCCAGCAATCTGCAGCACACGCTCCGGACGCTCAAGCAACGCTGGGATGCGGTTGTGTCGCGTGCCTCGGACAAGAAGATCAAGCTCGAGATCGCACTGAAGGAAGCGACCGAGTTCCACGACGCACTGCAAGCATTCGTGGAGTGGTTGACGCAGGCCGAGAAGCAGCTGTCCAGTGCGTCGGCCGTTTCGCGTGTGCTGGAAACGATCCAACAGCAGATGGAAGAGCACAAGGTGCTGCAGAAGGATGTTTCCATTCATCGCGAGTCGATGCTGCTGCTGGACAAGAAGGGCACACATCTGAAGTACTTCAGTCAGAAGCAGGACGTGATTTTGATCAAGAACCTGCTCGTCTCGGTGCAGCACCGTTGGGAGCGGGTGGTGGCAAAGGCCGCCGAACGTACCCGCGCCCTCGATCACGGCTACAAAGAGGCGCGTGAGTTCCACGACGCCTGGGTGCAGCTGACCGGCTGGCTGAAGGAGACGGAGCGCACGCTCGACACGCTCGCGGAGGAAACGAGCAACGATGCGGTCAAGATCAAGAAGCATCTTGAGAAGCTGCGCGAAATTCAGCGCAATCTGCAATCGAAGGAAAGCTTCTACGACAGCACGATGCGCAACGGCAAGGGCCTGATGGACCGTGCGCCGAAGTCGGACGAACCCGTCCTGTCGAAGATGATGGGCGAGCTGAAGGACGCGTGGAAGCGCGTCTGCCACAAGAGCGTCGAGCGGCAGCGCAAGTTTGAGGAGGCACTGCTCCTGTCGGGCCAGTTTGCCGATGCGCTGCAGGCGCTGCTTGACTGGCTGCGCAAGACGAAGGCACGCCTGGCCGAGGATGGGCCGGTGCACGGTGATCTCGACACGGTCACAACGCTGGTCGAACACCACCGGCAGCTGGAATCGGATCTGGATAAGCGCTCCGCTCAAATGCAGAGCGTGATGAAAACCGGCCTCGAGCTGGAACGATCGGACGAGACGCGCGAGACGAGCAAGAACCTGAAGGAGATGCAGCGGCTCTGGGACGACGTGCAAGATTTGAGCAGCCGACGCAAGAGCCGGCTGGATGTGGCGCTGAAGGAAGCGGAACGGCTGCACAAATCGGTGCACATGCTGCTCGAGTGGCTGTCGGAAGCGGAGCAGAAGCTACGGTTTGCCGCCGCCGCCCCGGACGATGAGTCGCAGGCGAAGGATCTGCTCGACACACACGCCAAGTTCATGAAGGAGCTGCGCGAGAAGGAGTACGACAAGGAGGACACGATCGGGCTCGCCAACAGCATCCTCGGCAAGGCGCATCCGGACGCGATACCGATCATCAAGAACTGGATCTCGATCATACAGTCGCGCTGGGACGAAATCTCCCAGTGGGCGTTCAGCCGACAGACCAAGCTGGAGCAGCACCTGAAGGATCTGCAGGATCTGGACGAATCGATCGAGGAGCTGCTCGCGTGGTTGGCTGGGCTGGAAGCAACGCTGCTGAGTAAGATTTGGCATCTGGAACCAAACTTTTAAGTGTCTCTCCTAACCCCACATTTCTCCTCCCAACGTTTAGATCTCGAAACAGAACCACTGCCGGACGAGATTCCACCGCTGGAGGTACTGATTGCGGACCACAAAGAGTTCATGGAGAACACGGCACGCCGCCAAGGCGAGGTCGACCGTGCGTGCAAACCACGACAGCCGCCGCCAGGCCTGAAGGAAACGCGCAAACCGTCCCGCGGTGTACTAAAGACACCGATGTAAGTATTCTGTTCAAATCAGACGCTTCGTTAGTGAGGTGGTTAGTGAGGAGAAGTGTGCGTGTCTATTTGACGTTCTCCACAACACACAATACAGTTTTCGTTGTAGTAACATCCTAGCAATAGTTGAATATCTTGCGTTTGCTCACGCCATTGTTATTAAACGCACATTGCCACTCTCAATTCACATATAAACAAGCAACAACAAAAACCTTAACTACCACGCGCACATCGAAATGTTTTTGTTTTTTTTTTTCTCGTATCATTTCTAACCTCTGTTCAAAAACATTTCATTTTTATTGTTTCACATTTGTGTTGTTTTTTTTTTCTCGCGCACATCCCATTTATGAATAACAGTAAAGGATCTCAGGCTGACCTGCGTGAGCATTCACCCGACTACGGCACCCTAGGACGCAAGCAGAGGTTTGTTTTACATTTTATGTTCATTTTTGTTTCACATTATATGATTTACTTACGTTGTTTTCACTATCGTCTCATACAAATAAGAATGAATTGATTTGTGTTAAGTATAAAAAGGCTCTTCATAATACATTCTCTCCAAAGTTAGTTTAGAAAACATCCTTGTATCACTGTTCACAGTGTGTGGCATTCTTATCTGCATGAAACGACTTATTGTTCGCGTTTACTAACACTATCAGAGTGAATCTCATCGAAACAAAACTACACGAATCCTAATCTTTATGTACATCTTGTTTCTTTTATCTTATCATTGCAACACATTCATACCCCATCCTGTGTGTTCTGTGTGACGTGTGTTATCTTTCTTTCTCGCTTCCTATTGCATCATTGTGTTTGTGTGTTGCATTTCGTGCAGCTTCAAGGGATCACGTGATCAAGGCCTGAATTCGCGTCGCACAAGGTGTGTATTGGTTATTGGTTCATTTATCATTTACCGTTCTCTACTCATTACGCTCACATGTGAGAATCGTTCACATATTCGAAAAAGACTATACATGCACACTCCATAAACGTTCAGGAAAAAAACAAAAAAGTAAAAAAAAAACACCAACATGTTCTCACATTTCTACTCGTCTCGAATTGTAAAACAAAAAAAAACCTAAATCAAATGTGAAAACTTGTTTGTGATTTTGCACCGATAATCGGTTACTGTATGCATGGTTTCATTGTGGAGAAGGTAGCAACAAAGTAAATACCCTTGTATAAGTATTCGTACACTATGTTCTTTTTCAGTTTCTGGATGTGGGTTATAGTCTTTCATTATCATTTTATTCAAATATGTTTATTCTTTTATTTATTTTTTTGTTTTGTTAATGTTTGTGCATGCTTGTTACATATTTCTTTGTTTTGGTTGTTCTTTTTTCTTTTTTTTCCCATATATTGCGGTCGCTGTACTACATCACTTCCCTCTGTTGCTGTGAATTGTTGTATTTATGTATTTTGCGTGTCACTGTGTATCCATATATTTCGACGCCTCCCGTTCCAACACACCCGTGCATATTATGTGTGTATGTGTGTGTTTGGGTCATTTCCCGTGTACATTTGTGCTGTCTCCACACGCCAACACCACCAACATCACCGTCACATACTCGACCACCATTGCCGTTGTTCCTGTTGCGCGCTGTTGCGAATTGGGTTGATGATCGACAAAATTTTAAACCAAACTCTCCATTGCGTGCATTGTTATTGCCTTTCCCTCCTACCCCCATACTGCTTCATACGCACCACATTCGCGAACGAGCAGCCGCGTGAGTCCTGGACGCGAAACGCAAACACCGGAACGGGATCGGTTGCCCCATTATGGTCCACGGTTTTCGCCAAGGTATTGTAGTTTGTGGTCTTGTACCAGTCGTGCTCTAAGATCGAACGCCCTCGATCGAGCACCGAGCACCTCTCTTACTCATGCGAACATCCATCATGGACTCATCACACACACACACACTCACATCGCGTAGAGACGTAAACGACACGGAGCGTTGTAGGCTCCGGAATTGCAACGCCATCAACATCTCGTACCCTACATACTCCATTTTGTATCATATATTGCACCAAGTAGAACACCTACCGAACAGTCGAAACGGTTGAACGCAAGCGTACTAACTTTCGAATCTTTGTTTTCACCGTAGCAATCAAGCGGAAACGGAACTGCGATCGCCACGCGCGAAGCTGCTGTGGGAGAAGTGGCGCTACGTGTGGATGCTGGCGTGGGAGCGTCAGCGTCGTCTGCACGATCACATGCTGTACTTGCAGGATGTGGAGCGCGTCCGGCAGTTCAGCTGGGAGGAATGGCGCAAACGCTTCCTGAAGTTCATGAACCACAAGAAGTCGCGCCTGACGGATCTGTTCCGCAAGATGGACAAGGACAACAACGGGCTGATACCGCGCGAGGTGTTCATCGATGGAATCATCGGCACAAGTATGCAGCCCTCTTGCTAAAGCCGATCGAAAGCGATTGTACGATCGTAGTAGAGTCGGATGAGAGTTGCTTTGGAACGCATTGCCTGCCTGGCGTGATCGTAAAATTTGTATGAATCTACGCAGTGTTAGGTTATGTTTAATGTCCATAGTTCCTTTCGTGATTTTACGTTCGTAAACGCTTTCGATCAGCACGTGTCGATCACCCGCGTACGTGTTTACTCACGATTATATTCTCCCCTGTTTGCGCAGAGTTCGACACGTCCAAGCTGGAGATGGGAGCCGTGGCCGATCTGTTCGATCGCAACGGCGAGGGCCTGATCGATTGGCAGGAGTTCATCGCGGCTCTCCGTCCGGACTGGCAGGATCGCAAGCCGAAGACGGAGGCGGACAAGATTCACGACGAAGTCAAGCGGCTGGTGATGCTGTGTACGTGCCGACAGAAGTTCCGCGTGTTCCAGGTTGGCGAAGGCAAATATCGGGTAAGTGTTCGATCGACTGTACGACGGTTCTGCTGCGTTTGGGTCTGATGCTGATGGTAATTTTCTTCCCTCCTCCCATGACAGTTTGGTGATTCCCAGAAGCTACGCTTGGTGCGCATCCTTCGCAGCACCGTGATGGTGCGCGTCGGTGGTGGATGGGTTGCGCTGGATGAGTTCCTGGTCAAGAACGATCCTTGCCGAGGTACGTACCATTCCTTCACTGTTTTGCATTTCTTTACCTTTACCTAGTATTACGTTACTACATTACCGTTCCGTTAGGTTTAGTGTGTTAGGTGTAGCGATAGTTAAGCTTTAGATAGACGATAAATGGTGAACATCATTGCAAAACGTGCTTACCTCGTACGTCTGCCGGTAGGGAATCGAAGCCGATCAACTCTGATAGGAATCCGTTAGTAAAGATGCCAATAATTAAAAAGGACTACAGTGCCGTTCTTAACTCACGCTCTCCTTCTCTCGCTCACAACTCCCTGTTTGATTAATATACACCTAAGTCCTAACTTTAATCCTGCCCGAGAGCCTCTCTTGTCCTAGGTGAACAGATTACGCAAAAACGCAAAAGTTCAAATTTCGGTGCTATGTTAACAGAGTATGTAGGTTAACAGTGGCGTATGAAAGTGACATTTCATACCGCCCGGTTATTAATGCCTTTCCAATGATCCCAACTACCAGTCACGTATTAATGGGCGAAGTTTTAATACAGGAACAAACTAAATACTGCCGCATTTCGATATACACACGGATTTAAAAACAAAACCAAGCTGTTTATTAACAACCTGACACTCACTTTTCGGAAGATCCCAAGAGCAACTCAATAATGCATGCTTGCTAATTCTTGCGTCTTGTTGGACGCCTATTTATACTAAACCCTGGTTGGCACAATTATTCTTTTCTTTGATGGAAAGGAAACCCTTTTCTGCTACGGTGGAAATGAAGCGAGAGCTCTAATACGAAAAGAAAAACAGTTTCGCACATCATCGTGCGTTTGCCACCAGACTAACCCCGATTTTCTAACGAGTTGATATCGTCTTAGACTGCTTTCCAGCCTGGAATGCCTTCACCCAATTAAACCGAGCATAATTCTTCGCCATGCTTGCTTTATCTGGAACATTTACCGCTTTGCTGCTCAAAAGACGGGGTGTTCAAAACCTGCTGTCTTTTTTTCTCATCCAAACTTCATCGCTTCCGGCGCAAAGCGCGCATATGCGACGCGGGAAACGCGTTGCGTCCCCGGCCCGCTTTTCCGCCCCATGCCTGTGTGCGTGTTTGTGTTACTTCGTGTGCGCGTTGTGCCATGTTGTGCTGTGTGTCCGCCTGCTGCCTTTCGTGGTAATACTAACAAACTAACCAACCAATTTCTTCCTTCTTCTTTCTTTCTTTTTAACGCTAACATATACGAAATATCGTTAACATTTGCAAACATTTCCACCCCGCAAAAACAAAAACAAAAAAACAACCAACAAATCTATTGGCGGGTGTATGTATGTGCGCGTGTGTGTATTGCGTTTCGTGAACGTGTTTTATGTACCCTACATGAACATATCGACGCGCGTCGCACATAAAATCGAATATCATCCATCCATTGCTCACATCTCAACACGCAAAACATCAACATGCCATCGCCTTCGCCGCATATATCGACACGGGAAAACCCACATCGCATTCATACGTACACTCTACATTCCATTCGATTGTGCAATCCTTCATCCTCCCGTTCGTTTGGCGGGTAACCTGGTACCGCGGTTACGTATCCGTATCTGTTTTTTTTTTCGGTTCTATTTCAAACATCCCACCCACCCGTCCGGTTCGGTTGGTTCTTTGTTACATGCGACCGTCGGTTTGGCTTTCGCGTTCGATCGTCCAGTGGCCCTAGTTTTGCCGCTGCCGAACCCGAACGATCCGCGCCAGCACGAAGCCTGCTGTCCGCTGTGTAAGCAACCCGAATTACTTAGCCTCCGGCAGCTACTGCTGTGGCAGAGGAAGAAATTTCAGTTCGCCGACCACGGCGGTGGACCGCGTTACATCTTTCTCAACGAGAAGGGCCACTGAGCGGGAAGACGGAAGGGGCGGGACATGCGTATAAAAGATTTGTTTCTCACCAAGTCCAATCTTGTCGCCGGGCCGAAGATTTTTTTTGTATTACAGTGCATCTGTGTTTGTGTGTTTGTTATTTTCGTACTAGGTGCGTTTTTCTTTTTTTTCTCTAAACGAATTTCTATCTTCACTTTCGGTGTTTTCTTTACCATCTTTGGTTTACACAATGATGTTATATTTTTCCGTTGTTATTTGTTTGTAAATGATTGTTTGTTTTTGGAACACGAAGTAATGATTACTCTCTATTATCTTTTTACTCAAAATTGTTTTCATGCCTGTTTTACTTTTACCTTAGTTCCGAACCGTTTCGTTGACTTTGAATGTCGTATTGAGAATGCTCCTGTTTGTTGTAAGGAATGATGATAAACAATTGTAGCTCTTCTAAAATAAAGTTGATAAAAACGGGCTTTGGCTTAGAGTATACCAACGTTTCGTATCGTAAAACTTGTTCGTTTAATTTTACCTGTTACTATCGTTTTCGTATTTCGCTTTCTAGAGACGGGGTTTTTTAAAAAAATAAACCCATTTTCGTAAAAGTATATACGAACGTGCAAAATCAGTAACATTGTGTGTACGCTTTAGTAAAGTTTAACATAAAACTGTGCATCGCCCACCGTCGTTTTCTTCTCTGTTCAGAAATCAACGCAATTTGCACACATTTCCATACACGATGTTTCGAACACCACATGCACCTCTCTTCATTCACCATTTCTTCACCCGTGTTTTTACATTTATCACTTACCACACGTACACCACACGTTCACATCACGTTTTCTCGTAATGCACATTCCTCGTGGTAGATATCCTCCAGTCCGAGAGCGATACACTTTCTAATTACTAAACCACAACTACTAACCGTTGAGTGTTGTGTTTTTGGTATCGTAAGAGAGTACTGTACTCTGTCCATCAATCTAACCAAACAACGGGCAAGCTTGTATCTGTTCTATTCCGTTGGCATCTGTTCGCTTTTCTGTTGAGTGTTTTTTTTTTGTTTTCTGTAGCCGCGTACTTTCATTTGTGATTAGTTTTAAGCAGCTAGCTATTAAGTTTGCAACGATATGTTTTAAGCTTTTGTATTTTTGGTTTCTATTTTCACTGTGTTCCGACTTATGGGTTAGAGATCTTAATTTTCGTAGCTATAAGAAATTATGTGCTTCAGTTTTTTCGTTCCGTTGCGTTCTCCGATTCAATATTTTCTTGCTCAATTTTTATTGTGTGCGTTGTTTTTCTTTGGTTCTCGCAACAAACGATTGAACCTGCCTGTATTTAAGTATTATTTTCGCTTCGGCTCGTACACAAAATTGGAAAAAAAGAAACAAATAGGTAACGTGAACGAACGAAAACGCACCACCCGTGCTGAACATCGAGACGATCATGAAATTTCATCCTTCCTGCCACATGCGCGTACACTGCCTGTAGTAAGAAAACATACAACCCTCGCTTAATTTCGTTCGCATTCGATAGTAAAGCAAGTGAGCAAAGTATACCGCCAGGTGGATAACCATGATCCCGCACCTATCTGTTGCCAGTTTAGTTTATCGTCTCTCATCGTTTAAGCACATCCATCGTCCGTATTGTTTTCCGGCGGAAAAGCACATAGTTTGTTTTTTTTACACTTGTAATTATTAGTTTTACCTTAAGGCGTGTGTTATATTTGTGTTTGATTAGTTTTTAGTGTTTAATTGTGTGTGTTTTTTGTACGTTTATGTTTTTGGTATTTATTGTGTGCGATCTCGCAAATTCGTTATTTATAAGCATTAGTTCTAGAGTTGTTGTTTAGTTTTATTTCGTTTATTTGTTTGTTATTGTTGTATAGTTTTACATATTACATTTTTTATCTGTTTGTTTGTTTATTTTTTCTTTCATTTTTTTTTTTTTGGTTTTGTTATTATATATTCAATCCATGTTCTCCACTACTCCAACTCACAATGGCGGTTTCCATTTGGTTTTTTTACATATCCTCACCTCTCCCCGTACTTTATTCCTTCGCACTACTCCCCGTATTCCTTGGTTATGGTTGGTGATGGGTCTATACTTTAATTCGGGTTTGTCGATATTCGGCTATTTGATATTTGTTTCAAAATTTAAATTTCCCTAACCAACGCATTTCCAAATCTTTCACGATCGAAATTTCTTTTCTTCTTCTTCCTTTATTTTCTTTCTTTGCAACATCACCATTACCCACCACCACCCCCACAACCTCCACCGACCCTCAACATATGTTTTTATTTTCTCCCAAAAATGCCAATCTTAACAACTTCCCTGGGCACACCCAAACATGAATGACTTGGACATCTAAATTTACGAATCAATTGCAAATTTCCTACGGACAATAATCCATCCTCACTGACCCGTACTGACTGACGCCGGTGCGGTTTCTCTTTACTATCGAACACGAACCATGTTGATGCGCGTGTGTTTGATTTTGGTGCTATTTTCCATCAAATTTTCATTTTTAACATAAACACGCATACTCACTGGTAACGAAATCATGAATGAATTCTTTCCTTCTCACCTTCGTACGGGTACACAACCAACCCTTGCCTTACGACCAACCAAACCCTCCCCAATCCATCTCACTCACGCATTATACGCATATTAATTCACCTGCCTCGTAACAAAAACAAAAACCACCATAAATACAACCAACGTGTGAACAATCGGAAAATTGGTGCAAAAACAAAAACAAAAAAAAAACCAATGTATCAAAACCCAAACCAATAGCCAAGGGACGCACAAACATCGAACTACGTGAGCAGTTCATACTGGCCGACGGTGTGTCGCAGTCGATGGCGGCCTTTAAGCCGCGCATGTCTGGCTCGGCCGGTTCCGGATCGAATCAAACCAGCTCGCCGATACCAACACAAGGTCCTATTGTGAAGGTAAATATTTCCCACTGTCTCTCTCACTCTCTCACTCTATCTCTCTCTTTCTGTGTTCTGTCTAGCACATCCTTATTGTATCTTTTTCTGCCCCATTTTTCCTTCAATTTTATTTCGTAAAAATCCTCCGTTCAGGCTGCCTCCCTTCACCCAGTGGTTTGTTTTCATTTTCTCTCCTTAGCACTTTATTCTCTTTTTTACCTCTTGATTATCATATCTGAAGAACTTTGAAATACAGTCTCCTATGTCGTTTACCATCCTTTACCTCTTCTGATGTCGATTTCCCTTTGCTCTCCGCCACAAATCCAATCCCTCCAGTGTACTTTTGTATAGATGTATTTGTGTGTTTCGTATTGTACAAGAAAAGTTCCGCTCCCGTGGACTTTATCCCTGTTTTTGTGATGTTTTTGCCGTCAAAAAATGGATTCCAAAGTGTTCTTCACACACTTCTTTTCTCTCTCTCCCTCGGTCCTTCTTCTTCAAATCAAATTCTCTTTTACTTTCCTTTTTGTACTACACCGTGTGTTCTTTCTTTCTCTCTCTCAACCGTCTGTCTCTGTCTGTTTACCACTCCCTCTCTACTTGTAAAGATATATATTTGTAAGTAGCGGGAGATACGTTATAGCGGGCAATCATAGAACGACTAGATCACGGTCACTTGTGTGCGTGTGTGTGTGCAATATATAGTATATATTCAAGGGCGTTTAGTGACAGCACCACCCAAACGGCGGGAGGGATAAAGCAAAACAAACACTCGGTCTCAGTTTGGTGTTGGGGTTTATTTTTTGTTTTGTTTTGGGTTATTATTTCGTAAAGACTCCTCTAGAACACCCAAAACGTTCCCAGTGTACGTGCCTGGGTCTACTCTCTAGTGTACATACCTCTTCTATCTCTAACTCCTGGCGTAGTTTCACCTTGTCCGTCATCTTTCTTCTTGAATGTACGCTGATTGTTTCGTCATCCTTTGTATGGGGACGGTTGCGAAATGATTCTCTCTATGGTTTGAACGTGTTTAAATTATATCGCAGCATGGAATCATGTTTTTATAAAACTGGCTAAAAAAACAAGAGCCACCTAATGCATCATAAAAGCGTTCGCATAGTGCCGATTGCATACTTTCAGGCGCAAATTTGGCTACACGTCGTCTTACACCACACACTCTCTATCTCTCTCCTTTTCGTGTCGTTTTTGTCCGGTGCGGCATGCAGTTTTGTTTTGTATTTGATGTCTATGCGTTCAGATAAATCGTTTTAAATGTATCCCAATCAGATCGCCCTTTTTTTATTCGCTGAAAAACGCCGTCTCTCCCCTTTGGTCTGAAAACTCTTCCTGTAAATTTGTGATCCTTTTTTTTTTCTTGTGATCCTCACAATCCTCATACACTTTATCCCCACTTCATGAAACCCCATTTTCTGCCAGTTCGCCTCCCAAGCAAGAAGGTACGTATGGGCGCCTTACCGTACATTGGATTGTGAATGTATACCGTAGCGCAGAACCAGTACTGTTGTTTGTTTTTCGATGTGTACCAGATAGTTTGAGCAGAAGTGTTTTGGATGTGTTTTTGTTTGGTTGTGTTTTTATTTCGTTTACCGTATTTGATATCTTGCATTCGGACGCGTATATTCCGTCGTGCTAAAGTCTGTGAAATGGAATTGCACTTGATTTGCAACTTATGTTTTGTTTTACATTGTGTTCTTTGGTTCGTCTTCTTCGCATCTTTGCCCCCGTATTGTGTTCCCTTTTTTATTCTTTCTTTCTTGAATGTGTGTTTGTGTGTAATGTGTGTGTTTTTTAGCATTTGTAAGTGAATGTTTTATTCTTGCGCCCCTTGCCTCCGACTTTTTCTATTAATTGTCTTGCGTGTGATTCCTATAGTTTTACATATTACCTTATCATTCTTTGATTTACTTTGCATGTTTCATTCTCTTCAGTTTGTTTTGTGTTTTGTCATGCATCGTTTATATTTATTTCACATCTGGGTTTCGCCACCCACATACATCTGCGGTCTGTGGTGTGTCTCTCATCTCGAACTCGCATGAATGTTTCGCCGTTTTGGCACAATTATAACACACTGTTTGCATCGACACATATGCATTTTCGATGAACCCATGGAACAATGGTTATGCTGCATCATTGGTTGAAAACCATCTATCTATTCTATATTCGTGTGTCTCATCGTTCTCATATCCGTTCTGGATTGCACAACATTGGATACGCAATACTAAAACCACGCGAAAAATGGCAGAAACACACCCCGTCTGTGTTCGTCCACATTTCATCTTTCGTTTTATGTTTTCATCGCGCACTATTACTCTGCTCCTTCATGGCACGAGTTGTGAGCTTGTGTCGTTAATAAACAGGAAAACTTCAACCAACGATCTGAAGGAACCTTGTCTCGCATAAAAAGAAACACAGCCGTAGCATGTGGCAGTATACGATTGTTTCGTAGTAGGATTTCGCCCCTTAAATCGATTGCAAAGCAAAAACAAATCGTGGGAATCGCCACTCAATACACCAGAAAGTTCAAGCAAGAACAGCTGAAACAGCAGCAAACAGCAGAGTGCAGGGAAAAAACAAGGAGAAGAAATGTAGTTTCTGTATATTGTGTAACCGTCACATGCATTTTTAAACGAACAACCTCTTGCCTCGCCCCACCCCAACCCCACCCTCTTCCAGCCGACGAACATTTGGCCGAACTGATGCCAATCTTTGAGCAGTTGCGTGCCCAGGGCAATCTGCCTTGCACCTACCCGCTCCACGTCACGTCCAGTGGTACCGCCTTTATCCGGGGCGGTTCCCGTTCGACTCCGCTCAGTCCGCACGCTCCACACTGCCATCCGTCGACGCATTGGGTAAGTGATTACTGTCCCTCTTTCTCTCCTCCCCGTGCACGGGTGTTAGCATCGTTTTGGTAGTGATAAACTGCGATGGAAAGTTTCGCCCATTCCCCGTCGTTCTGTGTGTGGATAGCGAGTTTCACTTGTCACGGCTCGCTAGCGCCATCTAGATGTGAGATGTATGAAACGCGATTCGCCCGCTTCCCTGCACCATACAAGTGATCTAGATCAGTCTAAAAAACTATTCGCCCGTCACCGTTGTGGTTTGTGTATTGGATGAAATGAACCCAAGATTGAAAACCAGTGCCAGGGGTTGGCAGCCTGAAAATGGGGGCTTGTTTTCCACTTTCCTTTTTTAACTTAATTTCTTTATGCTTTTGAAAACATTATTCTAGATCATAAATTAACGTATATTCTTTCCACTTATTTCGTACCCTATTACGCCTAATCTAAATTTGTTTAGGTGCGCGAACGTTCGGCAAAGTCGATTTCCATGTCGCGCCCGTCACGTTCGTCGCTGTCCGCTTCGACACCGGATTCGCTGAGCGATAACGAAAGCGGAATCGGAACACCCGGACGCTTCCAGACGCCAAGCCGTAAATCTTCAGTGCCAGTCAGGTAAGTTGGCGTTGGAAGAATAATAGTTCTTCATTCCCCTTATAAAAATAAAAGCGTTAACTAATCGCGTCACTTCCCTTTTGCAGCAGATCTCAGATGACACCGGGCGGTTCGCGGGCCAACTCACGGCCCAGCTCACGACCGGCTAGTCGCGCGGGATCGAAACCACCGTCACGGCACGGTTCGACACTGTCGCTCGACAGCACGGACGACGCGACGCCTTCACGCATTCCAACCCGGCGTTTGACGCAAACGTCAACGCCACGTCCATCCCGCCTGTCGGTGGGATCGGTATCGGGCCGAACCGGTACAACAACCACCACGACCAACGGTGTCTCATCGAGAACGGCATCGGGTGCAGCATCACCCGCCCCAACGAGGTAGGCATTGTCCTCCATCACTCCGAAACCCTCTAACAATTTTAACCTATTATTCGAATGTCCTCAACAAAACCGAGCAAAAACACAAATATTAATGCACTTTAATCTTCGTTTTTCTCTTCTCACAACGAAAATAAAACAAAACAAACAACTCTCAATCAAAATAATAAATCTAAACAAACAACAACCCCAACACTCACCACGCCTGGTTCGGAAATGTGCATCCGGTTCGAATTAAAACCAAAAACAAAAACCACCCCTGCTCGACATTAACTGCTGTGCGACTTATAACACCACGAATGCAATCGCATCTCCATACCGCTTTGAAATAAACAACACAAACGCTCACGCTTAACAGAAACGGTGGCATGAGTCGGTCATCCAGTATACCAACACTAATAGGACTACCAAATAGCAGGTAAATATCAACGGGCCCACCCGGCACGCTGGGGTTGGAATGTGGTTACGTACGAGCACGAAGCGAAAGGATTCTGGAAAGGGAAAATAAAATAAAAACGCACGACTAAATTAACTGTTGCAACAAACGCGACAGCGGGAAAATCGCACACCAACTCGGCAGCTCGGAGAGGGAATGCAACTCTCGTTTTTTTCTTCTTCTATGCAACACACACTAACCAACTCTTTCCTTACTGCCACATGCTCTATCTCTTTTATCCTCTGACTCTGCCAACGCTAAACAATAGTCAACCTCGCTCGCGGATTCCGGTTCGCCAAACGTCGAATGTGTCGAACTCTTCATCAGCGACGGGGTAAATTTTAAAGCAGCCTTTAAAAGCTAGTGACTAGATAGAACTGTGATTTGATCTAGTGTGCTGTGGAGCTAGTTTCTGTTCCGTTTTTCGTTTCGCTTTTTTTGCCACTCCCTAGCAATACTAGATTTAGCGAAATTGTTTTAGTGTTTCATTTAGTGATTTTTTTCTAAATTTTCGTTCAATGTTTGTCATCCACCTTCGTAGCGAGTGTTAGGTCTTTCAATGCTTGCTGGGTCAGAGATACAAAAAAATTAACCCAGTAGGCACAGGAAGAAAACGTAACATGCTTTAAAGACGGGATAGGAAATCTGTTTTCTATTTTTTCATAATAAAATTCGATTTCGTTCGTTTCGAAATTTATTTAAAAAAAGATCTCCTAAAAGTCAACTTTTTACTCCTACTTTCATTAGAGAAGCTAAACGGAGATTTGATCGCAATTTGGCCAAATTCCAAGAGGTTACATTTTCCTTCATAGCATAGTATTTGCTTCAAAGAAAATAATATTTCTCCGGTCTTGCTTGTGTAGCATTTCTCAACGTTTTTATTTTCATACAACTGCTTTTGTTTTATTATGCTCTTGTTCTTACCTTAATGCACGTAACATTTCTGAATAGTAACAATGTTGCACCCTTTTTTAACTCACTTTTAACACGTTCAAAAACGCTACTTTTTCAATCAATTTTTTTACACATTTTATCACTTATTCTTCCACTTATCCTTTTTTTACAAACGTTCAAAACAATTCTAGCGGAATCTGTGCTGATTTTTGTTTAGAAATTACATTTTTTTCGCTTTCTTTTATTTTTTACTATAATATTATCACATAAACTATTGAACATCATTGCAATGTGATTAAATTTGTCAACTGATCGTACTTTTTTCGATTGTTTTGTTTAAGTAAAAAATACTGTTTACTCATTAAATTTGAGTTTTTATAAAAAAAATTAACGATTATAGTAAAAAAAAACATTGCATACTTTTTGGCGCAAATTTGTCAAATTGTTTTTTAAAGATTATATACTAAGTGTGTAAAAGAAACTTCATTTACTAATTAATTTTTAACGATATGTTTGTCCAGCTTTAACGAAACTGCAATCTAACGCTATTGGCATGTCGTTTTCATTAGCGAAAAAGAAAATGCACCGACCGTTTGCGTTTGTTTTTGCACACCACTTTTAACGTTTTGTATGTTTGCTGCCACTTTTGCGTGTTTGTGTTTGTGCTTCTCTTGCCCACCTTCTCGCCGACATTGTACTAACTTGATGGTTTGCATTTTTTTTGTTTGTCGAACGCACAGAAAAACCAGCGGAGCATCGACGCCCTCCGGCATGCAGACACCACGCCGAACGTCGGTAGAGCCCGGCACGCCCGGCAGCACGACGGCACCGCCGCGACCGGAAAGCCGCAATTCGCGCGGTACGACACCGAGCGAAAAGCGTGCACCGTTCCGGCTGTAAGCGGAAGTGAAACGTGTCCCGCAAGGGCGGGCGAGCGAGCGAGCGAGCGAGCAACAAAAACCAAGTGCCAGCAGGAAAGAGCAAATCTGCCGCCATCGTCCAGAAAAATAGAAAATTAGTTATCGCTATCAAACCCCCGTTAAGAGGAGAGGAAACGAGGAAACGAGGAGACGAAAACGAAACATCTTGCGAAACTAATAGAAGAAAAACGAAACGAATAGCGAGAGAGAGAGTGGACGATGATACAGGAAGTATGTTATCGATAAGAACGAAAGTGGTGTACGAAAGTGTGCTACACCAATAGGAAAAAGAAGAAGAAGATAGAGCAACAAATCAGGAGAAAGCGATCGTGCTTTGAGTTGGCACAATTGTGGTGGGCGCATTCCTTTTACCACTCCGATCGACCAGTGAAAGATAGAGAGCGGAGGGGAGGAATCAACGTTAAACAGAACTTGTGATGAAGTTGCGAAAGTGCGCATAAAATGTAAGATCCACAAACGAAACGCCGCGCAAATATTTGAACAGTTCAATATGGCATCACCTCTCGACGGGTAGCTTCTCCGTCACGGTGGGAAGGATAAAAATCGCCAGTTTTATTCCTTTTCCCCCCTTTGGCACCCGAGAGTGTCGTTTGAAAGATTCGAAAGCAAAATGGCGGAAAGCACGCGTGAGTGTGCGTTTTCCGTTGTCGATCTTTTTTTAAATGTTTGTTGTTTATTATTAATACTATGAGTTTTTTTTGTCCCGTTTTTGTTATACTTTACTTTCCACGTCCACTTTTTTCTTCTAATTTCTCTTTCTTAACCTATCTTCGCATCGCTTAGTTACTCTTTACGCAAGTTATTTATTGTCCCTTACTTTTTCGTTTATCTTACTTTTGTGTCATGTCTTTTTTTTCATTGTGTCTTCGAAGCGAAATGTACGTGACCGTCGATCGGCGACGGTAGCAGGGGATGAAAAACAAAAGATCGCCAGCTTTTGCGCCTGCTGTCGTCGTCGCCCCCGAACACAGTGACACGAAACATTCAGCTTCGAGGAAAAGAAGGATCAATCGGTCTTCCCCGGCGCCATTCCGGGAGGGCGATTAGGTTGAACGAAAAGTATTCACGCTGTAAGATTTTCTTTCGCCGATAGCCTCGCCCCGGGTGAGGATTGTGCCAAAAGGTGGGAAAAAATCGCCAGTTTTTCCTTTCCTTTCGGTATAATTCGGGTACGCGGTGGGTGGCTACCGTTGCGCGACAGAATCTTGAAACATTCTGTTCCATCTTGAATAGAAGGAGTCGGTTTTTTTTTCGTTCCAACATGTGTGCAAAAGAATGGCACTCATTGTGTCCACAATTTCGTTTTGTTTTTTTTTCTGTTTTTTTTTGTACTTTTATTTGTCAATTCGTTGTTAGAATGTACGGATTTGTGGTGGTGTTTTTCGCACCCGAGAAACGTTTTGCTAAACAAACGAAATAAAAATGAAAAAGTCATTTAGTGTCTAAGGGCCACGGTGGCGCAAGAAGGTGCGGAAGGGCCACCCGCGCAGGAACTAACTAATTAAAGGAGAAAAGCGATCGCCGAAAAGCGACTTCTGCCAACCCACGGAAGCAGCGGTTTTGGGCACGCGTAGTAGGCGCGTTAAGTGATAAGTGAGACGCGCGAATGTTACTGACCTTACCGCGAAATTAATAACGCGTTTTGTTTTTGGCTTTCGATCGTTTGCGATTATATTTTATATATTATTTTTTTTAGTAGTAATGCGCCTGCTAATACAATAATGTTGTTGTGTCACCTGCCTAGACTAAACGAAATCACCGCGATTTTCGCCGCCCTTCCCTTTGCCCATTTGTAATTATTATACATATAAAGCGCAAAAAACGATTAAAACTACTGAAAAAGAGAGCGAGATAGAGAGAGAGAGAGAGAGAGAGAGAGAGAAAGAAAACGAGGGAGGATAAAGTCGCGCCCTATAGATAATCTCTTAGTGTGTGTGAGCGCGCGCATTGTTCAGTTAGATGAGTAGGTGATTTTTTTAGAAAAAAGAGAAAAAATGATACAAAAAAAAGAAATGCAGCTGCAAAACATTACCGCGAGAGGATTTAATTAACGGATTAACTCTAGCTTACTTGTAATTGTAACAAATTAATTAACAGAATTAAAACATAAACGTAAACGTGCGTGGACAGCCGTGTAGCTAGGAGCAGTTCGTGAAGTGAAACGGGGTGTGTGGCGTGACTGCGCGTGCGAATAATTCGAAGGTTTGTCATTTCTGTTTCTCTTTTCGAAGGAGCTGAAGGCCCTTCTCGAAAGCATCGTAACTAGACCGAAGTTCATTACATTTCAAAATTAAACGATCATCGTTAGTACGGGAGTGTGATTTGGGAAAGGGGGTTATTAAAAAAACCACCCGTCAAGTAAAACAAAGGATTATCCGCGAGAGAATGGAACAAACCGACGAAGAAGCAGCAGCGCCGCGGAAACGACGAGAGGAAGAAAATGTTCTAAAAAATTAATAAAGACGAAACCAACAGTTATTAATCAAAATTATTCGATGCGTGTGTTGTTTTCATTTACTCTGGCTCCAGGCGCCTTTAGTAGCCATTCCAGGGCTATCGGAGGGCGTGTTCTCATCATGATGATAGTGTCCTCCTGGTAGTTTTCCGAAATTCTAACAAAATTTCTCAACCTAATAGTCCGATTTCTTTTGGATTTCGTGTTTTTGATTATCAATTTAATTTTTCGTTTTTTATCGGATTTTATTTAATTAGAGAAGTAACGGGCTGGCCCTATTGCTTATTTTCTTCGGATTTCATAAATTATTTAATTTTCAATTGAAAATATTGAAAAAAAACACACACAAATTATAATTCATACTTCTTTTGTGTATTTATTATTTTCATTCTTCTCTTCGGCTTCTTTTCTTACCGGCATTGGCCGCGTTATCTTACGTATCTCGTGTGCGGTTCTCTAGCGTTCTTCCCCTTCAAATAAACCGTACTCACACGCATACATACATACATACATACATACATACATACATGCATACACACACACACATACCACTCGAATATAATTTATAATCTTTTGTTGTTACGCTCGCTATATAATACACACAATCGAATGGCCTATTTTCTAATTCGTACAAAGGTATGATTTAAAAAAAAACACGCACAGTTTTGCTTTCTGTAACTCTCTTCATACCCGCTTTTGCCCTTTGCATGTCTTCGCTAATCGCTCTCTTGCGTTAAAGACACACAAACATGTGTCGTCCTCCATCCTCTCGACATACATATTACACACGCATCTTAAAAGCTACTAGACTCGTGTATTTTGTTTATATATATTTACCTCTCGGGTTGCTACGATCGGCAACAATCTCCTCCCTCCCGTGTGCCACCACCGTCCCTTTTTCCCTACCAGTAAAATGTTTCTTCGCTTCGCTTTGCCTTCCGTGAGTCGTTGAAGAATTTTACGATAATTTAATTTAAAAAAACCCTGCAAACTTTGTGCTCGAAAACAGGACAGCGAATAAATACCTCACCTAGTTGCGGTGCTGCCGTCCGTTCTTAGCGAGGGTTAAATGATTTCCCTCCCCCTACCGGTACCTCCCTCTGCTACTATTTGCTCTCACTCCATCCATCCATCTCGATTTAAATAGTAGAATCCTGAACACCATCCACACTTAGGTTTAACAAAAAAACAATTTACAGAAGGTTTTTTCTTCCCCTAAGCTTTTCTTGCCGTTTGGTAACCCTGCAGCGCGTAATTTAACTTAAGCCAAAACCAATACCAGCACAGCGAACGCGTGCGTTTTGTGCGTTAAATTCTTCATTAATATAAAAACTCATTACTCTCTACACTACATTTTTCTTCGAAACAAGGTGGGATTTTTGTCGCACTATCATTAGTTGTTTTTGTTGTTGCGCATTAAAAAAGGTTCATAGTTTTTTTTACATTTCCATTTCGCAGGGTTTGCTACGATTTGTTTACCAGTTTGTCTATCGTTTTTTTTTCTCTCTCTTTATCTCTTTCGTTCGTCCTACCTCTCTTTCTTTTCCTCTCGTCTTCGCTTAAAATCGGTTTGGTTTGTGTCTTTGATACTTTTCGGTATACATTGTGTGAGTGAGGAGTGTGTGTGTGTCTCGCTGCGACGCTCGCTCGCTGACGTGTATGTGGTTTGCATGTGTATATGTGTGGGTGAATTGGATTGTATAATACAGTATTAAATAGCGTTTTTACTAACGAATACACTTCCTAAACGCCGCGCCCAATATGAGTGGTGAGCCATTACTTCCCATTTTAAGTACTGATCGGTTTCACATGCTGACTTGACTCGCTTCCGCTCCTTTTCCGCACACGCTCCACATCTCTCCCTCCCCCTCTCTCCCCTCCCACCTGTACAATACACTTAATAGCCCCTTTTCAAAACGGCACCAAAACCGCGCCGAAGAATCGCCAAACTCCTCGGCCGCTCGGTTGGAGGAGAAATTATTAAAAACAATCAGTCCTGTAGCACTACTGTAGCTGCTTTACCACTTAAGCCTACCTGCTGCTGTTACATCTTCATCCACACACACGCGCGCACGCACGTACGCACAAATCCACTGAAATCCCTGCGCTCGTTTGCCGCTGCATCGTTGCCGGTACTCCCTACCATCACTAACCATTAAACGCTTCACGCTTTCACCCGAAATGGGAACATATTGTGAGTTGGGTGGGCTGAGAGGAGAGTGTCATGTAATACTTTCCCCCAAATCGGGGGACAAAAACGCGGGAGCGGATTGGGAGCGGAGAAGGGAAAGGGAAATAAATAATGAGTTTTCCTAACGAAACACAACAATCTCGTCGTCGCCTCTTAACCGTATGTACACACCCCGCCCCTGCCCTTACGCCGGAGGGAAATGGAGGGGGGGGAGGGCGCCGGAGGGAAATGGAGGAGCAATGTTTGCCAAAGCGTTGCGCGGAAAACGAATTGCTCACATTTGGGGTGGTGGTTCGTTTGTAGATTGGTAAAATTATTGGTCTAAAGTGTTCGAGCTTCTGCTGTGTGTCCCGCATTGTATTCGAGTTTCTTTTTTCCATTTCCCTGCACTACGCATACACTACTGCGCTAAACTACTATTCGTTGGTGAGGTTTCTATGTGCTAGATCTGGCTTGCGTCGGGTCGTGAGTTAACTGCTAGCACTGCCGGTGCTACTATTACTACTACTGCTGCTGCTGCCGTTGCTGCTCGTGCTGCTGGCGGTTGTGTGCATCATCCGTGCCCCCCGTCCCGGCGTCACCAGCTCCACCTTGATGTTGGCCGTCGCCGTCACCTTCGTGTTTTGGTGGTCGCCACCGTGATGGTGCGTCTCGACCGTAACCTCCGGCTGCAGCACGATGCTCTGCAGCTCCGGTGCCTGCTGGTGATGGTGGTGGTGGTAGTGGTGCGCGTGCGGGTGGCTGTACACCCCGCTCAGGTTGCCGACGTCACCCATCATGGTGCCACCGCCACCGAGCGATGTGCTCGTCGCGCCACCAGCGACGGACGGACCGGCACCGAGGCCGCCTCCACCGCCGCCAGCCATGCGATGATGGCCCACCGATCCACCGACCGTCTTCTCGTGTATGGACGGTATCGAGGAGGCGGAACTCTTCCACGACTGCGGCTCCTCCGTGATCGTCGTCAGCGACGGCTCGTTGCTCACGTTGACGTTGTTGTGCTTGTGGTGATGGTGCGGTTTCGTGCAGCTGCGCGAACACGACGACCGCTTGTTGTTCAGCACGATCGGCTTCCCGCCGCTCGACAGCTTGTTGATGCGTTTCGGCGGTGGCGACGGTGTCGAGATGCGGTTCGCATGCTGCAGCGGTATGATCTCCGCTCCCGGGCCCACCAGGCTGAGCAGGATCGGGAAGAAGAACAGCCCGTTCACCGCACCGATCACGTTCGCCGACAGCAGCAGCCAGAAGAAGTGGCTCACGACAAACTCGAACGAGGACGTCGAGAGCATGAGGATGGCGAGCGCCGACGTTACCACGCCGTGCACGATCGGTGCGAACGAGTGCTCCAGCGACAGCTTTACCCGCCGATCCCGACTTCCGATCGAGGTGATGAAACCCTGCGTGGAAAAGAGAAGATGAAAGCGAAAGTTATTAGCGTGTTAAAGTAAGGGGAAAAAACAAGCAGAAGATACAGTTGGAAGCTACGATACGATTTAATGTAGGAGTTGGAAACCCTGACAAGTTGAGCCACCCTGACATGGGCGAAAATGAGCTACAAAAGCGTATGACCGTAGCGTGGGGGCCTTTTCCGGACGAAATATAGGGTTTATTAGATTATATCGCTAGAACAGCACATGATATTTCGTTTGCGGCTGTTGAAATATGAATGGTTTTGTTATTTAAAGCAACGTTCTCACTTAAAATCACAAACGCAGCAATCAATTTCACACGCTCTGTGTGACAGCAAATGAGAAAGTATGCAACCGGTGTCTATAAACATACTCCACATTTTTGACAGCTACAATTCATGTTTTGTTTTCGTTTGCTTCCATTTCATAACTTCTACTACTCGTACAACACTAGCTTAACTTAATCTTCGAAAACCACTTTACATATGAGTGAGTAACCGAAATAAAAAGAAATTGATTGATTCTTTTATATACTTAAACATTGTTCATATGAAAGCAGTGCCAGCGAGACACATCGGTACTTGAAACTTTCTCATTTAGTTCAAAACGATAACGATAAAACTTGATAAAACTTGCTTTTTTTTCTTAATCAAATGCTTCAGATTACCAGAAACAATGGAGAAAAATTTAAAACCAAGTAAATTACGCTTTTGTAATCTCATTTTTACACAGTTTAATTTTAATAACAACGGCTAAATGTTCTGTTAACCCTTCGAAAACTACTCACCAGAGAGACGTGCATGTTTAGCCCAACGCCGAGCCCTATGCTAGAGATCAGTATCACGGCCGGTATGGCGGACAGTTTGATGCCGAGTATGATCATCGTGCCGAGCAGCTGGATCAGCATCATCACCACGCTGAACACGATCAGCAGTGCGGCCCACATGGACAGCAGCAGCAGCGAGACGAACACGAACACCGCCAGCAACGCACACCCGATCGCCTTCAGCAGTCCCGGGCGTAGGTTCATGTACTGCTCCCAGAAGATAAATGGAATGCCTGTTGGGGGAGAGATTGTTTAAAAATGAGCGAACGGTGGGAATGACATCGGCTGCCGCTTGGGGCAGCGGCACCTACCTGAGGGATAGTTTGGCAGCCCGCGCGATTCGAACTTCGAGCAGAGCTCGCGTATCTGGCTGATCATCATCTTGATATCGGCCGTATCGCTCAGCCCGTGCAGATAGAACGGCAGCTGGGTGTACGTCAGCGGTGCGCTCTTCGGGATCTTCAGCTCGAAGTCGGACGGTGCGTGGAACCATTCGCGCGGCTCCGGTCGCAAGTTGCCCTGGAAGGGAGGGAGAGAGAGAGAGAGAGACGTGTGTAATGCGATTGCCCATGGGCGTTGCAAAAAGCGCCGGACTTACCTGCGAGGCACCGTACGCAAGGACATCGTTCCACGCCCAAGCGGACAGGTAGTTGTAGAACGCGTCCGGATTGATCACGCCCTCGGAATCGACGAGCCGCACCTGCGTGACCAGACTTTTGTCGATCGGGTTGTCGACGTGGCCGGTCTGCACTAGCAGCTTGTACGCCAGGATCGCATCGTTGCTCGCGTTCGTGTACCAGCGCTCCTGCGTGATGCGACCCTCGCGGTAGTCGCGATCGAACGCGCGCTGCAGGTTCTGCAGCCAGTCGCGGAACAGCCCGAGCCAGAAGTCGGGCAGCCCGCCGTTGTCGTTCTTGATGACGTGCGACACGCGCACGTACGCCTCGTGGTACTCGTGCAGCAGCTTCTGGTTGGTCGGGTACTCGAAATCGCCCTGCGTCACCGCGAACATGCTGTAGAACCCGAACAGCTTCCCCTGCACGCTCAGGAACCGGTGCTCGTTCGTGTTCTGCGGCACGAGATCGGTCAGCTCCAGCCCGTCCGGCAGCTTCATCGACGCGAACAGCGACACGCCGAGGATGCCGGACAGCAGCAACATCGCCAGCACCTTCACCGAGCTGCGCCCGATGAACGGTGCGTAGTGTTTGATCGCAAACCGGGACAGGGAGAAGCTCAAGCACGCCTTCGACTGGCAATCGATGAGGGACTCTTCCTCGTGGCGCTGTTGCTGTGCGTCCACGGTGGAGCTTTGATTCGCCTGCTGCTGCTGCTGGTGCTGGGGTTGCGGCTGCTGGTGGTAGTGGTAGCGCTGCTTGGTCACGTCCTGCGTCGTGGTCGGGAGCGCCGGCAGGCAGCAGCAAAACACGTCCGCCCGGCCCGACCGCCGCCGGCGCAGATCGAGCGAAATCATTGCCGGAAAGACCAGCAGCACGGCGGCCAGGTTGAAGACCGTCAGGATGGCGCCCTGCAGGCAGAACACGCGCAGCGCCGGCACCGGGATGAGGGTGGCCGCGAAAAACGAACCCGCCGTCGAGGCGCCCGCAAACACCACGCTCAGGCCGGCCTTCTTCAGCACCTGCCCCGTTTGCTCGCTCGTATCGCGCACCGCGTACGCGTGCGTCAGCACGAAGATGTGATCGACGCCGAGCCCGAGCGCCAGAAACGGTATGACCTGCGTCGTGGCCGCATTGAAGGCGATCCCGAGCAGCGCGCAGAACCCGAGCCCGGCCGCCGTCGTCACCGTGATGAGCAGCACGCCGGCCACGCCGACCCCGCTCTGCCCGTTGATGTGGTCCTTCCAGCGCAGCAGCGTGCAGGCCGTGTAGCAGAGAATGATCCCGATCCCGATGCCCAGGCTGATCGGGTTCGGGTTCGAGTGCTTCCCGAGGATGTCGTCGAGCGTCGCGGACGAGAACGCGTACACACCGTAGTACGAGAGCGGTTTCACCTCCGTCTGCATGATCTTGTTCACCTCGGCCGAAAACTTCTTCTGCCACGCGTTCAGCACCTCGGCCGCCTTCTCCGGGTTCCACCCGATGTGGTGCACCTTGTAGTGGTTGTTCCAGTAGTCGTACAGCTCCCGCTCGCCCATCAGCTGGATGACCGTCTGCAGCGCCTTGGCCGAGCGGAGGTGGTGCGTGCGGTTCCGTACCGCACCCCCGACCACCAGCTCCTCCGGCCAGTGCATGTACTTCGCGGCGAACCCGTAGCAGCCGCCGGTTAGGCTCGCCCCGATGTCCGGCACCTGGCCGGACGCCTTGTTCGGTGCCGTGTCCGGGCACTGCTTGTCCTTCGGGTTGAGGCACGGTTTCTCCGTGTAGCCGGTGCTAATGCCCGCCCGCTTCATGTACTGCTCGAGCGTCTCGAACGGGAACTGGTAGTTTTGCGCCTTGATGTCCTTCAGCAGCGTCTGCGGGTTGAGGGACGTCCACTGCACCTTGTTCGTGAGGCCGCTAAAAGGAAAGAAAGCGTTAGCGAGGGCGGAGGAGGTTCAGCAAACACGCGACGACGGTGTAGGTACTCACGGTATGTGCACCGGATACTTCGGACCGAGCAGCTTGCTGCCCTCCCAGAAGCAGTCGAGCGGCGTGATGATCGCGCACGGTATGATGTTCTCGAAGATCTGCTCGATGTAGTGCGTGTCGAAGCTCGGTATGCTCGGCGAGTAGCACATGTCCTTCAGGCTCCACGTGATGTCGTACATGTGCACCGTCACCGATATCGCCTTCCGCACCACGTCCAGGTGCGTGAGCAGCGCGTTCGGGTGCAGTATCGAGGCGTCCATGTCCTTTGGTGTCTGTATTAGCAGCTGGTGCGTCGACGAGTCCATCTCGCCTAGCGACTTCTGCGTGTACGCCAGCTCGTGCTCGAGCGAGCCGCCCTCCTGTATCCACAGCTGGTGCACCTTCGAGTGCACGGTCGCCGACTTCAGCCCAACGCAGAACGTACTCAGCACCAGTATCGCGACGAATAACACCTTCCCGGCGTGCTTCTGTATCGAGCAGCCGAGGTTGTACAGATAGGACTGGAACAGGGACCGCATGTACACCGACGACCGTCTCCCCCGGGCTTTACCCTGGGAAAGAGATGCGGAGAAAGAGAGAGAGAGAAAAAACGACCGTTAATAACAATCACTACCTTTGACAGGTTTGACATTTTACTTAGTGCGCGCCGCCTGTCGGCGAATCGCAGTAGCCCGCGGCCCGCTGTCACCGCTCGGGCGACTACATAACCACAGAAATGGAACCCCAAACAGACGCGGTGGCGGAAATGGCGGCCAACGAAAAGGGCACCGTTGCGGTCGTGCAGGTTAATTGACTTCTCTCGCACACCCCAGCGAGAAGTGTAATTGAGCGTTAAATCTGAACTACCGGCACACACGATGACCATATGCCACACACACACAGGGGTAGTGGTAAACCGCAGCTAACCTTTACCTGGAGTACGCTTGGAGAAGCATTCCCCACGCTTGGTGGTAAAGGTTGCCCGGAAGCCTAACGCAAGAAGGCTAAGGAAAAGCGCTAAGAGACCTCCCCGCCCTGGACGGTTTCAAGTTGCACAACCGAACCGTCGTGATTTGGGTTACTCGACTGGAAAATCGTACCAACCAACTGGACTCCGTCCACCGCTGCCCGGGGCAGTATCAGGTTTCGCACCAACCAACACGGACTCCCCAAAACCGGCAGCGCCAGCTGGCCCGCCCGCGTACGTTATATCCCTGCCTCATCCGCGGGTAATGGTGCGATTAAGGAGCTCGGAGAAGAACCCGGGAGTTCCCGCACGGTCACCGGGATCGTCTTCGATTCGAATGCCACCGTAGTCGTCGGTGTTGGATTACGCAACGGTTCGCTTTTGCGACCACCCAGAACAGGAAGGTTGAGCGTGGAGGAGCTTTAAACGTCAAACGCGGGGAACTCACGCTAAAAAAAAAAAAGATGTCGCCCGGGAGCGAAACATCTGGAAAGCGGGCGCGGATTAATCCATTCGCAAAACACATCAGCTTCCGTACGAGTCGGTGTGCTACGGCGCGTAATTCGGGAGGTTCTCACGGATGAGAGCCCTGCCGCACCATATTGCGTACGATCGAAGCGATGTTTGACTTGGATCTTCTTTAGATGTCGGGAGAGCGCGCCATACTGGACGTGAGCGAGATTTGCAGCTGCGTACGGATATCAAGTTACAGGACCGATCAAGTCCTACACACACACACGGCATTCCTCTTTCGACTCGCTACACCACAGCAGCCAAGTTTCACACGGTTGCGAGATGAGGAGAGACGCAACAACTCCACAGTTCCCTGAAGTCATGGACACGGTTCCGTGGAACTTCGCACCGGATAACAAGTTCGGCCATAGGAAAAAAAAATGAGCATAGAGAAATAGAGAAACCCGGCCGACCTCGGTACTCCCCACCGACCCGGGGAACGTCTTAATTAAAACAAATGTTTACGTCTTAATCTTCCGGCGGCGTGGCGCTCGGCGGATTGCGAATCGGGCTTAGCTAGATCAATCAAGGCGTAGGGCCGACGATCCCCGTGTGAGCAAACCGTGCCGGGTGGAATATGCCGTGTTGCCCGCTTCCATCGCGTCGACCCGAAAAAGGGCCTCCTCGGTGCGTTGAGCAAACCGGAAGATTAATCGAAACCGCGGCTTCCACGCGATGTCGCACGGAGAAAGCTGGTGAATGGCTTCCCCCTCGGGTGGGTTAGAGCCGTACGCGAAGAGAACCCGCCGCTAACAGCAATCGATGATCTAACACGCTGCCCGTGAGTGCGGCTTGGAATGCTCGGAAAGGAAAGCGGCACAAAAAGCGAGCTGATCCGGCGGGGGGGTTTGCCACACAGCCACGTGTCGATCTCCGAGAACCGATAGCACACCGCCGCCATTGTCCGCGTGGAGTCTGAAGGTGTCCCTAGGAGCGCTTCTTGCGGGGTGGTGTGGTTGGTTTTGTTTTTCGTTTCTCCGGACGTCGCACCGTCGCTCGTCGTATTTTCCTGCGCCGACTTCGGGCGATATAAATCACAGAGCGATCACCGCGGCCGAGCGTTGCCACGCCGCAGGAAACCCGAGCACGCTGGACGTTGGGGTCCCCTGACGGAGCTAGCGACAAGCAGCTAAAACGCGAAACGGCACGCGAGTTTTCTACGGGACGGCTGGTCCGAGAGCAGGGCAGGGCACCGAAATGGGTGTCACCCACTTCCCGCCCGGTGGACATGTTTTTCTTCATTTCCGTTCCCACGGGCTTGGTCGAAACCACGACCCGGGCACACCACGCGTCGGTGTACGTGTAAATGGTGTTGTTTTGTGTACGCAAGCACACACACACCCATAATGGCCGTTCCTTTCCGTCGCCGATGGATCCATCGATCCGTCGCCAACGTCCAAGTCCAGACGTCACTGGTGAGCTCAACCGAACACGGCACGCAATGCGAACGCTGGAGTAATGGGCATTAATTACCCACAATGTAGTATGTACTCAGGGCTCATTAACATTGTCTTTGATGCGATTGTGTGAGTGTCTTTCCCGTCTTCTCGAATGTCCCCGGGGATCTATCTCCAGACGATCTCTCCAAGATCGTCAAACAGTCAATCGTCGTGATACGATTTCCATCCCTTCGTCGTTGGTGGTTGGTTGGACTTCGGTTGGCTTACCTACAAAAGAGAGGAAAGAGAGAGGAAAATGGTGCGTTAGCTATCGGACTTGAGGTCTACTTCTACACGGACATTACATCTAGCGTGTTAGGGGCATGAAGGGCAAGCAACAAGCAACAACATCTGCGTAACATCCCGCACGGAACCGAACTCACCACCGCAAACGGGGGATGGACGTGAATATTCAAAGAAATTCGTAAAAATAACATCCGCTTCTAGTTCCCGCGTCCGGTCGGCCCTCTCTCTCTCTCTCGCTCTCTCACACACGCGCGTTTTCCCTTCCCTTCATCTCCAGCCTGTTTGGGTCATAAATCGTGCTATCGTTACACCATGTTTAACGCTTTCAACGACCGTCCCGTGTTCCGTGATGAGATTGGCTGTGACGACGACGAGCGGTCGTTGAAGTAGCGAGGGCCCACCACTTCACGACCCATCCGGGGTGTACACACGCAAGATGGCATCCTCATCTTTGCTGCCGTTCCCCGCGCACCGAAGGCTCCCTTTAGAGGTTTTTCTCCCAGAACACATGTGCCGGGTGCGGGAGTTCGGTTTTCTGCAATGCGCGTTTGATGTTATTTGCCCTCACTTTGAAGTTTTACCCTACTGCCAACCGGCCGAAATGTGGCCACTAAAGAACAAAACAAGTCGAGAAGGTTTTTGCAATGACTTCCTCTCTTCCGGGCAGCTGAACTTGGTGGCTCCCAGGCCCCACACAACTGGCAGCAGTTTCGATCATCTCCCGCGGTTTTCGGCGTTATGGCATGTGATGGATTTCTAATTTTCCGTTGCCCAAAGCCTGCCGAATGCCGAACCCGATCGTTTCTTCATCCCTAATCCCTCGCGAATGAGAAAACGGCGCACTGCTTCTGGAACGCGCGAGCAGTTTTGCAACCTGCTGCGATAATAAATGATCTTTGCAATTTCGTTCCGGTTCAAGCGGTTCGCGGGACAGAGACGGAGCACACTAATAGAGACATTGGAACGGATCACACACAAACACCCGGGAGAGGCAATGGGACAGCAACGGCGCAGACGATTCGAAGAAGCACTGATTGTGGAGCTTTCCGGACCACCCGCGAACCCGGTGGTGAGCTTTGTCGTGTTCGTGCTCTCTCTATCTCCCTCTCTCTCCCCGCTCCTTCGCGTGTTCCCTTCTTCCCACCCACGTGGGAAGACCACCGGGGCCTGTTTAAGTGGTGATCTTTATGCGCGTCCTCCGAAACTTTTTATCGGAACGAAACGCTGACGAAACCCATGGCTGGCGGCCACAGCCAGCTCTGAAGGCTTTCGGATAAAGGCGATACATAAAACCACTCCAACCGCGAGTGCGTCCCCAGGGGCCTATAATAATGCTCGCTGGTCTTCAATGTTGTTAGGGGGATTTTTGTTTTCTTTATTTTTAACGTTCAACTCGCCGCGCTTTTATGAGCGTTCCCTCCTCCAGCGGGAGGTCTCCACGCGGCTGCGGGCGGGTTTTTTATTTCTTTTTTTTTTTTGGGTGAGTGAACTAGACCACGCTGATAAACCGCGTGAAACGTCCTTCACCGCACACACACGGGAGTGTCGAGAGACCACCGGGGAAGGAAAATCGTTTCGAAAAGAAACAAATCGGAGACATGCTACGGAAGAAAAAGCGAGAAACCCTAGGCACGGGTGGGTGGCATGCAAGTGGGCCACACCCCACGGGAAACTGGGTACGCTTGTACGGGTAGATGAAAACCCGGGGCCCAAAATCACCGATGCAAACCGAGCGGAGTTTAGAAGTCAAACGACGGGAAGGTCCCGCCGTTGGGACTCCTATGGGGAAGGGAGTCGGCCGATTACTTTATGGTTATTGCGCTCGCGCTCGTTCTTGTCGTTTACTTTAGCTACTTCCACGAACGTAGACCACCGTAGAACGTGTGTGTGTGTGTGTGGCATTATTTCCAGGCATTCTTGAGTCTAGCGTTCCTGGGACGGGTTGCATATCTCCAGCAGCGTCGGACGGACGGTTTGAGCTGCGAAACGAATCGGTGGAAAACATGCTTTGCTTCCTGCCATATTCGCCACATTGCCTGCCTGCCCAAGGATACTGAAGCCGAGGGCCCCTGTCGAGGCCATCCGAAGGCTCCTCCAGCCGAGCGGAAACACATGGAAAACATGAGCACTCTCTCTCTCTCTCTCTCTCTCTCTCTTCCTCAACGGTGACCGAACGCACTTTTAAAACTGGTTTACTGTTTTGATTGCAACCCGGGCGAGGACGACCGTTTTATGAGTGCGAAAACCCCGTGGTCCTGACTCTGTCCTTGGCCTTGGGATTTGGGATGGTGAAAATCCCATCGCCCACCAAACCAATCCGATTATCCCGCTTTTGGTAGCCGTCGCCGCCCGAAACTCGACACGTTCGGAGGGGTTCGTCGTTCGTTTATCGTCCGTTTACGAGCGTTTTTTTTTTGTTCGCTTTCGAAACCTTCGCCGAAAGGGACGACCTTCGGGGCATTAGTAATGAACCTGACGCCCGGACTGATGCTTCGGAAATATGTGCCAAACTCGTATGCGTCCCTCGCCACTGCCCCGGGGAGAAGCATGCCGAGCTTTTAACTTCCACCAACAGGGCAGCAAAAAAAAATAAAAAAGGAAGCACGAACGTATTACCGATCTTTTTACTGCTAATTAATGCAACAGCCGTGGGTTCGGGAATAAATCGGACCCCAACAATTGCTTGGCTGGTCGACACAAATCATGTGCCCACGGTATCCTCTGCGCCGGCGGAATATAATTTGTAGCACGGTTCTCCTCCACGTAAACAAAAAAAAACGCGCGTTAGAGGTTGGATGATTTATTGCGAAATTATTGGACGACGCAAAATGAAAGGAAGAAAAAAGCGGGAAATAAAATGGAAGGAAATCCAATCTTCGGCAGGTATGATTTTGTTTGTTTCGTTTCTTCTTTGGTTTTTGGGGCAGCCCACCGGTAGGCAAATAAAGCAGTCAACTCGTACGAGGAGCATATTCGCCTCGTGGGGAAACAGGATGTTAGAAAATTGGCAAACGTTTTAGAATTTCGCCCCGAGTGTGGCAATGTGTTATTCGATTTTTTTTATAATTTTTTCTTTTTTTTTTTGTTTGGTCCATCGCATTCTCGTGCTTCCACGAAATCTCTCAATTAGCAGCAGATGTGTCCGCGTTCGGGTTTTGGCCCGGGGGGGAGGGCGCGGTTTCAGACGTTAGGAATGCGTCTTGCGAGAAGAAGGGTTTTTTTTTGGGAGCAGCGCAAGAGAGCAACAAGCACATTCCGATCATTTTCTTCGGAACCTTCGGGTACGGTTTGGGCTTTTTGAACGCGATCCCAACCTAATCGCGAAGAGGGGAACCCGGAGAGGCCTCACGCACTAATGAACGATCGCCGGAGGCTGGTGCCATTGCTACGTTTTTTTTTTCCTCTACCAAACGCATTTTTTTTTTTGGGGTACGCGTCTTCATTAATGTGTAAATCGCTTTGTTAAATCTTTGCCTCACGCGCACACGTGAACAACGCGTGAAGTTGTGCTGTCTCAGCCGTTTTCTTCCTCTCTATGTTAATTGATTAAGCATGTTAATATTTACGATCCCGCGGCTCTCGATTTCATCGCCCGAAAGGAGACGCGTCCGGGGCAAAAAGCAAAGCATCTTCCACCTCTAGAGGATGGGGGCTGCGGTGGAAGAAAATAATCCGTGGCGGAACGCGACGGCGATTCGAATTTCCCCTCGCAACGCGTAACGGATTTATTTCACTCGCTCACATGCTGGACACAACTTCATCAACCGATCGTCAAAATAAAAAAAAAACAACGATGGGTCCTCTCCACTGTCGTCGTCGGGTCGTTCGTGATCATTTCACCCCCTTCCACCGGGGACACTTCGCCGGTGGCGGTTGCCTCTGCGCAGGAAAGTTGATTTGGTTTGGGAAAATTATAGTGAACCGGTTGTTGGAAGCCCTCCTACCACGCACGCAGTCCGACAGCAGTCCGAGAGACGTTCGTGACGCCGAGTGCCCGCGAGCTTCGAAACGGTCGGTGGTAGGTACCGGGGTGGGAAATGAGGTAAATAAAGACGTCGTCAGGTGTGCCTGCCCTCCGCGCCATCATAATAAGAGTGTACACCGGCTTGGGTGGGGGAGAGGAGGAGGGAGAGGAGAAGGGGTTTTTTTTCTTCTCTCCGTTGGCTCGCGAGGCCTTCCTTCGTTTGTTGTACCGTGCGTGCCCAGGCGTGTGGCCCTCTCCATCGTGGGTTGTGGTCGATCGTTCCCTCTCTCTCTCTCTCCACATCCCCATCTGATCCTGCCCGCGCGGGAATCAATTGCCCCGTAGAAGGTGCGCCGCCACACGCACGCGGGAAAGAAAAAAAAACACAAAACAAAACAAAACTCCACCCGACCGGGTTTCCTGGAAATTGTGTCAAATTCTAGGAAATTAAGGAAATTTATGCTCCTTACCTAGCAATTAGCTAGCGTTCGCTTTGTTTCGCCCGATTTGCCTCCACCTCTCGGGCCACACCATTCGTTCGTCGTGCGTCTTCGACGGAACGAACCCGATCGCGGAAATATTCTTCGACGCAAACGCGTGCGTAGAATCCTAAACCGGTCGGGGAAACACGTGTTAAACGGGATGATCATCCTAGACTTTGCTTGCTTGTGAATATTTTACCAAAGAACCAGACACACACTCACACACGAAGCAAACCCGGCCCAAGTAGTGCGGCTGCAAATGCAATTTGACCGTATATGAAGGCGAACGTTCAAGGACGGATCCTCTCGGAAAAGGACCTCCCCGCGGGAAGAATTCCGGGGAAATATGTGGAAAGAAAAATGAGAAGAAGAACAAAAACAAACCCTAACCTTGCACTATTGTGCGCGTTCGGGCTCTGGGTCGCACAAGTTCTTGGGCTTTTCTTTTTTTTTTGAAAAATCGTTTCCTCCAAGGGATTTGTACCTACGCATGAAGTTGTCGTATTTTTTTCCTTTTTTTTGGTACAACAATCCCACATGCACATGTCGGTGCGTCCGATCTTCCGAGAAGAACAAACCGAGAAGATGGGCCCGACAACAAAAAAAAAAGCGTCTAGGGTGTGCTCAACCCCCGGGTGGGGGAAAAGAAAGGGAAACCACCGCAGATGCCGTCCATCTCGGTCGGTCGGTCTCTGCCTGCTAAAAGTTCTGCCGCGCTGATGTCTACATTTGACCGACGCCGAGAGGGAGGAGAAGATCCGCAATTCCGAACCGAAACCCGACACAGATGCTGCTGCCTGATGATGATGATGATGATGTAATCACAAAAGCAGCGCACGAATTAGGAGCGACCGATGCGCCCTAATCGATCGGGGTTTTTAGGTTGTTTTTTGTTTCGTTTGGTTTGCTATCACCCCGCCCCACTTGTCCCTAAATAGAGCCCGCGTCGCTAATGATGCGATCGCGGTTGGGAAGGGACAGGGGAGGGGGAGAAGGGAGAGGGTGAGGTCAGTACTTCCAGGGCGTCTTTGCGGCTCTTTCTCTCTCTCTCTCTCTCTCTCTCTCTCTCTCTCTCTCTCTCTCTCTCTCTATCTCTCTCTTCTACCCTCCGCCCAAGCACCGGCCGCCTTTAAATTATGTTCCGATAATTTCTTAATATAATTTTCCCTCGTTCCCTTTGCGCGCGTGTGTTTTTTTTCTTTCTTTTTGGGCCGTGCCCGCTTGTGCGAACGGCGATCGTTGCGGTTGGTCGCGCACACACACACACACACACACACACACACACACACACACACACACACACACACACACACACACACACACACACACACGCACACAGTGCCTCATAACTCAGGCGAACGTGTGCGCGCGTGTGTGTGTGTGGTGTTCGGTGCTGGAAGAAAACCCGCTTCCACCAGACGAACATCATTCATCCTGGCGTCTCATAATTTTCGGACCACGACGACGATAATTATGCGGTCGCCCAAATTTGGGTTCTCCACGCCTCCAGCCTCCCGGCCCCACACCTGCCCCACGAGATCGAAGCGAACATAAACAAAACGGCTAACCACAAATTTTGGCGTCGAAGCCAACCACCGACATTCGCACGAACGCAATGTCTCTATTAGAGGGTTTTTCTTTGGTGTTTCTTTTTGTTTGGGAGAACAAGCGGCCAAACGGAAAAAAACGCGATGGTAGGCGCACGTTACATGCACCCAATTTGGCCCTTCCTCTTCCACACACACCACACCCACCCCACTACCAGGCGAGTGGTTTGCTCTACTCCAAATCATTTCCATTATCGGGAAGGCAGGGACGCAGGTAAATCCGAGGCCGGGCACCCGGAATTAGAAATTTTTTTTAAACCACACCGACACTCCCGCGAAGGTCAGGACCGGGTGCGGTTTCGGGTGGGAACGGTGCCGCCGCCATCGAGCGTCTTCGCAAGGGCAATCTGCAGCAGGGTTTCATCGAGCTCGATTTTACTCGCTCCATTCGACGCCGTTGAAGAGGTGGCGCACATAAAAAAAAAAACCCCGTGCCGGAAAGTTATTTACGTACAAGGCGGCGCGGCGTACGCGTGGGGAGTGTGTTTATTTATCCTCAAAAAAAACCCCCCAAAAAAAAACCACAGCTGACGAACTCCACATGGAAGCGCGCCCAGCTGATGCTGAGGCTGGTGAATGGAAATTCATCTACCCATCAAACACACGCCGGTGAAAATGCGCGAGCGGATGTTGCGACAGAAATAAACCCTCCACGAACACGAAAACCGATCATCCTCCCGGCACAGGCCGCAGGGATTTGAGGGGTTTTATTTATTTATTTATTTTTTTTTGGCTGCTTCTGTCCAACACAGGCGACGCCTGGCACACCTGACAGCTCCTGCCGGATATTCGCTCGAAATCATTACCAGTGCCGCGACGTCGACAACTGCCAGGCTCGAAATAATGATCTTCTACCTACGTATCACTTCCCAACGAAAGCATGCATTTACACATTCCAATTTCCCTTTTCAAACCGCACAAAAGCGGGCATCGTTTCCTTTCGGTTTTTCTCCTCCTCCTCCTCCGACGTGGTACGGGCCCCCTCCGCTAAACTAATTAATGTGTCATCGAGATTGATGAAGGCTCTCACATTTCTCATGGTGGTTGGGGAAAAAAGGTATGGGGTGTGTTTTTTTTAAACCGATATAGCTAGCCCAAGGGTTGCGCGGTTCTAGCGCTCGGCTTCCTGTTCCTGTTCCTGTTGTGTGCTTGAAAATGCACTCGAAACAAAGGTTACTCGCACGGAAGGAATCGCAGCGCTCTAAAACTAACACGTGCTTAATATGCAGCAGTGGCATTGGGGAAAAAAAAAACAAAAAACAAAAAAAAAACAAGTGTTGATTTCATGCGGGTACGGCGTGGTGGGGTTTGCGTGCCGTTCGTGCTCTTCCCGATCGTAATTATGCTTTTGCGGTCGGACGGCTAAGGAATGGGATCTTTTCAAGCCGCTCTCAACTCATTCAACCTTTTTTTCTCATATCACCAGCATCCGGGACATTCCGGGAGGGTTTTTTTGTTGTTGTTGCTTTCTTCTCTTCATCATTAGGAGATGAGCATGCGATTTCGCTACAAAGTAACGCTCGGCTGGGGTGCCCTCGGTGCACGAGATCACGTCAAAAACCGACGACGACGCTCGGGGCCACACGTACGGAAACTCCGTCCGTCCGTCCGTCCGTCACGTCCGTCAAAAGCGGCGCGGTTCACGATTACGGTGCTCTCGCGTTCGGCTCCACCCAGATACAAAAAAAAACAAGGGTTTGGCAACTGGAGAAATCATTCGCTCGTGTAAGGGCGAACGGAAACCTTCGGCTACGTATTTAGAACCTCAGCGCTCTTCCATTTGTTAGCTCGGGTTGTATCAAAAAAAAACCGCACACCCTAACAGCAAAAAATAAAATAAAAAAACAACTGTGTGGGCTGGCTGGATGGGGTGGCTAGCCCGAAGCATGCGCCACACGACAATGTTGTGCGCATATATTCCCCTCAAACTCGGATTAGTTGTGTGTGTGTGTGTGTTTTTTTTTATTCACGGACCCATTTTTTTCTACTTTTCTCCAAAGTCCACAGCTTACCGTCTATCGCTTTTTATTTTATTTTCTCTTTTTTTTTTTAAAGATTTATTGTCTCGTTTAGGTGTCACCGTCTGGGCACGAGATGACTTACTTCAATTTATTTCAGTTTGAGCGCAGAACGTGGGATTAGAAAAGCCGGGGCATGTAACGATTTTATTAGGGGCGAGTGGAAGAAAAAAAAACCGCCACCCCGGCCACATCGCCATCGGGATGAAGAAATCAAAGACCGAAAGGCTCGGCCATACAATGTACGATATGCTGGAAGCGCGCAACGGAAGAGAAATAACAGCTTCACCACTCTTTCCACCCTCCCCTCCCTCCTTCCTTCCTCCCATAAGCCGTACCATTTGCCCATAAAAAAAAAAGAAAAAAACCGCGCCCGAGCCCGATCGATCTTCGCCGCGATCGGATGACATGCGACACACAAAACCGGGCAAACGACGATCGACGAGGCTGCTCGGCGCGCCGCGGGAAGAAAGGTGTGCGGGTGGTAGGTAAACCAGGGCGCGAGGGGGGAGGTGGGGTGGTATAAAGTTTCGTCTTGCAGTCGAAACCCAAAACATCGAAGCTCACCCATTTCGGCCCACACTGCCGGGCCTAACGGCGCGGATTATCGGCTGCGCCGGTAACACCGTGAAACAGAAATTTTCATTCCGATTTCCGGTCCCAAACCCGCCTGCCCTCCTCCCCCCCCCCCCTTCCCAGCACGCAGGCAGCCAGGCAAATACACGGCGACGAGCGACGAGAGGAGAGACCACACAACGTCATGGCCCAAACGATCGCCTCCAATGGCGATCGAAGCGGGCTCTCCTTCTAGCTTCCACGCGTTCGCCCGGACCATAAATTATGACACATTTAATCTTTTACCCATCAGAGAACAGCGAGCGCAGTGAGTAGTTATTTATTAACCTTTTTTTTTTGTACCCCTCCTCTGCCCCGAGGAAAGGCGCCCCGGATGCTGTCGACGCGGGGAAGACGACAACAGCAAGGGGCCACACAAAACATCGCGCTCCAATGGGCAGAGAGATAAGCCAACGCGGTGGGGTAGGGGGATCGGCTCCTATCAGGCACAACCGGAGGAAAAAGGGGAAAATTTATAGCCCGCGATTGTTGGGCGTTCGTTAATCCATCCTTTAATCGTTAAGTTATGTCCGGCGTCGGTTGGCGGGGCGTTGGGAAGGGTTGAAATTAAACGAAAGCTCTAAACTGATAGTAGAATATAGGCACCGCCGACCCTGATCCTCTCTCTGCTTGATATGAAGGCAGACACAAGCTGTCGCTCTGTTGCGGGATTTGTTTAGTATCCTAGAGATATGGGCTCAATTGACTCCATTACATCCATCGTGTTGGGTTAAAAATTGCTCAGAAATGACACACGAAAACTGAGACTTTGTTTCAAATAAGGACTAGAATTTTATTTGATCTTCATAGGAGCTTCGGCACGTACGGTTCATATTCTTAGAGGGAAATATAAATATTTCTAAGTGTGTCCTGAAGTTCTATTGAGGTTAGCTTCCACCAGGTACCTATCACCTATCACTGAGATATCAAACGAAGTCAAAAAATGATCAGAAATGATACACGAAAACTGAGACTTTGTTTCAAATAAGGACTAGAATTTTATTTGATACTCATAGAAGCTTCAGCACGTATGGTTGATATTCTTAGAGGGAAATATAAATATTTCCAAGTATGTCCTGAAGTTCTATTCAGGTTAGCTTCCAACAGACACCTATCACCTCTCACTGAGACATCAAACGAAGTCAAAAAATGATCAGAAATGATACACGAGAACTGAGACTTCGTTTAAAATATGGACTAAAATTTTATTTGATATTCATAGGAGCTTCGGCACGTACGGTCGATATTCTTAGAGGGAAAAGTAATATTTCCAAGTGTGCCCTGAAGTTCTATTCTGGTTAGCTTCCACCAGGTACCTATCACCTCTCACTGAGACATCAAACGAAGTCAAAATCGGTAATTATTATCGATCGTAAATTCCACAAACCTATTTAGACATTAGGATCATCGTCAAATCTCTTCGTTTGCAGGCCAACTTGCGAGCAAATGTCCGAACCATAGCGTTCCATCTCAAACGCTGGCGCCAGCCTCGCATGGCATGGTAGAAGCCGGCCCGAGCTTATTTGCACCAGACAAACAATCGAAACCGAACGCAAATAGCAATAAATTCGTCACGAATCTCGGCTCGAAAACGGAAGCAAAAACAAAAAAAAAGGCAGCCTTTCCTCAATATTTGCTCTCCTCAGACGCAGACGTTTGGCCACATGACTCTCCACCCTTCGTGCTGCTCAGACGTCTGAGGGGTGTTTTTTTTTTTTGAGATGCGAAAACGATTCGGTACCACGAAAATGAAGATGTCTCGCAATCGATCGTGATTGCCCGGCTGTCGTCAACGGCCGTGAACGGCTCCGAACGGGGGCTTTGGTGAAGATGATGATGATGGAACGATGATGCGTTGGATTATACGCCATGCCGGCCACAGATCGTGTGCAAAGCTCTTCTTCAGCTGGGTCGCAAAAATTCAAGCGCCGACTCGCAGGTAGGGTCGCGCGTCGTGTCCCACTGTCCCACAACCCCACACACAATTTATAATTTATGAATCGCTAATGAGGGCGCGAACCGTGGCCGCGCGTGTGAAATGGGCCGAAGACCCCGAGAAAACCCCGTCCGCCCAAGGGGGATGACATTTGACGGTGCATGATTTGTGAACGCCACGACGCCGCCGGGTTGCTAAAGAATGTCGCCCCGTCGCCCAGGCGGATGGGTTGGACATGCCAATTAAACCACACAGCTCATCCCCCCGGCCCCCTGGACTGTTGGCCGAACTCCACTCTGATTGAGCTGTCAGTCGTGGAATGGCGAGCCGAGGAGTTTGAATGCCGGTGGTGAGGGAACAGCGGGTGGCGCGTTGTGGCGAAACCTCCGAGAAAACACACACAGCAGTCGGGGGGTTCGCTTTTCCCTTTCTTTCCCGACTATCTCTCTCCCTTTCTCTCTATTTCTCTCTATTTGAAAAGCAATCAAATGGCCGTCCATTTCATCTCCGACGGCGCGCACTTTTTTGACCACACACACTCTGCGGCGTGGCCCTCTCACCGGGTTCTGACCACCAGATCTCGATTGATTGGGACTATTTACTCCGGGATTCCACCTACCCGTGGGGGAGGGGGGGAAGGGAAGAGCGAGGAGGAGAGCCGCTGACGCCACAGCCAGCAGCATCCGGTGGGTGATCGGACAAACCGACGACGAACGACGACGTACCCCACATAGACGGTGGTATTATTTTCTGTTTTCTGTTTTTTTTTCTCCACCAGAAGTTTCTCATCTCCGCTCCACCCTCTCCCCTTGCGAGAGCTTCCCCACAAAAACAAACAACGGCAAAAAGGCGAAGGGAAGGGAAACACAAACAAAGCAGCACCAAAAAACAAAAAAAAAACACCACCACCAATCCCCGTAATGTAATGGTCGCAAAAGGGAGGGAGGGAAGGGGGGCGTGCACGGTTTTCCATGCCGCGAACGGTCGCTGAAAAATCATGCCCACCCAGCCTCCGCCACGGTCCTGCAGCTGTTGCGGAGGGGAAAAAAAGCGAAACAACTTCATCACCGGCGCGATGAAGGCGCCGCACGGGTACGGGATTGAATTGAGACATTAAAAAACCCGCAACCGGAGCCGGGTGCAACAGCCACAAAACGGGCAACCAGGCCAATCATGGACCCTCCGCCGCCCTCCGCCGTCGCCCCAAACACACCGCGCGGCCGGAAAAGCGAAAGAAAAATGGCTCGGTAAGCGGCCGGTGGGGTAGGTGGTAGCGGTCGGCGCAAAAGAAAAAGCACAACAACAGCCAGCTCATGGGTTGTTGTGGGACCATATCTGCATAAAATGCCAGACCCGGTGGGCGCGCGCGTCCCAAGCACGCTGCAGCTGCGGCTCCAACCGGTGGGCGCGACACCCCTGGGGCGTCCAAGGCGAAATGAAAGAGAAAAGATGCAAACAACCTCGTTTGTTGCAGCAGTAGCAGCTCGAGGCAGAAGTGAAGGCCGAGAGAGAGAGAGAGAGAGAGAGAGAGAGAGAGAGAGAGAGAGAGAGAGAGAGAGACGCCACAGCACGAAACCTCCCTGGAGCGTTGGGTGATGTGTTTCCTCTCCTTTTTGTGTCGCAGGAAATGTTTTCCCCCACGGAGTTTTGGTTTCTTCAGACAGTAAGAGAAACAGATGGTGGGATGAATCTAAGGCGTGTTAATAGTATTGCAAAAGTTTTTCAGAAGCTTTGGAGCTTATTAGTTTATTTCATATTTGGGATTTGAACCCAGATGCCGCTCAACCGCCGCTATAAATCGTGAGCGCCTACACCATAAACTAAAAATCACATTACGAGAATGGACACTTCCAACCCATATAAAGCGCCGGATGAGCTTTGCATGTAATAGATCCGAAGCTAAGCAATCGATATCAGTTTAAATATTTATCATTTAAATTATTTCATCGTATGACATGAAACAAAAAAATATTTGAACATTTTTCTGGCAGCTTCGGGAGTGTTCTCTGGATTTCGCGATCGCATCTCGCATAAAACACCGCCGCTATGCTCTATCGCGGGCGAATGAAACGGTTAAACGGGGGCCCGAAGCCCGACTAACAACGGGAAATGGCGTAAATAACGAAAGTCGCGACGACGACGACGGCCACCACGACTACATTCCACGAATGGCAAAGTTGTAACAGGAGGACGTACGTCCACCACCCTCCCAAAGCAGCAGCAGCAGCAGCAAAGGCAGAAGAATGTAATCTTTCGTCTGCTCGCCCGGATGGTTACATTCCGGCCACCATTAGCCCCGTCCTCCCGCAGGATAGCAGCGAGTCGCCGATAACACACACGTCGAAGGACTCTCTGTCAGCGTTGCCGCGTGCTCGTTGCGCAAACCATGAGCGCAGGAAATACGAAACAGCCCTCGGGGAGGGGCCGAGTAAAGCCGGGTATGGAAACAAAACAACACCGGAGAACAATCCACCAAGGTAAACGGTATAGTTGGCGATTGGTTCCCCCAACCGATGAACTTCACTTTATCCTCAAGGGAAGTTTAGTTTTCTGTAATTCGGGGAAGTACTCTACATTTGATCATTTCACATTTTTTTATATAATCCTTCAGCAAGTTTATGAAAAAGGTTCAAAAATAAAGTCGTATTTGTTTCAACTCACCAAACATACTTTTTGCACACAAACAAAACAAAAAACCCCGACCCAGTATCGTAACATCGTGCCTGTGTTGCCACCACCCTTAATGCTTCGACCGTCGTCAGCTGACCGTACACGGTTGCGGCTACGCCACGGAGGGCTTATGTCTCAATCGCAAAGCATAAACTATCCATCAGACAGCAGCATCTCCCCCGTCTCCCCGGTTGGGCCGACATGAAAACCAACTCACGCGAGCAACGAGCGCGCGGCATTTTCATCGATTGTTTGGCCACGTCGACAGACCGAACCCGCCCGTAATAAATTGGAATATTGGAATAAAGCAAGAAGGGCTCGCTAACAGCCTGCTGCAAGCGGAATAAACTCTTCGCGATCGTGAGCTCGTGAAAGAGAATTTAAAATTGTACAGAATTTATGCAAAAAAAAACATGTCCAAGTACTTCACATAAAAAAGTGTCCAAATATATATTTTATTATAAAAAGGACAAGACATGCACATGCAATATTCAGGTACCTGACAGTAAGAGAAACACAGGGAATTTCATATTTTTTATACAGTAAAAAAACTATTAGAATTATGTAAAAAAAAACATGATCAATCGAGCCACAAAAATCGATCGAATCAAAAACATTAATCGATTTTTGATTTCGTACACTTCACATCCCCAAACGTGCTCTCGGGAGGCGCTTTCGTGTGTGTGCACGGTGGTTTTCTGTGGTCGTGGTCGGCGCGCATTCGTTACAGATTCCCGTGCAGCTGCCGTCGCCCGGGGGCTAGAGGAAAACGATGACGAATTCACAAAATGACCCAAATGAAGGAGGGAAAAGGGAACAACAAACAGCACGCACAAGCAACCCCGCTGCACCCCACCCCTGCAAACCGATCCCGCGACGGCCATCGGCGTGACCCGCGCGACTCCCTGGCGTCGAATGGTGGCGGCGACGGCCAATTGATCAGAAATTGAGCTTGATCTCTTCCGTTCACTTTTTTTTTCTTTCTTTCTCGGCGGTTTTTTTTTTCTTCTCCCCATTCCACGAAGCGCCACACACAAACTCCGCGCTCGGGAAGAGGAGTGTAAGAAGGGGAGTGGGTAAAAAAAAACACCAAAACGCTACGTTCATTCTCGCGGCTCTTCACGTCTTTCCCGTGGAGCTTTTTTCGCTGCATAATGGAGGTTGATGCCGCTGCTGCTGCTGCTGTTGCCTACCTTTCAACACACACACACACACACATACACACAAACACGCACACGGGATATACAGAAAAAAAAACATCCCCTCCTCCGATCGAACGGCCCCGGCGGTTCCGGTCGATGAAGAAATAAAATATAATTAAGACGTTTATTCTGCGCGGTACCCCGCCCGCTCTTTAGGTGCACACCCGCACAGGCACACGGCATTCCCGGAGGATTTCTTACGCCTTCCGTTCCCTCCTCCTTTACCGCACCCCTGATGGGGTGGTCGTCTATCCACGTCGCCCTACCACCACCACCACCGCCCCGCCACGGTAGGAAGGGATAATTACGGTAGTGGAGAGTGAATCGTGCCTAGCAATGGTGCTCCTTGGCGAGATGAAGGAGAATGCAACACAAGACCAACAACGGCAAGCGGCCTCGCGCACACATACACAGAAACGGTGAGCGCCGAAAAGAATGAATAACAATAAATCTGCTGTTACTACTCCCGGCGGCGCTCGACCGCCCAAGGAGCATTCCCCAGGCCATCAGTGACTGGGCGAGCGAACATCCCACGATGCTGCGTCTGAATGGATGGAGAAATCATCATCATCATCATGATCGTTGTAGTTCCCGCGGGCAATGAAAAGTAGAGATCGACACAGGGCGTTAAACACTATGGTGCAAAATAGGACCAATCATCGAGGCGCATAAGTAAAGGCAATTAATTTTATAATTATCAATTACCCATTCCATTACCGAGTTTGATTTAGATTTCAAACATTTAAACATAAAACTTTCGGCATACGAGAGAGAAAGAGAGAGAGCGAGAGAGAGAGAGAGAAATATAGCTAGCGTTTTTTCAATTTTCTCTGTTTTGCTGGCACAAATTGTTAATTTTCGTATCATTTTAAACACGACAGTGCCGTTCCAAATTCCAGGCTTTCCTACTACGAGGCAAAGTTAATTTTTAGGTTTAAATTTTAAACTGAATTTTGGTTTGCAAAATAACAGACCGGGATGCGCTTTAGCTAAACTAATAGCCGCATAATTTTGAGCTTTTCGTCGAGCGTTTGAAGTTTGCCGAGCCCGATTTTTTAGTGTAGACTAATGGACCGAGATGGTTTTTAGTTTTGCATTTGAAAAACAAAAAAAAAACAGAATATTAAAATATTATTTGTAATTATTGTAATTCCAGCACCATCTCTCCCCACAGTGCACCGTCAAAAGGTTGACGAGGGAAGATTCGTTCACCGATGTGAAGAAAATCATCGGCTATTCTTCAGTTCCTCCGTGCGTCCTTCATTCCAGCCGGGTGCCGGCCGGGGTACAAACGGGGCCGAGTTCATCTCGCCTTCGTCTGGGGTGGTATTGCTTATTGTTGTTGTTGTTGTTGTTTTTTTTCCTTCACTCTTTACCCTTTCTTCGGCATCCAACCCAGCGTCCCAGCGGAGAAGGACGGAGAAGAACGCAATCACCGACAGGGCGAACCGGTGAATCGGTAATGACTTATTTAGTAGAACAACAACCGTGGCCGGCCGCCCAAGATCACGCAGAGACCCCTGGTGCCGGTGTGGTCGCACGCCACGACGCGAGATGAAGCCATCACACAAACCCGCAGGAGCGTAATAGCCGACCGCGATCGGGAAATGACGGAGCGCGGAGTGCTTTGAACGGTTCCGGTTTATTTTATCGTTTTCCTCAGTTCCCATCGAGTGCTGCACGTGTAGTGGACCGGCTGTATTGTGGGGCTAATTGTGATGTTTTATTTTATTTTATTTTATTTTTTTACAGATTTGGTACGCTTTTGTGTTTAAATTTAAAAAATGTACTTCACGATTGCAAGAATGTTTGATTTTTTTAATCAATACCAAAAATGCATCCCCACAGAAAAGCACATACTCTGGAGCTGTATCGCCCTAGCTCTTCTGCTAGCACCTTCGTTTTTATTCCACCCAGAAACATCAACCCGCACACCACTCGCTCGCACTATTTACTTTTCACACTTTCCCGACTGGCGATAAATTGAGCGGAACTGTGAATTGGTCGTTAATTGCGGCAGGAGCACGGGCCGGGACCCGAGGCTTCGGTGGGAAACCTTGGTGGGAAACGCACGTCAGTCAACAAGCAACATTCCTACCGGCTGGGAGATGGGTTCTAGGATGGCCGTACCATACCCGGTGTACGGCGGCGCAAGATTTACACCACGTTTTGAGTGGTTCGTTTGCGGCAGAATGTCGACCGAAAGATCGAGATCACCCGAGGCCGTTCGAAAACCGAAACCCGCCCTCCGTCCGCATTCCGCAAAATCGGTTTCAACAAACGGTACCATTTCCGGCACCGGAACCGCAGGGGTTTGTAAGATCGGCTCGATCGTAATCGTAAAAAAAAACAAAAAAAAACAACGCACGGGAAGATTGAAACAACAAAAACGAAATGCACGAATTAAACGCTGAATGAAAACACCGTTCGATGATGATGGGCTCGAGGCAAGGGGAGGCACCTGCGGGGGGAGGGGAACGGGGAACGCGTCCGCAGGAGAAACGAGTAAGAGCACCGGAGCGAGGCGACCGTACGATCGTGGAATGACGACAAGACGACGACGACGACGATGACGACAAAAAACACGGTACGCGCGATTCGAAAAATGCGGTCCACGCTCTTTCAAGAAAGCACCACCACCGCGTGTCTCGTACATCTTCTTCTTCAAAACAACCCTCCCAGGGAGGGGGGAGATGATGACTGCTTGGCCACGCAATACGCTACAAAGAAGCGAGACCGATAGCCTATGCGTGTGTGCGAGTGTGTGTGTGTATGAATGCGTGAGAGGGAGAAGAGCCGCCCAGAAGCCGGCTCAACCACGGAGCAACAGGCAGACGAACGTACCGCGGACGGGCGGACGAGCGGACGCGGATGAAGGAATTGTTTAATCTGATATTTGGACCTACCGCAGCGTGCCGGGAGTAACCTTCCCCCGCTCCCCGCGAAACCGGCATCGGTTTCCACTCTTCTACCACACCAGCGCGGATATTCAAAACACGCACACATACTACACCCTGCCCGTCAGCGTAAGGTCGCGCGGTTCGGGCGGCGGAAGAGGCCGCGTGCGCCCGGGGAGGAACCGGAATGAAAACATACGCATAACATTCAACACGCACGCACACACACACAGACGACTCCTTTCCCCCGGTTCCACGCTATTGCCCTGATTTCGTGCCCCTTTGGACGGTCGTAAAAAGAACACGCCAGTAATTGATCGTAACGCTGCCGCTGCGTACCACTAAGAACACGCGCGCATCGTGCGTTACAACAGGATCGAGTGCGTGTTCGTGCACATGGGATTCATGCACATTTCGATCGAATTTTATGGTGTGCACTTCTGCACAGTTCTTAGTAAATCGTCTTGCAGGTTTAGTACGCGTTCGTTGTGATAAAGAATTAAAGCCACGACCGATAAACACCATCACGGCCGTGTACGATCGACGACTGTATTGCATCACGCTGCACACGGGTTCGAATCTCATCAGAACGGAAAGAGTCAAAAAACTTTTCCGGGTTTTAAATGATTGTCTCGACACATTTTCATGCGCTTTGAAGAAGGGTTTTTGCATGCGAGAAGCAATAGTTTACTTCCCCTTATTTTTAATATTTCCATGATTTAACCCTTTTTAAATCGAACGATCAAGATTTTTGTGAGGAAATCTTAAGTATTACTTTGTCCCAGCGTGCACACGAGCTGGTCGAGCAGGAACCCCTCGGAAACCTCCGCCCAAAACCCCTGCCAATCAACCAAACAGACGACGGGTGGTGCTGTATTTGGAACGGAGTGCTCCATTTAAAGCACGACCGACACCCCAATTCACTCCGGTTCACCCAGCACACCCAGCAGAGGGCGGTGATGAAAGGGAACAACAAGGGTAGCAGCAAATTGACAACCAAAACACACGGATGGACGATGTGGACGGAAGAAAAAAAGGGTACTCCAGCAGCAGCAGCAGCGGCAGCAAACAGCCACAACTCGATCGTTCGAATTTGCCCGCGGGCCTGCCGCAGATGGGAAACACACACACATACACCGGTGTGAAGGGGACCACAATGGCCGCTTCGCTCTACCGTACCGGGCACGATGCGCGACATAACACCGCGTACCGGGTGGTCTCGCACGCCCCACCACCAACAACAACAACAACACCAACAGCGGCAATACAAATAGTGGCGAGCGTGAATATGTAAGTGACTGTGTGTGAGTGTGTGTCCATCATCAGTCGGCTCGTGTGCGCCAAATATGGTTCCAAACCGTGGTCCGTCCACCGCCAACAACCGCCGTAACGACACGCATTTTTTTTTTCGACGTCATCGTTTGTTGGAATCGCCCGCCGGTTTTGATTCGCCCATCTCGCATGTTCGGGTCGTGTTCGGTGCGCTTGCACCGGGCCATCCGCTGCGTCGAGATGCAAATGTACGATCTTCCCTTACACCCTTACAGGTCCGTCACGCGAGAGAGTTGGAGGACCGATTATTCCTACTGCATCGCGCATTGCTCGAGCCGGCTGGCGGGAAATGCATCGTACGGGAAAACGCATCGCAGATGATAAGTTCGATCGAGCCAATCGAACTACCGATCGTTCCCACCGTCACTGAGAAGTACGGAATAAGTACGCACTATCTCTTACGGTTCGTTCTCTATGGTGAATAAAAAATACATGCCTACTGTGATGGCTTTTTATTCCATAAAATTGTGTCAAGCTAAAAGAAAGATGATTGTGACTTTTATTTATTTACCTGCAAAATTTTGGTTGCTTTTAAAAAATTGCCTAATATCGACAACCCTTGTCAAGCAGCACAGGCGTGATTTAAAAAATCGAAACATATTTTTCCGCCTAAATTTGGGTCCAAACGTCCCACGTGCAAACGATTTACGGGCGGATACGTCCGCTTTACGAATGCTCAATCACAAAAGTCGCTGCCATACGATGTGATTTCTAGGTCGTACTCTTTCCTAGCATCCTCCTCAAACCAAACCCACACAAACCTCGTCGCTTCGTCGGATACACGCTCCATTGAGTGAGATTTACCGTGCCCCACGCGATATGCACCCGCGAGAACGGCGGAAGAACACGACCGGCCCATGATTCACTTGCAATTCCAAGCTACATTAAGCGGCACCAATTGCGTATGGGAAATGGAAATTTTCTTCTCACTTCGCACCGGGCACCGGACCAAAGCCGGGCGCCATCCTAGACACTGGCACACCACCGCATCGTACCTGTCAAGCACGCTACTTTACCACACCGGGCTGCACTAAACTGCAGTGACACTAACGCGGTGCATCTCGCACAAAACGGTCGATTGGAATATGAACATTATTAGCGTTGCCGAGCGCTTTGATGGAATCATTCCCTCTGGCATGGGGGAGGATATAAAATACGTCCCGAACCGTCATTACCGTAAATAGTGCCCCGATGTGATTGCGCTGCCCGCAAAACCCGTTGCCATCGTAATGATTTAATTAACATAAATTTGCCCGCCGAGAGGACAACGCACAGTTTATGGTGGAATTTGTTTCCGCAGATTATGATTACAATTTCTAATTGCAACGCGTAAACTATGCCATATTTCTTTTATACTACACAATTAGCCTATTATCGATTAAACCCTGAGCGCTGAATCTGACTGGCTGGGGACGAGAGCGAGAAAACTAGCAACAAAATAATAGTAAAACAAAATAATCAACTATTGAACTGGCGGGTAAAAGAGGGCAGGAAAATAGAACGATGGACCGAAGAGGTGTAATAGAGTCGAGAACACTCATCGACTACGTTAAAAGATGAACAATATTTTTAACTTCAAAGAGAAGCAAAGAGAAGCTTCAAAGGTTTAAGTGCCAAATTACCAAATGGCTTCCTTCCGCGAGCACGCCTGGGTAAGATCGTTTTATTGCCGAAACGCTTCGGTAACGCTTGCGAGTAGAGAGGTTCGCTTTTCGCAGCAGCATACAAATGCTGACGATTAATTATTTCGCTCATTTACTTGGGCCTGGCTCGTGCCTGGCCCGTCACCGTCACTAGGGATTTGGATTTGTGCATGTTTTTTTGTGTAATTGTGTGTGTTGTTTGCTTCCGTTCAGCATCCCCTTTTCATCCCCGTTGCTCTCTCCTTGCCGCCGAGGGTTTCACGACGGTGCGGCATTTGGTGTTGGGTTTTTGCGAATATCGAATTGTAACCCAACCCCACTGGAAGGTAGCAGCATTGAGCTAAATATTTAAATTATAATAATCATTCGTCACACGAGGCGCGAAATCGCACCGCCACCAGTCAGTCTGTCGGCCGGCTGCAGAAGCATCTCGTGAAACGAACGGTTGGCACACAATCAAAACATATCACCGACAGCGGCACACCACCACGCCACGGCGTAAACATAAATATCCGGCAAAATGTTTACTTCTGCCATTTTTTTTGCACGGCTTCTTCCCGCCCGCCTCTCTCCCTCCCTCCCACCCGGATCGAATCGAATGGTTTACAATTTTGCGATTGATCGACGTGTTTTAGCGAGCGAGCGAATAAAAGCAATGTTGTCCTCACGCGACACCGACACAACAAAGCGATCGGTTGCGGTGTGTGCATTCCCGAAGGGCAGCAGGCCACACTTTGTGTGGTGAGAGCGAGTTCACGAATTTCTACTACATTCTGTAGGCCTTTTTTGACGAGGCTCCACTTCCAGCGTAGAAACAGGACGAGATCGTTAGCTTCTGGCTTGCGTCTGACCTCCTCCAGAGCGAGTGAAACTTGTTTCCAGGCCGGGGTTTCGTTCTCGAAACGGTGTGTTAAAGGTCGGGACCCAATCGCTTCGAAAAGCGATCCGAAGATATGAGTCACACCCACTCGGACGAGGACCATTTTATCGGGTGGTACAACAGTTCTATTGAAACGGCATGCACAACCTGGTCGAAAATAGCGCTTAAATTAATAGTTTTTACGTAGACAAAAGTTTAGCAGCGGCTCATTCAAGGGAGATCTTACACGAAAAGCTTGCCAAGTCTAGTTAGAGAGCATGCGGCTGAATGAAGGCGATCGTGTCTCTCTCTTTCTCTCTCGTTCTTTCGCTCTTCGCAGGCCTGCCAGTACTCATTGGCAAAACGATTAATAATCCCGGCGTGTCCTGGCTAATCGTGCGCGATACCGAACCGATCGGTGACCCAAACCACACGAGACGAGCGTCATGATCACACGAGAAAACAACACATGATCTGGGCCAAATCACACAAATGGGCTCCGCCAGATGTCCGCACAGAACATGTTCGTTACGGCACGGCCATAGGACGTTGGCTCAAATCCTGACACCTCGACCGATCGTCGCCCGAGATGAGATCAAATAGGACGGTGGGTTAAGTTTGAAGCGGCAGGCTACAGAAATCCCACCAACCGAATCGTTTCTGTAGCATACCAGCAAAAATACCGAAAAGACCTGCCGGTGGTAGTTCCAACAGTGGAGCGAATGATTTATAACGACGATATCGTAGACACTCGCGGCACGTTTTGCGCGCAATGTCCGGATCTATGATGTACGGATGTCAGGCTGGTTAGGTCCAATCCCCTCCCGGTTCATAACAAACTCCGGGCACGTACTATCCCCCAAAAAGGCGGGTGGGTTGCAATTGTTTGTAAAATTGAACGGGCTTGCTCGGTGTGACCGGCTTCCCAGACGCTCTTCAGCGACCCTGCTGGAGCATTGGCGAAGTCACAGTCAAGGCACCGCTTAACGGAGTCGGCGTGTTTCCTTCGGTCGCTAGACGTCTGCGCGCACGTTTCGGGCGTTGGAATTTCCGAAAAGCCATACCGCAAGGCTGGGAGACTTTTTGGGGTTCGGGGTGGGTCATAAATTTTACCCTAATCCCAAGATAGAGCCATCATCAGCCACCGGTACACAGGCTGCGGAATGCGAACCGAGCACCGGAGGCATCATCATCTTCTCCGTATCTTCCAACGCCCGAAACCGTTCAAAGTTCAGGCGGAGCCTAGTCGGCACTAGGGGGCGGAAAAGAGAAGCACGGTGGACACGAAAACCCAAAAACCCACCACACTCAACTCACAAGCCCTTCCGGGACGGACCCGCACACACACACACACATGCACACATGCACGTACGGAGCATTTCTCCCAACGGGCAACCACCAACGGCGAGCCCAAAGAGGCTGGGATAGATTATTTCTGTTAATGTCTCACTTTTCCCCGGGGTTTGGGTCCCGGGGTTGTACGCGTCGTTCGCCCTGTCCCTGTCCCTGTCCCTTCGCCGGCACGTTTCGCCCGGGACCACCAACCCTCGACGAAGGCAACAGACGCCTTCGGATTGGAATACGGCGCGAGAAAGATTGCAGCAACCGTCGTGCGTTGTGTGCGTTGAACGAGGCCCCGCTTCTCTTCGCCTTCTCCCGCTCTCCTCCCTGCAGGAAGCAACCTTTTTTTTGACCCTTGTTCATTTCCCCCGGGGGCGCACGGGGACGATTGAGTTGTAATGGTTGGATGGAGAGAGAGAAAAAAAAAGATCGTCCCTCGCTCGTTCCGTCCCGTTTTTTTTTTCCTTTGCCTTGGTGTTTGGTGACAAAAACACAGCCCGAACTTGTCCCGGGGAAGCTGAGCACCAGGGAGACCCGATGGTTGTACAGTTGTTGAGGCTTTTATGTTTTGTTCTTCTGCCAATTCTAACACACTGCCCAAGTTTGACGAATGCACCAACGCGAGTCGCTTACCTTCTCTATCTGATCGAGTGCGATCGACGCATCGAACCAGCTGGTCCGGATGTACAGGTCGGAGAACACCTTCTCGTCCACGGTGTCCCCGTGGGTGTCCGGGACGCGCGGCAGACTATCCATCGTAGGGACCACCATTGTTTTTTTTTTTTGCGATGCTCTCGGTGGACCAGATTTTGCGATGCACCCCTTTCTTTCACAGCTTCCTTCACAGCTGGCGGACGAATTTTCTTCCCCGACTGATTGGGCACTGGCTTTCCCTAAATGGGGCCACGCACACAAACACACACACTCGCTAGGATTGCACACTGCACTTCTATCAAAACCGATCGGGATGCAACACAGGGATCACCATTTTTGAACCCCACCACACACACACACACACCACTGTTGGCCAGCAATCCGGAATTGGCACTTAGCGGCTTGAATCACTCTTCACAACACCCGAAAGCTGACATACTGCTGACGGGAAGCCACTTTTTGCAGGTGGAAAAAAAATCACACACACGGCACGAAATGCACGCGAATGCAGCACCAGAAATACACACACACCTGCTCAAGCACACACACGAAACACGCACGCACGAATTCTTCCGACCCGGGCCTTTCGGGATGTGTAAAACGACGGATGGCGGCAGCTCCGTTCTCGAGATATCGACGCGCACATAAACACCAAGGGACAACCCTGTAGAAGTCTTCCTTCCTTACCCGCGGAGCCCAAACCCGGTGGCCGGTGTGGGTTTTCGGACGAAAAATAAAACTGATCACTCACAGACGCACATGCACACACACGCACACACACGCACACACGCACGCGCGTGACAAGCCCAAAATTGTTTGCTTCTCGCTTTTTTTTCTTTTACTTTTCTTTCCACCTTCTCTCTTTCTCCCACTCTCGCTCTCGCTGGTGGTTCGAATTTTCTCGGTTTTCGGTTTCGGTTTCACTCCCCGTTTTCCGTCGCAAGGCAGCAAATGGGGGAGAGGAAAGAAAGAGAAGCACGCACACACACACACGCGCGCGCTCGCGCACACACAAAACAAAACAGCCTTTTGTCGACTTTCGGTTGGTGTGCTGCTTCTTTTCGCCCTTCGGAATGGGCGATCGGATTCGATTCCACGAACCTCTGTGCCCCGCGCGTTCCGCGGCGGTAGTAGGTTTTGGGGCCTGTTTTCCTTCGCCGCTTCCCGTGGAGCGCCCTTCGCACCGCGCTCCCGGCCGCCGATGCCAAACCGGCCGTTAAGGTCGAAGTTGAGAAGGCCTCCCCGCGGTGCTGCCCGCGCCCTCGATCGGTGGGATGTTATTTATGTCTTACTTGTCTCGCTCGTCGCGCCGCACCATGGGAGAGCGCATAACAGGGCCCGTTGCAGCAGCAGCAGCATAAGCATAAATGATCGGTAGGGCGCAAACGGGCCATACCACGGAGCGGTTCGTGCGCTGCACTGCCACCTGCCCCCACCAGTTTGCCGCGCCGGATTGAGTGATCGATCGTGCCTTTCGGTAATGCTGAGTTTGACACAAACCCCACCTGCTTGCCTGTGACGTTGCTTTGTTTACCTTCCGCAAAGCCTGATAACGAGCCGAGTGTCACGGCGAGTTTCACTGGCGTGGTTTGTTTACCACCGCGCGGTTTGACGTTTCGCACCGATCGTCAGGTGTGTGTGCACACGATCGGGATCGTCTGACGGAGCGAGCCTGCTGTTATCGTACGATTTAGTTGCGAAACCCGTGTGCCCACACACAAAAACCACACGCGATAGGCGCACGCACACACGCACTACACGATCTTCCCCAACGAGACACACGCGCGCTCCCCCCGCACACAGGGTGTGTGTGGGTTTGTTTGAGCGACCGTTTGACAGAAAGGAGGCTGCAGATCTCGGCTGTCAAATGAACTTGGTCGGCCGCGCACGATGTTTTGTTTTGTGCCCCGCGAGCCGATGCACCCACCGCTTTCTTCGTTACTCCACTGCACGCACGGCGAATGTTTCACGCGACACACAAACACACGCGTCGGCCAGCAGGAAAAATGCGCGAGTTTTATTTTATCACTTCACCCTGGCAAACGGACAGCAGCGGCGGTGGCGACGGCGGCGTCCTCGTCGTCGTTCTGTCGTACGCACCCGAAGAGCGGTTCACCTTTTTTTTTACCACGCTTACATATCGCTCGCACACGGCAGCAGCGCCCAGCGTCGTCGTTCTGCGTCCGCACGGCGCGATTGTTTTCGATCAAATAAAAGTCGAGCGGCCATCTTACCTACACCGTCGTCGCGCACCCCTGAACACACGCGCGCTCGAGCCAGGATGAAACGAGAGCGAGAGGGAACGAGCACCGCGCCGCCCTGCACCCGATCGGTCGCTTCCTTTCCTACGCACGCGCGACCCGACTACGACTACTCTGTGTGTGTGCGGGACACCGATGGATGCGTGGTGAGGGTGTTCGTGGTGTGCGTGCAACGATTTGTGGGACTTGTTGCGCTGCGAGAGCGATCCGCTGGCGTTGGCGTTGGTGCGAGCGAGATGACGATCAAACTAACAAGCAGGACCGAGCATCCCGTGGGGTGGACCGAAAAGTGCTGCCGGGAATTTTAGTTTTACGGGCACGATCGGCATGGACTTTTCCTGGGAAACTGCCACGGAAGATCATGAATGTTTTCGTTACATTCTAAGCAATTTTATTCTGGATATAGAATCGTAAATGATTTTTCCATATTTGTTGCACACAATTCATAAAAATGCTCGCTTGCAAGACTCGCTTCCCAAGGGAGTTCAGTGTTATAGGCTTTCTTCGACCTCATTCGTATAGTTAATTTCATTCGCAATTTGACAGAAGGATAAATAAAATCGAATTTTCGTCCCCAGTTCAAGCTAGCTTAAAACACAATATGCATCCGGTGGATAAAAATCGCTCTCGGGAGTATAAACTGACAGATCCAGCTCTCACACACACACACTACCATGCGCAGCATCCACGAGCTCACGATAGCTGTGTTGGTATGCGATCGCCCTTCCACCGTTCCGATCCCTCTGACAGCCGTACCGACGACGGGTTGGCGGAGGTAGACGAGACGATCGTTGATGTTTCCATTTCTTTACCGTCAGATTGGAGCGAGCACGTCGTGTGCGATCCCAGGCATAGGGATATAGGAGTGTCGGTGGTGGCTGTGTGTGTGCCTGTGTGTGTTTACGAGCAGGACGATTGTGCGGAGGTAGGAGGAGTGGAATGAGGTAGGGTTTCGATACAGCCGTCGCGCTGCTGGAAGAAGGGGAGAAGAGACACGCACGAGATTAAGATGCACGCTGGAAGGCACAACACAGCAACCTACGGCGGAAAGAGAAAGAAAGAAGCGAGCACTATCCGGACAAGAAAGGGAAGGTTTTTCGATGGATACGGTGGGAGGCGGTAAAAGGCGATGAGTGAGCAGGCCGGCCGCAAAGCAGAGTGAGCGAAAGGGACCGATCGGTTCGTTTATATGGGACCACCCGCATGCTTCCGCCAAGATCACTGTCATTGATCGATGATGATGAACGCGTACAGCGAAGCACACACACACACAAGCGTACACATGTATGCAGGAGGCGCGCACAACGCGACAATCCAGTCCACAGCAAGGCAACCACCATGCGCTCCTTATTAAGTTGTTCGCTAAAAACTACCCTTAAGTATGTTGCGAAACTGTTTATGCCTTCTAGGATAATATTTGTTTAAAATTATGTTGATAGTAAAAGCGTCCCTTGTTGATAAGATTCAACCGATATTGCTGTATTGTTAAATTCAAACAGAATTATGTTTTCTTTTTTTCTCATGTTGTAGTTTAATATTTTTCAATTGGATGTTTGGTGAGAAGCGCTTCCCTAGAATTATTTTATTTGATTATTTTTACGGAGTTAGATTAATTTATTATTTAAACATCTAATAGTCTAATAAATAAACAAGTGCAATGTATTTCCTCCGTTCATTCACCAAGCAAAAAACCAACTAAATAGAAACAAAAATAAATTACGCTAATATAGTTAAAATGAAAAGAGAACAGATTGACAGCAATGTTACTTCGTTCTTTATTATTTAATCAAATTACTTTTATGGTACCTATTTATCACTAACCAGCCTTCACATAGGCAACAAGTAATGAAACCTGAAAATATCACACCGAATGTGCCGCCTTTACTCTGTTACGCACTGTAATTGCTTCCGTGCAGTAAAAACCGGCGAACGGAAGCACAAAACGCGCGATTGTTTAGCGTCTGCGCGCGTGTGTGTGTGTGTTTATGCGAAGCGGAAGATGTGGCCTGCCTGTCGCGTGCCCCCTTCATCCACCCCCTGTTCCACCATCCCCCGTTCCAACTAAGGGGATGTTCGTCCCAGTCTTCCGTTCCTCATCAACGCACCGGTTTGTTCGCGGCGTTCGCGGCGACGATCAACGTTTCATTGATCGTTTGCCAATGTCGCATCGGTGCATTTCGGTGCAGCGCCCGGGGTTCTGCGGCAGCGTAGGACGATTTTTGCGTAAAGGCAGCAATTTGATGACGTGCGGAAATTTTCAATTGCTCAATACCGTACTGCCATCAAGGGTTGACAGCGAAGGAGGCATCCAATGGATCGAACGATCGTTCTTTCACTTTTTTTTGTCTTTCTCTCTACTGCCGGAGGAGCGGCTGGACTGGGTGAGATGAATTTGTATGAATATTATTTTTATTCCAATTTTACGTTTTATGCCTTCCCTTGTGTCCCTCCCGGGGAACCTATGGTCCCGCGCGCCATAGTGGTTTATTCGTTGTTTTTTTTTCTCCGTGCTTCTCCGTTGCTCTCATTCCACCGACTGATCCGCTTTTACATCACATTAAACTTCCACGACGTGTGTGGTCCCGGAGACCGGGGCCGTCCTTCGACGGAACTGGCAACATAAATACATGCCCACACGCACCGTTCTCGAAACGCTCGACCCCCGGCACGACCTTATCTAACGCACGTTCATAATACGTGCTTAAGGACGAGCCTGGTGGCTCGTGAGAGAGAAAAAAGGGTAAGGAAGGAAGGAGGGTGCAGTGAAGAAAACCATCATATTTTCTTGCAAATTTATTCCAACTGTCTCGATCACGTATCCTGCGTGCGGAAGAGAGACATCCTTTGGGTAGCTGATATCGAAATCAGCCTTCAAATCTTATTCTTTTTACAACTTTTAACGTTAAAAGCATCTCCGATCCGAGCTTGCAATGTCGTGCTAGCATGGGATAAATTATGTGGATTTTTAAAGATAATATTATTATGTATTTATATTTGGATGGAAATGTTCATATTTTTCTGCGCCACCGGTTTGAATTTTACTTTGGAAGTTTAGCTTTGGAAATATTTTTAACTTTAAATATTTTAAAAGAAGAAATGTTATTTTATGGTATTGACAATCTATCTTTCTGTTTTACTAAGACTTAAAAAGGGGTACCGGTAAAAATCTGTTCTGGTTTAAAGAATCACGAAAAAATCAACAAAAACCGATTGTGTTTGCATCCGCTGTTTTATTTTTACATAATATTGGAATAGCTACTTTTTCTAATCCCAGTAACGCTGAAAGATTTGAAAACTAACTAAAATTCCTGAAGCCAATACTGTAAAAAAAAACAGGATAGAAAGACCGCTTTTGATACAAATTTCAATCGAATTTCTCTTAAGCTCCCATTACGATTAACGTGACGTGAGGCAGACGAAAGAGATAATATATTATGTTCTTCAGGTATTACTATTTAAACATGCGTTTGCAGCGAGAATCGTGTTTATATACTTTTAAATTATTATTTCCGTTCCTTATTCCTTGTGGCTTTACTTTTGTTCCAACCAGGCAATCAATGGCGGCATTTAGGAACGGAGGTACATTTATGTGGAGAAAAATGAAATAAAAATTAGCACATATTTCAATATTCTGCCGGAAAGCCGAGCTGCCTGTTAGCATGCGGCAGACGAAGTGTTTTTAAAACCGCTCCGCACAAGCTCTCGGAACCGTTTCTGCCCGGTCTCATAATAGCTTCCTAATAGCATAAAAGCTTCCAATCTGCATTTATCTGCACCCTCTGCATGCTACACTGCTTCTGCCTCGATGCGAATGATTGATGATAGACAAATTAATTGCTACCCTGCTGCTGCTGCTGCTGCTGCTGTTGCTGCTGATACCTGGCGATGGTTTCAGCATGCGCAAATTAATTGATATAAATAACAATCATCTCTGTCTTTTCCTCCGGGCCGACCCGCCAGCGTGCACGCTATCTTGCCAGTGTTTTTGCTACCATTTCAAGTTTCAATCCACTAACCGAGCTGTGTGCAAGCGGAATCCAGCACTTGGATAGCTCATACGTGTACTGCTGCGGTCCGTTCTGCAGGACGAAATTTAGTTTGCGTGCAGATAAGGATAATAATCAACACAGCTATTATTGTAAGTCGCCTACAACTTACACTCCAATTTAAATGCAATATGCAAATTGTTATCAAAGCAAAACTTACTTACATGGTAAAGTAAAAGTTCACATTTTGCCCCGGCGGAAGCAAAGTTTGTTACCGACTGTATTTTGCGCGACGCACAGTAACAAAAACAAAGCAACAACTACAAAAAAAACGAGCCAAAAATCAAACCTCCGAAATCTTTTCGTCCGGTGTGGCGCTTCGGTACGATCACTTTGTTTGTTTACCCCGTCCTTTTCTAGCAGTTTTGTGTGATTTCTGTTAATTCCTCCTGTTTTGCGTGTGTTCGCGTACGGCTTACTTACGCGTTACTCGCTTCGATTTGTTTGTTTTTGTGTTTGGTTTCTTATTTATTGCCTGCTTTTCGTTGTTGTTTAATTCAAACCTTTTATAGGCTCCTATTTTATCTGGTGTGTTTTGCTCGCTTCGCTTCTCTTTTCCACTCCGCTATCTCGTTTCGTTGACTCATGTTGAGCCGGGGGTGAGCTTGGGTGAGTGTTTCGTTAATTTTGTGTTTCTCTTCCACGGTATACTTTTTCCCACTCGCATCGCTGCCAGCGCGCGGCTTTGGCGGACGCGGAGAAGCGAACTGTACGAGGAATCGGTATCAACCTGGCACGCTGCCGCCGTATGCGTTTTGGCCCAGGTTATTTGGAGGCTGGCAGTCATGTGAGCGTATGTGTGTGTGCGTGTGTGTGTGTGTATACACAGGCGGTCGGCAAGATTCCTTTGATCTTTGCCGGGAAAGTGAGTGAGCCATACCCGGCGGGTAACAGGGTGGCTGTAGTAGCGGACTCGTCGTCGTCGTATTCATCGTCGTCTGGTGCCGGCTGCCGTTTTGGGTAGCCAATGATACCGACGCTGCTGAGCGTTGTCGAGATTGGATTTGAGAAATTTTAAGATACCGTTTGGGGCTCAAAAATTGCTTTGAAATATGAAGCCCGGTGGTTTATTTTTGACAACACGGTAATCCATCTTTATGGACGGTTCACAGCTATCATTTAACTGTGAACAATGTTTACTACGCAAATTATTTCTCGCTAAAATTACTTTTTTATAGAAACAAATCTGATCAAAATCTTTGGGTTAGGAAAAATCTCTAATCGTAAATCTATAATCATGTTTAAGTCATATTTTTTCCTCAACGTTGCCATCGGTTGGGAACATCCTGCGGTCGGAAATGATTTATACGAAAGATACGATGAAAAAAAGGATCACCACCAAGCACAAAATGACCCGAGAGGTGAGAAATCTGACCAAAATGAGGGCAGTTTACACTGAACACAAACGTTCGGCTTCATAAATCAACATTCGATTTCACGGGAGGCGAAAACCGAAGCAATCGAAGATTTCACGGGAACCTTTCCTATCTGGGCGTTCCTGCAGCGTTTCTGGTCAGAATATTACAGATTTCGGTTGGTTTTCAGTAGAACAAAAAAGGTAAGGATAATTTATTTAAAAAAAATAAATTTTGGCAGTGTTTAAGTCCTGGATTTGGAATGACTGAATAAATCTGACTGAGTAAATCGAAATAACCAAATATGTTGGAGTATTTCATGTAAAAAAAGAAAACATGAAGCGGTTAATCAATAAATAAGAAAGAAGAAAGTTGGAAATGTTGAACAAGAGCAAAATTGGTAGAAAATTTACAGCAAATTATAACACATAAAAAAATAAATATTTAGTAGCCTAGAAGTAGAAGAAAGAAACAATTTAAAGTAAAAAAAAGCAGTGAAAATAGTAAGCAAATAAGTTACATTGAGATAGGTGGGAACGAAAACCGATAGGATAGAAATAAATAACGTGAAGAAAACAGATCAGTCCGGAGCACATAATTAAGTTGTTACAGCACCGTTTGGCTCGCACCGGATTGCTCAATCAAATAAAATGTAATAATTACGGCCTACCCAACTCGGTGTGTAGCGAATGGGATCGGTCTGGCCTGGTCTGGCGACAAGAGCGAAAGGAAAGAGACATATACCCACACACACATTTCTTTGTACCGTCCGAACCCAATGCCAGCCGGAACGAATTCGGGGCAAGCTTCACATGTTCGGCGGGAAAAACGTAGAAACGGCTGGCCTCATCAGCCGCAACACTGTGACGCAGAATCGAATTGTGAAAAAAAAGCCCCTGAAGGGACCCCGTTCGCTGTGCCGGTTTCCCTTTGAGGCACCGCCCGGCAAGGATGTAACTTCTGGACCGTGTCCAATGCGGCATTATGGCGTGCGCAGTGATTTTTTTTTAAACTGTTATTGGTTGTTGGGTGTTTTTCCACTGACTGACGGATGGCTGGGAGAAAAATCTGGCGTCTCAGTCGGTGGGATAGACTCGGTTTTAGGTGGCCAACGGGAACAAAATACGGACGCCGATAAACATTTTGTTATTTCTATTGTGCTGATTTTCTGTATAAGCTAGAGAAACCAACGAACATGTTCCAATGACATCTCTATTTTATTTCATGTGTTTGAAGTATGAAACATGTTTGCGTAAATTTAAAACCGAACAGCTGAAAAGTCTGGTAAAACTGATGTTTTCTATTGCTTTGGAATTAACTACGATTTATTACGAGTACTTTAAGTAGGATAAAAAATACGATGGTTTGTGCTTTTGTTACTTCATAGTATTGTCAATACTTTTTGAAACTTTTTTCACTTCTTTTTTATTTTCTTTTTGAAAGTACACTTTTTTATAATAATAATAATAATAATAATAATAATAATAATAATAATAATAATAATAATTTAATAATATGATAAAAATTAAGCATCCGGGAGATGTTACTATTATGGCGAAAATTCTTACTCTAACTCTATGTAAAAGGATTTTTAGGGTGTCTGCGTTTTTGATGTCGTTGAATGCTGACCAGGATTAAATTACAACATATTAGCAATACGGTTAGGCTGTAACTTCTTTAAATAAATGAAATAAATAAAAAAATAAATTAAACATTTTCGTCGCAGAAGATTATTATGATACATTACTTTAGCATTTTAAAATTAATACCTTTTGCAATCAAAAATATTGATCAAAATCATACATTTTAGTTTCAAATACGGCAGAGGGAAAGAAAATAATTTTTCAAACTCGTTTGGAGTAGACGGTGTTTTGGCAAATCTGAAAGGTCGGAAAATTCGAGCTGTAAAAGGTGAAGTGATTAAAACCCAAAGCATCACCTCTATTGACATGAGACCGCGGGAGATCGTTGGAAAAGTTGCCACCGATCCCGATTGGCATCGATTGTAACCTGCACGCATGCATTCGTCACGTTACGGAGACCTCCGGGAAGCAGACAATCAAAAATTTCACTCCCACCCCTTCCCCTCCTCCTCCTTTTCCTCCTCTTCCTCTTCCTCCATCCCACCTGGCCAATCGTGGGGATTGTGGGTTCGCTCAATCAAACTGTGCCCTTCCCGGTCGCCACGAAGCCGACCGAACGATCCATCAATGAATCTGCGACTTTTGCGGCGGCCCACCTCGGGCGGCCCTCGTAACCAAATCGATCTAAATCCGATCGTTACCACGTACGTTTCGCCGTACCCGGCGGGTGTTGATGGTGCGGTCACGAAATGACGTTAATCACCGTTGATTCGATTTGGGTGGGAGCGCGGATTCGACACGGATACGGGCGGGCATTAGAATTCAACGCCGGTGGCCATTACGAAATGGTTGACGCCGATTGGAATGCTAATGCAGCTCAATTGATCACTGCTGCCCGGTGCAAGACGGCGCATCGGACGAGGATGAGTACGGTTGTCAACCGAACTCAGATGTTGATCTGATGTCATGTCCAGAATTGCATTATTTTTTTTTATTATAGCAGTATATAACATCCACATCTAATCGAATCTGGCAAAATTTATCGCCCGGAGTTACATGATCTTCAGGGCAAGCTCGATTTTACGAGTGATACTTTTAACCCACACCTCCCCCGCACCTGAAACCGAACCGTCCAACACGTTCTTATAAATGTAATCTCAATTAAATTGGACTTTTATTTGCACCGATCGGCTTTGATGGGCAGCGAATTAAACTCCGCTTGAAAGATCGTAAAAATTCGTCCTCCTCGTTTGTGGGGGCGATTTCGTGGCGTCAATATCAATTTTAATACCAAGCGACAACAGCGAAAAGAAAAACCACACACCCGAACCGAAGCGCGTACATTGAACGGGAAAAAAATAAAATAAAAACAAAATAACTCCAAACCATTCGAAATGTACATAAAATCGCGAAAAATTAACAAAACCGAACGAACGAGTGCCCGAGCGGGAAGGGACGAGCCACCATCGGGCCGAGTTGGTGAAGCCATTTTTTCGGCCCCTGGACCGGCTGGCGATCGCCGCGAGCTCCCGGTATTTGTTGGGCTTTAATTAATATATTCCAACCAAATTATCTCCCCGGGACCTCCACCACCGCGTCGGATGCGGATTCGATAATCGTCATCATCAACAAGCAGAACAACATCATCATCGTCGTTGTCGTCGTCGTTGGTCGTTATCGTCATAAAACAAACGGGAAACGATTCGGCCGCGAGCATAAAGTGGCTGCGGAACTTTGGGAGCTCTGGCGATTGTGGCCAGCGTCCTTTTTTTCTCTTTTTTGTAGATTATTCAGGTTTGCTTAAAGGCCTGAGAAGTGTGCGAGTGCGGGAGGGAACACTCGGAAAGATCACGGGGTCGTAATGGTGGAGAGATTATGGGAATTAATTAATGTATTTTGTTTCCGCCGCTCCTCCCTCCGCGTGGTCTTATCAACGCGCGGCTCTCCTCAATCTAGCGGTCAGTCGTCGTGCGCTCGATTCGATGGCGTCTTGGGAGAGAGAGAGAGAGAGAGAGAGAGGTCCGCATTGGGGAGGTCCGACCTCCTGGGTAGGATTTCGAATTTTGGCCTCCCATTTGGCTATGATCAGGGATGATTCGAGCAGGTTCATGTGCGTGCGTTTGTGTTTTTTTTTTCCAGTAGCTTCCTTTTCCTTCCAGTAGCTACAAGTTTCCAGTAGCTTCCAACGTTTTCCTAGCCCCGAAACAAGCTCCGTTCCACATTGGTTTTGTGGTGAAGGTAAATATTTCGGCTTTTGTTGGTGAACCGTAAAAAAACAGACCAAACATTAAACGTCCACATTAAGGCGTCCCGTTTTCAATCAACCGAAAAGGTGCGGGGAAAACGTTCCCTTTCTCACTGGACGGGAAAGCTCCGGCAGCGGACCCATCCTTGGCACCGCACAGGAGCGAATAACCCTTGAGTGCGTGTGTGTTTGGGCATCCGTGCTGCAATGGTTCATACTGGTAATGATCGGTTCTAACCCGATCAACACGACGACGAACTCCAGTACGTATTGATTAACCTGGTATGTGACAGACAAATGCAGTATTGAACCCAAGAGAGGCTTACACGAACACAAGAAAGGCCTGATACAATCAGTATTCACCATAAGACCCAACAGACATTATCTAAGAGCATAATTGTTGATAAATATCAGAAACAACAATGTTTGAAATCATAGACATCGAAGCTATAGGCCAAGCTATAGACCAATCGAAGAAGGAAAATAAATACCGGTAATTGATTTTTGAAAACCTATTTTAATAGGAATTTCAATTCCAATACTAAAGTATTGGCTTTCTTCGATTTCTAAGCAAAATTTAATATTATAATGCCATTTTATTCGAATCTTCCTATCGCAGGTGTCTAAAAGTATAGTAAAAATTTCAACACCTCTTCAAATATGCTTCTGTTTTCTGTTAAATTGGAAACAATAAAAAAATAACATTACATTCAATATATTGCATTCCGATTGTACAAACCTGTAATTAAAAAATGCTATAAGTGATAGATAACCGCTGTGCGAAAAATACTGCTTTTTCGAAGTTAGTTTTCATAGCGTTGGTTGTTATTACTATAAATTAAACAATTGGATATAGAATTTGACATTATGCTTAAAAGTTTTAATATGATCATAACTACTCATCGTAAATAGAATGATTTTCGTTTTTTTTTCTTTTTTTTCAACTCAACTCAACGATTTTGAAAGGTCTATACTGTGCAATAGTTATAACAAGTGACCAAGCAACCATCACTGATTCTAACGATCAAATTTGTGTGTACCAGAAATAAACAAAACAAATATGATGTGTCCGAAACACACGCACCGAAGGGTTAATACCGCACGGCGAAGAAACAACAAAAAAACAACATCCCCAGCGACCAGGTAAGACCGGTAGCTAATGTTTTTCGATGCCGTATGATGGAACCGGTGAGGCGGGTGGCCCGGTTTGCAGGACATTAGCACATTCATTACAGGTGCGGAGAGGGTTGAGCGGAACAACAACAGCGACAACAACAAAAAGTTCAAGAGCAATAAAAAACGACCGTCTCATGCAGCTGATTGCTCGGAACCAAAAAAAAAAAGCTACGAAAAATAAAACCAGTAGCTCAGAAAAAGCAAACCTAAGCAAACAGCTTCATCATCCCGCCTGCTAGATTCGATGCCATCCAGGGAGGCCGGTTTCGATGTGTGGGACCGCTCCGGCCCCGTTCCGCTGGCAACCGGCTGACGTGGAAGGATTTTCGAGTTTTTACGAGTGTTTATTTTATTGCACCTGCGCGGCCACCCGAGTGAAGGGTTCGCCAACGCCTTAAAGTACTCTTTCGGGCTGCTACCGGGCTTTTGCCGCCGTCCGGTGGTTATAAATTCATTGCCGACGTGCTGCATTGCTGTGGCGCGGTTGTGGAGTAGTAGCACACGGACCGGCCCTGGTACCCCGATTGCACGCGTAAGAATACTAAGTCGCGTACCGAAAGCCAACGCTGCGTGCCCGACGAACGGAGCGAAATGCACCCACTAACGATAATCTGGCGGGTTTAAAATTTACGATCCAATCGGTGCACTATCGCAGCACGATAAGATTAGCGTGGCGATGGTGATCGGACATTAAGACACCTGATTTTCTAACGATCGGCAATAAGTTTGCAGGTCTTCCAGCGACATTAATAACCTGCGAACATCAGCGCCACGAGTATTTTAGTTACAAAATAGATTTTAAAGCCTGGGCTACTGGCATCATATTACTCAGTACCTTGTTTACTTGCACGTTTAGATAAACCACCATCATTGACAAATAATAATGTTTTTTTTTTTAATTTCATTACCAATTTATTAAAAATAATTTAAATACTTTACCAGAGCGAGGATTTTATTTTCTTTTTTCGGTTGATTAGGTGAATCTGCTGGTATGGATTAGACCATCTCAAACTTGATAACGTTTTTCGACGAGCTTGATTCAAATGCGAATAATCAGCGCTTGCCTCCTGAAGATTCGATCGTCCCAATCACTGAATGCATTTTTACTAGCACTAGCTGTGGTAGTTTGAAGTCACGAAAAAAAAACTGCTTGAATATGGAGGGTAATATTTATAATAATTATAATATTTATAACATTTATAATATTAAACCGTTAAAAATGGAAAGTTTCACCATTGCAGAGGTGTTTAAATAACACACTAAGTTTAAGGTTTATTTATGGGTACTTTAAAATTGATGACGTCATTTCCTTAACACGACAAACCTTCCAAATATTCTACACACCGGGTTCACGACTTCATCAAAACGCGAATTTTCACTCCATATGTCAAACAGAAGAACGCTATTTTTCAGCAGACATAAAGGATTAGCCGCTTGTAGCTAGTTTTTGTACAAAGATTTTATACTCAGGATAATTGTTTCAAGCACAGTCTTGATATTGAATAATCTGAATGTGGGTGAATATCAAAAGTATATAAAATGAAATTTGCTACCAACGCATAGCTAGAAAACTCAATCTACACGCGTGTACGCAGAAATTAGGATGATAAATAATGCCTCCGAGTGCATGAATGTAAAACAAAAACTATGATGACAGTTGGTTTTAGTGATTTCATTGACTTTTTTGTTGCTTTGAGTATATTTGGAGAAATTCTTTTTTGTAATAACCTTTTTTCAAGTAATTTAAAACAAAATACTTTGAAAAGTATCATTTTCAATACATGAGCAACCTATTCCGTGTTTTGCTTCTTGGCAAACACAGCCAAACGTTCAACTGGCTCATCACCCTATGATCGTAAATTTCTGTCGCTTAACAAGAGCCGTGCGTAAGGGTAATAAAAAGAAAAACACTGTTACAAAAATCTCGTTCGCAAGTGCCCTCGCCGTGTAGCCGGAACGTGAGCTCGCTGCATTTGCACGAAGAATAATAAACTTGTCATCTGTGCCCACCGCTGCGAGACGGAAAAAGTCGATGCGATCGTTGCAGCGCCGACTGCTGACAACACCGAGAGTTCCTACCGGATTTACGCCCACCGCCCCCCTCCTACCCCTGGTGTTCGGTTGGGGAGATTAACTTTGACTTTATGATTGTTTTTTTTTTCGCCTTCCTCTCTATGTCTCTCGGCCCGGGACATTGGCTTGGGCTCGTACTTCATCCGATCCGTCGCTCATTTCGATCGGTTGTTTATGTAAGTGGATTGTTTTTTTTTTTTGTTTTCTGTTCGGATTTTGGGGCTCCTGTGGCCACCTGGAGGTGGAGGACACACACACACACGCACACATACGCCAACAATTACGTTGTCTCTTGGCCCAGCCCGCTATCTCGAAGGTACCAGCGCCGGACCAGACAACAATAATCCGTTTATTTATCGGTCGGATACGCAATTAATTAGTTCACGTTAATTAATATACACCATACGCCCCGTGTCGTCCCGAACCGGTGGCAAACCGGTCGATGGTTTCTCCGGTTCGTCCGGTTCGTGCGTCTGAAGTGCTGACAGCGGCTCAAAAATCGAGAGCTTCCCTCCCCGCTGGAGAGCTTCCCGAATGCCCGAATGCCCGATCATTCGGACGGGCGCAAGGAGGCAAACTTCACCGAAAGATCGATCGTACCGAGCAGTGCGGGAGTTCCTGCGCCCACCAGTGCTCGACGGGCCTCCACAGCGGCTATAATTCACCAGAGGGCGCTCGGGTGCAGCCGCAGTCGGATGATAAAGTAGCGCAAGAGTTTGCGAACGCCGGGAACGCTGCGGTAGGTCGGCGTGCACATCCATTAGGCGATGTCTAGACGGGCAGGCGGCATCTCGTGTCTCGCCGCGAAGGTTCCTCGGGGTGGTGGACGGGTGGATAGGGAATTATGATGGCATGCAGATGAGCTCGCGTTGCAGCTCGAAGGTCGACCCGCAGCGACGTAGCAGGGAGTCGTCTTGGTCGTCGTCTTCGTTGGCTATTATCCTTCCACCCCATCTCCAGAAGGTCATCATCGCTAATTCCACCCGGAGCAGCTCTGATCGTGATTGATCTTTCACGGTCCAGCCAGGAGCGCTCATTCGCTCCATCGCACATATGGCACACATCGCCTACCGTCCATTCCCAGGAGACGACATTGTCGCGTTGTCCAGGCGCTCTTCCACCCGGCGGCTTCGGCAAACTCTAGGCCCTTGGCCACTAGACTCGCCGACAAATATTTGCCATTACCAGCCAGCCACACAAACTCCCGTGCAGCGCAGCGAATCATCCGGCACCGGTGGTATGGTGGAAAACGCTTTATTTGACACTGTTTGCTCGTGCTTCCGTGCGTTTGCTTTTCCGACTGTTTGCGCGAAGTAAACCGAGCGGAAAAAAGGCATCGCTTGCTGGGGGGTTTGGTTTATTGGTAACGTTTTTCATTTATTGCCTCATTTTGTGCTGCTCCTTTGCGCCTTACCCGTGAGTATAGTCAAAACTGCGGTCCAAGATTTGCTCGTACTCAACCTTTCGTCTGCGCATTGGACCATACGCGGACCTGATGAGTTCGACCTTTCCGCAGGCGGACATGCGCAGTTTATGTCGATACCACCTGAAGCCCATGTATCGCGATAGCTCGGGGGTTCGCCAGTTTGGAGGTGTTTTATTTCGCGACTGATTGTTTTGTCGTTTCCTTTTTTTTTTGTTAGACATGCCGCAAGCTCTTGATTAAGAATTAGGACGCTTCTTTTTATGCTTTTCTTTTACTCTCTTCTACTGCTTAACACGATACCACGGCTGTACGGGGTGCAGCCGAGTGCACCGTGACGATGGTGGCGTTTTATTGGTGGCACGATACCGTCGCTGTCTCGACGAATCGTGTTTCATTGCCGGCTACAGTTTAATGGTTCACCGAAATGCAAACGACGGCGACCACCTACTGGCCCCGGTGAGAGGTGTTTTATTGTAGTTGGGTTCTTTTTCTGTTTTGCTTTGTAAAGATCCTTGAATACAGATTTATGACTACAGGCTAAACCGGCCCGAAGGACCAACATTGGCTGGTAGTTGCGTGTTAGTAAAACTGTTTGCGAACATATTGAACTTGGAGGTTTTCAAGAAATGTGTACAAAAACCCTAAAAATTTAGCTTCTAGACTACCTACAGATGGTGTTATGTCTTTACGGGTGCAGTAAAACAATTTATCTCTAACATTCGTGTTATTAAGATGTATTTTATCCAAATAGGATAGTTTTCTTATTTATGGTGAAATTGTTTTTTTTTTTACTTTCGTGAATAAAATTGAAGTTAAAATAAGCAGTGGCTGGCTAAACGATACTTTGGTCAAATTAAACAAACATTATTAACATAAGATCTACTACGCAATAAAAATTCAGACAAATAAATGATTAAATAAATGAATCGAGCTTTTTTTATTAATGCTATTAAAAACTGGTAGTACTGGCTGTAGTGCGCCCTCTGGTATGAACGGAAAGAACTAGCGTCTCATAGCAATTTGATAGTTATTTGTTGATTAGTTCCGTGCAGTATTAGTGAATCTAGGCAGTCGGTGTTTCTTAAGGACGCTAGAGTATCCATACGTGAGTAAAAACGAAAGTTCCATGAGAATTTTTAAAGTTTTTAAAGGAAATGAACGTGAAATTGTTCAATCCTGATTTGATATTTTTTCCTTTTGATATTTTTTCTAAAATCCCTGTTTTATATTTACAACTATAAAATAACAGTTCGATGTTAAAAAAAATAAGAAAACCCAGCATCTCTGATTTTTGAAATCATTCCTCAACCCAGGAAGATAACCGGCTTGTACAAACTGCAGGTATATTGTGTGCTGGTAAAGAAATCCGCTAGAAAAAAACTAGCCAACATAAATCTCAGAAGAAATGCCAAAATCTGGCTCAGCATTGAAAGATGCAATTGTATGTTCAATTTTCAACGGCAAACCAATAAAATATTAGCCCTGTGAGATTACTAAAAAAAAATCAACAAAATAATGCCACTTTTCTAATTCCTTTAAAACCAACGTCAGATTCTCCCACCGTTAATTCCACCGAAACAAATGATAGATCCATCCCGGGGACGCTTGAAAACAACCCGCTCCAACAAAACACCACCCGGATCGGTTTCCCCACGTACACAAAAAACCGGGCGTTGCCAACGCGTGTGGCGCTTTTACGCCAAAAGCTCCCAAAGCCCCGAACCAGATGAAAACCCCGAAGGGAGAGAGAGAGGAATCCCACAACCCATCCGTATCGAGCCGGGTGCCGGCAAACATCAAAGCGTTATCATTACAAAATGGCCGCTATACCGTATCGAAAACCAAACAGAAAGAAAAGAAACCAAAAAAAAAAGACAAAAACGTTGCGTTCGCGTCCTGCTAGCGCGGGGACAGACTTCAATCCATCCATCAACCGCGACAATCGCGCATCATCATCATCATCATCATCACCATCAGCAGCGCCACGATCGACGCGGGCGACGTCACGGGCGGCTTGGTGTTGAATGTATGTTTTTATCTCCCTCAACCGCCCATCCACCCGTTCATACCACCTCAAACCAACCTTTCTCCCACACGCCCCCATACCCGAAGAGCCATCATCACGGTGAGGTACGGCCATTTTGGGTGCGTGTACCACCCCGGTGGACCGAAAATCAACCGCGGCGCGTTCGGGCAGCTCCACGCTCCGCCGCGATTGCCAATCATTTTTCGTCGCCCTCCCTGGGTGTCTTAATGGAACGGGTGGTCGTCTGCCCGAACGGGATGCACTCTTTGCGTGTATGCTTTCCTAAGGCTTCGCGGGAGGATGGAGGCCGGTCGAATGGCGCAAACGCACCGCTGGAGGTACACAGTTTTGTAAGTGTGAAACACACCGTTTGACCGGTTTCCACCGCGACCACCATATAATCAGGAGCGATAATAAAAATTCATCGGTTTGCGTTGCGTTCCGCGGAACCTGCCACTTAAGCGCGCACAACGTGATTTTATCGCAATTCGGTGAGGCACTGACCGTTAGCACCAGCTACCGGTGTTGAGTGGTTGAGTGTAAAGCATCAGCTACGTTCGGACAAATTGTTTATTTTTATTATTATATTTAATTTAGCCTAAAAACATTCCCGATTACAAGAATTCTACATACTGCGATCTCTCTCAATCTCGCTTTCTTTCCGAACTGAACTTTAGCAACCCTTTTCTATTCTATAATTGAGTTTTGATCGTGCTTGCAATCTTTGCAGCAATTTTTTCAATTCACGGTTTCTATCCTGATTAGAACAATTATATACTTCTCTGCCATATAGGATCACGTAACAACAAAAACTGATGTCATGAGCACAAATCCTGGATTAATGTATACAGATTGACATAAGAAATGTTACCATGTTTTAGAAATCCTGTCGTTTAGTCAATCAAACTAAGTTTACACAGACCAAAACACATCTTAAAACTTTTAATTAGTTTACCTGTCGCATGCTTGAAAATAATAACCGAACCCGAAATCGCCCTAAATGAGAACAATCTAAAACACTTTATTTGTTTCCAAATAAAACAAGTATCAAGTCTTTGGGAAACCAAAGCTTTCGTTTATGATTCGACTGAAAAGTGATATTTATTTTCAATGGAAGAGCGTTGCTGGCATCAAGCTTTGTTTGAAAAAGTGATTCATCATTTCGGACCGGTTCTGTTAGTAAAAGTAGAAGAAAAAACACATATAAGCAATGCAGAAGAGCTTTGTGGTAAAAAATTGAAAAAAAATTGAATTACTTTTACGACCAGCCTTAATCTTGAGACAACGTAAATATGACGAAGTCGAAAACGGTTCTTCGGTGCATGCATGACAAATGGTTTAAGCGCACCATTGCCACAAGCTATCAAACAGAAACAAAAAGTGCCAATCTTCCTGGGAAACAATCCTTTTGCTTGAAAACTTCTTCTCCAGCAAAACCTATCCAAAAAACATTACCGAATACCGGACCACCAACGTCGAAACGGCGGACGAGATCGAAGGATTAGAGAGAATCATCATGCACCAGAACAACACAGTGTGTTTCGAAAAAAAAAACCCTCACAAACTATACCAAACAACATGATTTTCACACGAAATCTGGCGATCGGAAGAGTGTATTTTGTGCAAAAAAAAACAACAAAAAAACAAAAAACACAACACTTCCATCTCTCGTCATGCCAAGCCACCGATCACGAGCGACGGAGTCCTCATCGACGCTATCGACAACGCCATCAGGTCGGCTCTTGCGAGGAAGCGGGTGCGTGAAACGTAATCTGCCAGAAAATGGCAACCTTTTCGAGGCACTTCGGTGCATCGACAAAGGGACCGGACTGGGCAAGATTGGGAAAGATTGATATCGTCGGTATGCTGACCGTTTCCTGCAGGAACCGTTCTCGCCCGATGCCATTACGATGCGTGTTTTGCATGAGTGATTTCGCACATGTGATGCGATGTGATCTTTGCGTGAGGGATTGTGCGGCAATCGTTACTCGGTCGGTTGGCCGAGTTCCGGCAAGGCATACCGCGATGAGTAAGCCCTTTTCGTGGAAGAACGGTGTCTTAGTGCAGGATTAGCTGAGCGAAGAAAGGAACTGTGGCAGAACGTGAAAATGAAATTTATTTTCCCTTTAAATTGTATCTCAAACTATTTTTTGTTCTATTTTTATACATAAAACATCAAATGATCTCATGTTGTGTTTAGTGCCCCATAATTAAAACCCGTGATTTTGAGCTTTTATGTTTCTCAAACTAAGTACAAGGTCCAAAATGAACCACAAATATGTTTTAAAAAAATATAGCCGCCTATGATGGTAAGCTAAAATAAAAAAATGATACAATTTATTTGAAAATTTACAATATTAAAAAATATTTTGATCTTATATTTCTGACCCCAAATTGATTTGAAATTATTTTTAAAATTTCAACGTTTCGAATCAATTGAATTGATTTTCATCAAATCTAGGAGTTTTCTTAATGTTTGATCATTTAGAATTCAGAAGCATTGTAAAAACCATCTTCATGTCTTCACCCTTCTTTAAAAGTAAAAATTGAAGGAATAAAAAGGTCATATTTTTGGGATAATTTAAAACATTTTTAACCTTTTCCACTGTTTCGCATTCCCGGCTTGCCATTAAACTGAAGCGTGTTTACTTGGTTTTCCGCCTTGGAACCGACCGATCGGTGGCACGAATCGGGCTTGATCGTTAATGTGCGTATCGACTAATGAATGCGTCTTTTCGTCATTTTGTTCGATGTGAGATCATCTATCCTTTCTACAAACCCTTCCCCCCTTCCCTGTCATTTTGGCCTAGACAACCCTTTTACCCTGCGCACCCGCGGTGAAATAATGATCAGCCCGGGTGGTCCTGCCCCACCGGTGGATCGGAACACGTACGCATCCTCTTACGTCCGTCCTACGTTTAATCGGTTCGGCAGCGATGCTCACCCAGCGCGCTGCTCGCAGCCCATAACGTAACCTTAACCGTGGCGTGGCGTTTTAATTTCCCTCGCTTTTATTCCCCTCCCAACCATCGCTTCCAACACACCGCCCGGCGCAGGGTTAATGACGGCTCCGGTGTGGCTTCGTAAGGGCGACGAGGCACCTACATTAAAAGGGGTTGGTCCGGGTGATATCGACACCGATTACCCGATAGGGCCGATGTCGTGTTTTATGTCTTCTTTACTTTTACAACAAAACAGCACACCTCCTTCCATCCCGCGCAAGAAGATTTACAGCTAATCGTATCACCCGCACACCCGAGATGTTGTCGCATCCGATGCGCACCATCCATCCATCCATTCAAAGCTGTCGCCAGGCAAAGATGATGTTGTAAAAATGGATACGAATCGTCGTTCGTCGGATGCTGTGCTGTGCCTTTATTGCATCCCGCACGGCCCGGGGACAGTAAAATCCTAATCCACCCGGAATGAATGTCCACCATAAAACGCAAGCGAACCGAACGGGCGAAATGGCGAAAACTTATGGGAAATTAATGACCTAACCAACTCTGCGAAGCAACTTCTGTGCCCGCTCGCTCGCTTATTATTTGCGTCCATCATTAGCGAAGGCCGATAGAAGTTTGTCGTTTGCTTGAAACCGTTTTTCGGTACCGATTTGTTTTATGGACGCGATGAGTTTTCGAAAGGCATCTTTATTAGGCGCTTCCTATCGAGATTGTCAATCGAAACTCTGGTGCTTTCACTCATTTTCATGTTAATAGATTATTTTATGGTTACGATTTGCATGCCATTTAGATGATTTGCCTAGATGGGTAAAGGTATTATTTGTAAAAATAAATAATTTAGCTGGAAGTGATAGCAATGTAGTGGAGGTAAACGAATTGATCATTCGAACCGGATTCGGTGCTTTAATAAATGCGCGCAAAAAGCTTCATGTCTGTAAAAATAAACAGATACACAGTGTTACTGCTGATGAACGTGATATATACAAGAGCGCAATTATTGCAATAAACTTTTTTTGCGAATAAATCAGCAGACAAATATGAGCACTTGAAGAGAAATCCCTCTTCCACGAGCTCTTTTGTCTTGTATTTTAAGCACTTTTTTTCGCTAAGCTACTACGTTTGACGGTAAAGACATTCAGAGAAAAGTTTTGTTTTTTTTTTTATTTGAACAAGAGTTTTGAGAGTATTTTTTCTAAAAAAACAAACGCAAAATTTTCCGATCACTTTAATAACAGTTTAAAAAATACGAAACCAATTTGATGTAGATGTGTATAAACTCTTGAATCCCATAACGCCGTGGAAGTGAAAGCTTTGAAAATCATGGCACTCATAATGCTCATGAGTATAAAATCTTTAAAAAGCCATTCTTGGATATTTTTTGTGTCATTCTTGTTTTTATTTTGTTTTACTCCGCAGATTATTTGATAAAACCAAGAAATACAAAACAAAAGAATACCGTATATTCCGTTCCATGAAAGCCAGTTTGATAAAATTTGTTTTAAAAATAACAGAAAAATGGTCGATTGAACTGCATACAAAAAAAAAACAAAAAAAAATTGTCTAATATTTTCGTTTGTTAATAAAGTTAGTGTACATGATTTGTGCTGACAGTGATGAAAATGTTACGTATGCATAACTTTTGTAATGCTAGCATAAAAGTAAGAAATGTAACATAATAATCTTCCTTCAATCGTTGGTTAAATCAAGCAGGTCAATTTTAACCAACCATAAAGCCAAAAACGTCAAGTAATTTTAACTTTTCAGGTTCCATGATTGCAGTAATTGCTTTACAATTAGCAGGAAACGAAGGCATACTCAGCTGTGCTCTACGAATCTTCTGTGGGTGGTTTTCTTCGAAGATTGCTTCAAATCTGAACCACAAATCATCTTGCCAAATGAATAGTGTGTGCAACCGATCGTTTTGAGAGAAATTACAGATCAGCGGGCAATCGGGCACAATAATTATCGCAGTGCCGTGTAAGCAGCAACGTACAGAAGAAAAAAACACCTCAGAACGTTAACTAATTTATGACCCAGGTCAGAGTTACCGAGATTGACTCGTTTGGTGTGCTGTCGGCCTTTTTCGGCGGAACCATCAAACGAAACCGAAATCGACTTGCGCTCTATTCGGGTGCGATTGAAAGGGATCTTCCCGTGCGGGCAGCGCAAAAGAACTCCAAAAAAGGACACGAGAGTGGCCTAACTAATCCTATCACAACATTGGTAACTTTTTAACGCACGCATCTTCCGGGTCCTGGCGACCGTCCTGGCTGGCGACCGAGTAATTAGGTTGTTGCAGGGCAGTTTCATCTTCCCACCGATTATCATTGTCCAGGAAGAGGACAGGTAGGGAAGAAAAATTAATGCTTTCTTTCTAAGCCCGGTTGTCGGCACCTTTATTTTCTTCGTCACTAGCGATGTGTGTCGATGGCTCTATCTGTCGGCGGGTCGAGAATTTTCTTTGGGTGAGTTTTGGCGAAAGGTTCGCAACGTAAAACTCGCCTAGATCCAGAATTGCCGAACAATATTGCTCGTCCGGTCGCATCGAGCACAAAATGACACATCAGGTGGGCTGCGTGGATGCGTAAAATTTCTCTGCCTTGAGCGTTTCTACAACAAAAGACGTCGATCGCACCGCTTTGAAGTTTGGCTGAATGGATTTGGCTTGTTCGTTTGAATTTTTTATTTGAGGAACCAATTTTGGTTCTACCAAACTACAGTCAGAACTAGCACATGAGTTGAAGATGAAGTGAGGTATCAACGAAAAAAAAAACACCCTGTCGGAATACGACGGGATCAACAATGACTACCGGAAGCAATAATCGATTACGATCAGAATGAGCGCGAATGTACTCGTGCCACACATGGGAAACATATAGGGGGTAACAAAGCGGTTCGATCGTACTGTCGATCACATCGTGTAATGGCTGAACGTGCGTCACTTCGCGTCATGGTATAACGTTTGAACTAAGTCATACTTGGCATTGCGACACATGCAGATAGAATAAAAGTAATTTACTAAGCAAATAATTCGATTCGGTTTTGTTCGATTGAACATTTGGTTTAAATTCATATTTACATTTTTTGTAAAATTATTTCAAATTACCAATTGTACAATAATACTGTATTAAAATACCCAGCAAAGTAAACATATTCTATCTCCATCTGCTCGACGTGATACGAAAGACTTCAATGCGCTAATCAAGCATTGGACGTGGTGACAAAAGTAGGCGACGAACCCTTTTTCATGCACGAAAAGTGCAAGAATGTTTCTACACTCGTCAAAAACATTCGCTCACTGTTTTGTGTAACTCAGGTATGAGCCATTGACCTGAATATAGGAATTCACAATGGCTGACTGTCAATGTGTCAACACCGGCAGCTTGCCGGTTTCAGTTGCCAACCCATTTTCCATCAACTACTTCAATCGTAGTTTATCCATTCGAAGCATTCGCGGACCCCTGAGCGAAAACAAAAAGGTTCTAAGAACAACTCATTTCGGAGCCTTTTCCGATCGCGCCACGATGTGGTGGTCTGGTTGAAGGTCGTTTGCAATTTGTGAATGCACAAACATTTTTTGTGAAGCACAAAATCAATACAAAAGTGCCAAAAATGCAGTGAAATCTGTTGATTCTGCTTTCCGTGCAAATCACTTTCCATGCAAAAACGAACGAAAATAAACACAAACCGTTGACAAAATTTTACGAATTGAAACGCGTGCCCAAAGTGGAGAGTTTTCCTGAGCTACAGCTGGCAGCGTGCAAAAAAAATCCCAGCCCAAATGCTTCGCCATGGTTGGCCATTCGGTGTGAAGTACGTTACTTTCGGCGCTCCGGCTGAAAAAGGTTAATGAAATAAAATTTCAAACCAAACCAGCAACTGAACCGATTGCCTGGGCTGGGCACCAGCGACTCGGTACTGATTTTAATTAGCTGGCATACGACATTCGCACCACCAAGATGCGAACTGGTTGGCTGGCTGGGTTTGGGTAATTAATTTGGCGGAAATTGCTTTTAAGGTGAAATATTACGACACGCCACATTCGGAAAGTTTCGTTTATGGTTTTAGTGCTGGAATTCTTGCGTTCGCAATACGTGCCGTTCGAACAGTAGCGTTCTCGTGCCAAACTTGAACGTACCGTTGATCGCTGATCGTTTGACATTTGGCAAACCGTTCGCAGGTCTTTAGGGAATGGGAATGGTATCGTTATGAGAGGTTTGAATTTATCTTATATCATTTCCTGTAGTAAAATAAAGTAGAAAATTTTAAGCAACAATAAAAACTTTAACAAATATTGAAACAATTTATTTCACTAAACATTGGACATAGTTACACCTATGTTTTTAGGTAATTTAATAAAACAATTCATTTCAATTATGAAATAATATTTTATAATAATTTATAATAATTTGTCTCGAGCCGTGCTGATGGCTCGTCAACATTTTTCGTTCATAACACCCCTTCACATATTTGCTTTATTATTTTTTATTTTAAATAAAACAACGCTTTTGTTTTATTCTTCAACCCTATTTCTATTCTGTGTGTACTATAAAAGTTTTTTTTTCAAAATCAGTAACATCAGTAAACAAGATTTGGTGAAAACACCGAATAAATTAAACAAAAGCTGTAATAAAGATACAGTGCGTACCAAAAATATATGTTCACTGTTTTTTGAAATAAAAATACAACTTGGTCACGAGTGATATTTCAGTACTTGAAAGTATGTGTATTTTGTAAAAATAGTATAATTATATTTTGTTGTTCAAAACTTAATTTGATTCCAATATTTTTAGCTTTAATTTTATTTTGATATGACACAATTATATCAAACGTATTCATTAATCTGTTAATACAAAACACATATTCGATTGTTTGTTACATGGATATGGTGCAAATGCCAATTAAAACATATTCCATTTGATTGCAGAACTTTCTAGTACTGAAATTCTTCACTAGTACAAGCAAACTTCCCTGCTTATGTGGTCTTAAGTCATAATTTACAATGGACGATTTTATGGTTCCCGTTGCGTCCGTTCACTTTCGTAATCGCTTTATGATTGAATTAAATATTTCGCCGTTCCACCACCTACCTTCCACGCCCATTCCACCCAATCACGATAGCAATCTTTCCGCTGGCAACAAAATTGCACGTCCGCCCGAAAACAAACAAAACATTGTCCGTACAATTACCGGCGCAATTATGTCAATTTGGCTGATTTTTATCGTACAGGGGGGTACACGGTGTGCCCGGGCACTCTTTTCAATAAAGTACAACATTCCAAATGAACCGAATTTTCCACCGAAACCACCACCTGTACGCAAAAGGTCCTCGAGGCATGGACGAACAACAAAAATAAAAAAAACACTCCGGTAAAGAATCAGCGACGAGAACTGGGAGCTGTGGAGAGCAGTAGCTCTAAATACTGTAACAAATTATTTGCTCTCCACTCGGCGGCGGATGGGATGGAGCTGCTCGGGGTGCAGTGGTTCGAGAAAATTCCACACCAAACGTGGAGCCACACGGACAGAGCCTTCGTGTACGGTACGATTTGGGCCAGTGTGTCTTTACGCTGGGTTCGTGTGTGCTCGTGACGGTGGCCAGCTCTTTTCCTTCATATATTTGTTGGTGTGGTTGACTTATTCGTATCTGTTTTGTTTTATTTTGCTGTTCTTTCCGATCTGATGGAAACTTTCATTTTATTGTGATGCTTGTAAGATGTTTGTTGTTTTATGCTCAGTGTTTTTTGCATTTTTTCCCAATATCTTTTTCCTGTTTCTCGTTTAGTTCAGTATGCTCCTATCATATTATCCTTCCCAAATTATGCATGTTGCTTTTTTCAATTCTGATATTTCGGCATATGATATTATTTAATTGTAGTTAGAACTTTTTTTAAACGTACAGTTATAATTTAATGTTTCTTGCTTCTTTTCGATTTTCTTTGCATTGATATAAATCCATGCAATATTTTATATTTCTAAGAAAGTAATAAAAATATCTGTTCTAATAACTGCTAAAATCAACAGATTAGAACAAAATAGGACGCAAATAAACAAATACAACATTATATAACTCACTGTTAAACAGCCAGTATTCCAAGTAATTATGTTATTTATTTGTTTTCATACTTTAGATGTTATAAATGTTTAACGATTATGAGTCTTAAGAGCCATAAATCAAAATTTCACTAAAACATACAAATTATCCAATGTTCCTAACAGAACGTAACGCGTCCGTAACAGGTGTAACGCCTTCATCTACCCGTTGCGGTAACTTTCCAACGCTTGCTTCAATAGGAGACGAAAAATAAAATTGAAACAGATGAATGCGAGTCCGTCTCACCACCGACAAGCGGCTAGGAGGTTACGCTCCCAACCATTCAGGCCTCTCCGTTGAGGCCTCCGCTGTATGTCTACCGGGATAATAGTATGCAGCATAATGCCGTGCGCTTTTATAATAAAAGTCAAAAAATCATCCTGGGTGGTCCGCCGCGACGAGATGTGAAGAGAACGAAGCACTGATGCGAGAGACAAAAAATACCTCATCCGCTGCAAACGCACGGAGAAAATGAATCGAAGAAATAAGAAAACGATACGATACGCTTCGCACAAACAAAACACACCATGCAAAACCGGCGCTGGCACGTGATTGTCGCTTGTCCGAGCAAAGTTTTGTTCGTGTGCGTTACGGATTTATATTTGGTGTTTAAAGGCCTGCACACTACAGCAGCTAGTTGTTGGTGGTTGGATAGGTAAAAAGAAAAAAGATAAAGAAATTTTTCATTTAAACCTGGCATAGAATTTTGAGCATATTCAAAGGATTACACACCGGATTCAAATTAGAAAAGATACATAATAAGTCTTATAAATAAAAACAAATGTTTTGAGTTTTATCATTTATTTTATCTCATTCAATTTTAAGTGACTTTTAATTTCAGTCTTAAAAAATGATATTTTTATGTAGCCTTACACCATGTGAAAATTTGATTTCGACTTCCACGATATTGTTCTTGTAAAAAACGCTGGTTGTAGACACAGTTGAAGGCAATCATATAAAACCATTTTAACTTAAGACAGGAATCTAACGTAACAAACATCGAACTAGATCAAACTATCAAATCAAAATTTAAGTTAAACATTTTATTTAGTTTTTCTAATGTATTTAAATTTTTCTAATGAAGATACGGCAATGTTTTAGCCATTATATTCGAAGATTTGGACATATGTGAAGTGTGTTTGTTGCGGATAGTATGCAGTAATAAATGTTAAGAATCCTATAATTTTCATTTCTTTCCATTAATAGCAACATGTCTGCAGACGGTAAAGATCTGCTTTTCATAATTTCTTCTGATTTGTACTGGAAGGAGATTGATTCAAATACGAAATGTTCGACCAAATAGCTTAATTATAATTAAAATGTTAATTAGTCTTGTATTGGTTTTAGCAAACCTAGACGATTAAACAACAGCGTTACCACAACTTTATCGTAGTTTACGAGCTTATTGGGAAAATTTGATATCTGTACAGAACCTTCACAAGGCTCGAATCATCATCTTCGTCGCTTTCAGTGAGTCATGGCCGCGGAACTCGTACCAATGGATACCCTTCCTCTTGGTCAGCTTTGCACTCTCCATGTACGGTCCATTTAGTCGCCTGGAAACGAAGGAAGCGGCTATTAGAGGAGCAAACTTCCTGCCCGCAAAACGTCATACGTACGCATGGTAGCAGTTATAGAACCATTCTCCACCCCCAAATCGTTCCGCACAGTCGTTCTCATCTTTCCTATCGTACGTGGCGAACTTCTCCGTCAGGTGATACTCCATCGCGTTCCCAGCCGTACCCGCATACCGTCCGAGTGATTTGATTGCGTATCTCTCGGACTCACCGGCGATCCTGAAGTTGTCGTACCTTGCGTACGCGATTACTCCATCAAAGTCCTCCAGCACCACCAGCAGCTCGTGACGACCGGTGTCTATAATTGTCTTCAGCTTTTCCAAACCCAACCAATGTTCGCCAAAAACGTCACCGAAGCCGTGCCGGTAGTCCGACCAGCTGCGATTGAAGTCGACCGATCCGTCGAACCGGCGTTGGAACACCGTCCAATTGCCGCCAAAGCCGTACTCCAACGAACCGTCGCGGAACACCCGGAACATCGAAGTATTGTACCGGACAGTGTAAACTCCCGAGTGGGTGGACAGCAGCTCCATTTGCTGCTGACGGATGGATTTCGACAAGAAATACATAACTCCAGCGAACTTGGCTTCCAATTGCTGTTGATGCAGTGTTGCGGTTTGCTGCACTTGCTCCAGTTTCTGTGCGACACGCGCTTCAAGCTCTTCCAAGCGAGCCATCAGTAGCTCGAACCCAAACCCGGATGAATACCCGTCTGCCGGGGTTGTAGCTGGTATACTTACTAACACGCCACAGAACACTATGCATCTAAACATTTGCATAGACATGATCACCGCAATGAGAGGATAGTGTGCAAAAAGTGGAGAACAATGTTGTGTCGAGTAGTTTAACACTGGAATGCACATGTAGACTAACTCGTTGGATTCTGATCTCCACCGTTTATAATGATGCCCGTCAAAACATTCAACCACGAACTCTTAACCGCAAGTAAAGATAAAGCCATTAAAACATATTTTTTCAGCAGCTTGTTGCTTATCTTGGAAGCAGAAGTTAGCAAGGTTGACTTGCTAGACCACAAATTTGATAGCGGTTTTTATAAATAAAGATTTGATAGCGAACTAACTACGACTTTGCTTAAAACGATAATTGCTAACCTTGCTTCGCCTCATATCTCAACCAGCTGTCCCATTCTTGGTTAATCAATGAGGCGCTGCAGCTGCTTCACAACCTTGACCTGCTACCAAACTAATTTGTAACCGTTCACATTTGCCGAAACTGATGAAAGTTTCAGCTCCGTCTATCTATTAACGAGATGAAATGACAACTGCTCAAACCACGACTACCAACGGTCCGCGCGATGTCTCAAATTTGTGTACAAAGGGTAACAAATGACACTATAATACAGTGATTTCCGAGAGTTCATCCGGGTAAGTATTCAACCTGATACGTTAAATACGGCAGTCGCACAGGGAAAACGACAGTTCATCATTGAGTGGATAATTTAAAGAAATAAATGATGTAATTTTTACTTTAATGATAGTGTGAAATGCATTAAGCAATAGGCTACAAAGCGAGGAGATAAATTTCACGATATATTTGGTAATGAGTAATGAGCAGCATCTTAGGTGCGTTTAGGATATTTCTTTAACTTTCCGAAAGTCAGTTTGTGTGTGATAGAACAATCAACGCTCGGAAAAATATCACTTAGTTCGGAGCATGACATCTGTCATCTGATACGTCTGCGCAAGCTCAACTGGTGGCGCCATCTCCGTGGAAAAAATGGAAGTTTACTTAACATATTGAGCACTAATTTCAGAACACCAAAAATAAAACATTCCTTTGTCAGGTTCAGCCGGCCAAGTCATCCGAGCAGCGTTTAGCACACCAAACGTGGAAACCACAAAGCCACCATTCGTCCATACGTCGGCGGGCGAAATTCGTAGACGGATTAAGCAGCGGCAGATGAACTCATCCATAATATTTAAGCAATTTGTGGGCCTGTGTGGTCCGACAGCGGCAGCGATTATTTACCATTGGCGTGCGATCGTTACCGCTCTCCTGGAACGTGTCGATCGCTCCACCAGACGGTCGACCTCGCAGATGCGACGAACCTTTTTCTTGATGTTATTATCACCATCGCTTTTCGTTCGGAACGCTCGAGCGAGCATTTTAGCGGTTTGACTTCCTTTCAGTGTCGTTTCATCTGCGTCTCCAAATTTTTCAGTCGCTGTGTGTTTTTTTTAGGCTTTTTTAATACGTTCGTTTACGGAAAGGATTAGGGTAAATCGACTAATTAATTAGCATTAGATTAGCAATACGGGTTTATAAGACGCCGGGCTACCAGGTTCGCATTCGTTCTGCCGCTTCGTGTCTCCCGTGTGCCTACATCTTACCGATTTACTAGTCTCATAAAAAAACCCCTCAAAAATCTTTAAAAACACTTTACTTTGTGGGAAGATTATTATACCAACTTGCTGATGGCGGTATTGCCGTACTGTTTGCGACCCCGAAATGGAAATTTCGTTTCGTGTCGCGTTGGCGTGTTGCTTGTGGTTTTACCCATTCCCATACGCCACCTACGTCGAATGATCGATCAAACCGGACGATCCGATCGTCGTTATCAAAACACCTTCCCGCCGAAGCGGCGACCGAGCGATCGATCAGTGGCAACCACCACTGGGGGTTAAGAGTTTTATTCCGGTAGCCTGATTGGATGCGACAACGTTTAACGATGTGCCATTTGTCACATTTTCGACCGGCGGTGAGGCAAGCTGAGGGAAACTGATGCGAAAATTATCGCACTCATCTGATGAGCATGCGAGCTGCTTTTACAATTAATGGCAGTACGGGCAATTAAATACCACTAATGGCAGTAAGGATTTAGAAGACTAAACCCTCGATTTGATATATGGTCGTTTGTTGCAAACATTTTGTAGTTTAATTTTCGAGGCTCTAATAGGCGATAGTTTTAAAAGGAGGAAGCTGTAGTTTTAAAACCTGTTTGCTGTATGCGATGACTAACGTATAAACAACATATATCTTCAAACATATGAAAAAAAACCAAAATAAATCTTTTATCTTCTTTGAAAACATAGCGAATCCTTTCTTATACATAACAAAGCCACATGTACAAAAGGATTGAAACAAATTTAAAAAGTAACATAAACAAAAACATAATAAATTGACATACTATTACGGTCCTGGAATGAGCGAAAAAATGTCATGTAAATCAAATATTTAAAAGTGTTGGTTTTATTTAGGTAGTGTTGTGTAACCGGATTTGAGAGAAAGAGAGAAAGGTAAAAAGAGGGAGATATAGAGCAAGAGAAAGATAGAGAGAGAGAGAGAGAGAGAGAGAGAAAAAGAGAGAGAAACAAATCAAGCAACAAAAAAGTGTAATTCATACATGTTACTGATTATAAAACATTCATTTGGAGTTACTATTTTCACCATGTACTCCTGTTTGCCAGCAGATGGCGCTCAACGTTTTGTCATACGGGGAATTATACAAGAGTTTACGTCCTTGTTTAGCCAATAGCGAAACTACATTGTTAGGAACACATCGAATCGGGGGCTGAGCTCAGAGCTGAGCCGTTTTTGTTAAAATCAATTTTTGTCCGAGCAACTCTGTTTCACGAGCATTTGTTTGCTCTGGCCGATTTTGAAAATTGATGCAGAGGTTGAACATTTGGAATGATTTATAAAGGTTTTTTTTTTGTTGCATTCATTGCTATGAAAAAAAAACGTTAGGAAAAAGCTAGTTTCGAACAAACAAAAATATATTTTTCACGAACGCTTCAGTCAATGTATTAATCGTAGACAGAACCCAATGTTAGAAAAAAACGATTGTTCCGATTCCTGCACTCTACTCAGCATCTACTCGAGCGATCATTTTTCGTCGAATCCTTCAAACATCCCTTCCAATTGTCAGGATAATGGGAAAAGCGATTCCTCTTCATCACCTCGTCAAGACATCTACTGCCGTGACGTGAAAGTGTCACCAGCTGACAAATGCATCCACATTCGATCAGTGGTGCAAACGCACTGTGCATGCATGGCACAAAACAGGCGCGACTTTCCCATACTGTTTCGGTTTTTCGGCGTTCCAACAGCAACGGCAAACAGCACGGCCGAAAAAAAAGGTGCCAAAAGCCAACACCGGCCGAAGTTTTTTGCCGCTCCGGCACACCAGCGTCCTACCGGGAACGTCCCTGAATGGGTCGTGCACGTAAGGCATTGTTGCTGAAGGGTTTTTTGTTGTTGTTGTTGGCGTGCCTGGAAACAAACACAAATATTTACCTTTTTCACTTTCGAAGGACGCTGTCGGAAATCTGCGTACCGTAGCTCAGCATGACGGAACGAGTACGGAACGGGCGATGCACAAACGCAGGATAAGGATAAGTAGGGTTCAGTTCCTACTCTCGAGAATTGTTTTTTTTTTCCTCCTCTTCTCTGTCGTGCAGGATTAAGCAAGCGAAAAGCAGGAGGAACAAGAACAAGAACCAAAAAAAGGCACAAAAAACAAAGTACTCCCCGGAGGGAGCAATGTTTATTGCGGTTTGGACGTTTCTGGAGCATTCGGACAAGGACCTTCGAAGGACATTCTGCGTCTGGCAAAGCAAAAAAAGAAATAAAAAAATAAAACGGCAAAAACTGTGCCACCATTTGCAACCGTTCCATTCTGTGCGCTGTGCCTGTGTGTGGTCTTACGCTTGCGATTTCATCTGCTTTGGATGCTCCGTTTTCGTGTCAACTGTTGATGCTCTGCTCCGCGGCCACATGTTGGCATGGTAACGTTGATGTTACATGTGTGAAGCAGACGACCCCTTCTTCGCCGTTATCCACACATGGTTACCCGATCGGGAATTTTAATTTTTAACAGCCATAAATCAATTTCATTTTGGATAGGATTTGGATTGGTTTACTTTTTCAATTGAAGCATTGCTTGAAGCTCTCATAAAGTGAAGCGAAAGAAACACGGGCCTCCATCGTCCACTGCGCCGACGGGAGTCAGCCGTCCCAACAACGTGACACGAAAAAAGGAAAACATGAAAACGATTAACATAAACACATTTCCTGGAAAGCCTGTGGGCGGCACGGTGCCGCGAACCGATTATGGCGGAAGATTCGCCAGTCAAAAACGTAACGCCACCGACGAACGCTGTCAATCAATCGCAGTGGTAAATAAAATGATGCGAAAAGGAGGAACACGAAATCATCCCCGCAATCAACCGCTGCTGCGGCACCATTGATCGCGCGATGATGGTGGCAGCGGGGAATGGGAATGGGTGCTGCCCGGTGCAGAAAAAGGAAATTGCTAATTTTCGAACTTCATAAACGGCTCGGCGGTACCCACCGGGGTGGGAATTTAAATCGCATTATTATTCGCCATTAAGTTAAATTCTCAATCATTTTGCTAGCAAACGCGTATGTGAGGGTGGGTTTGAGATAATATTGGGAAAGCAGTAAACCCATCGATGGGGTTCGTAAAAAATGTACCATAACGGCTCGTTATGGTAGATTTCTAATCAAAATATTTTTTAAACCAATTATTGCTGCATAAAAAAATATAAATAATTCCAGATAAAATAAGAAGTGATACATTTGATGTTGTAAAAAGCTCAATCTGTAGAATCTTTTAACGTTATTTTCGAAAGGCAGTTTAAAAGCGGTTTTTCAAAAAACACATGAAAGCAATCTAAACACTAAGCATCCAAGCATTTTAATGTAATTATTTCACCTAATACACATGCAAATCCATGCAAATCAAATGAAACCCATGGAGACTGCATAAATAAATGAGATAAACTAATAAATAATTTATCACACAACGAACATATCGCTACGATAAACTACCATAAGTCAATTTATTACTTGAATCACAAGTATAATCAGAGTATTTTTTTAGCAAATTACCATTTTTAAATTAATTAAACATTTGAGTGTTTGAATTTGGTCCAATGCTGTGTTTTGTCTACATTTTGTCCATACAGATTTCAACATAAAATTTAGTAACTGCTTTGATACTCTGATTTGTTTTTATCACATGCACTGGATGCTACTAGATTTTATTATAAAGCAGGGGAAAAAATGTTTCAAAACCTGGAATGCTATTAAAAAATGGTTGAATGTAGATATAAAGCGCCCAGAGAACGATGAAACCCTTTGGAAATTCTTGATGAAATCAAACAGCCAGTTACTTCGACATGCTCCGGAATTGTTTAAGAGCCGGGAGAAAAGTGTTTCGGAAAAATTTCACCTTCTTTCAAACGGTTACAGCCTCCGTACGATATACCTTGAACACGTAGTACATTCTTCGTTTGCCTTTCTTTGGGCTTTTACTTTACTCCACAGCATCACAGATACACGAATACACACGGCTTACTCAAGGGTGCGCGTGCACGTGCGTGCAACGACGATCCATGCCTGATCCATTCGACCTGAAACCCGCACACCGATCGCGATCACGTTTCGATCGCCCAACGGTAGCACCGACCCTGGCCCAACCGACGGTGTACGTACTTTTCGTTTTCATACCCGGAGAGTTGTTTGTTTCGCCGTTTCGCCGCTCTTCCCGCATTTGGCTAATTACCCTTCATTTGTTACGGAACTCCCTTTTCCACGGAGCCCCGGGGGAGGGAGGTGGGGGGTGGGGGATGGTGGGAGAGTGGAGTCACCCGGGGGCCACCCAGGATGGTTTTGCGAGCGATCGACCCGTTGGGTGGGCGCTCCGAGGCCGCCACGGTGGCGCTACGGGCTGTGTGTGAGTTGGGGGATTTGTTTGATTGTTTGTTTTTTTTCCGTCTTGCCTTGGCCGCAGGGTTTCTGTTCGGGCAATTATTTGCGATTATGAAAACCGGGCTACCGGCTGCCCCACCCTCCGACCTGGTCGATCACTCTCGCATCGATCGGGAATTGGATCGGGGTGGTTTTTTTTTCGGTAGGTGTTTGCCTTGTGACCACCGGCGTAGACGAAAGGATTACTGATTGTTTGTAGGTCCATTATGCAAAGTGGTGATGTAGAATAATAAAGAAGAAATCATGGTTATCATATAATAATAATAGAGAAATAAAATAATAGGAAAAAGAATAATTCAATCAAATGTATCGAAAGTTAATCTGATAACTGAATAAATATAAAATTAGTACTATGTGCTTAATTTTAACGAAACTAAACCCAATAAAAAATTTAAATATAGATTAAAGCGATATTCTACAAAAATCTTCAAACGATTTTTGCAAAGTTCTGCTAAAACTAAAAAGCATTATCTACCTAAATACCTTTAGAGGAGAATATTTAAATGGCGTATGAAATTATTTCCAAATATAACTACAAAAACATTCTCTATACATCAAATTTTCGTGCATAATATACACTAAATAATCGCTTTAAGCTTAAAAAAGTGAGGCCATGTTCAGTAAAGCATTCATAGTTTAGATATATTTAATTCAAGATCGTGGAAAATTTTCACTCAGCAATTCATTCGAGTCTTGTTGTTCACATTCAACATATATAAATGCAAAAAAATATATAATTAAATTTGAAAGCAAAAACAAAACTAGCAAAATAAACTTGAACTCGAATGTCACCAAACCAAAGAAATGAGTTACGGAGGAACAAGTAAGAAAAATATATAAAAAAACAGCATATTTACACACCGAATTAAAACCTAACATAAAATTACGATACAATAAATACATATAAATAATATTCCGTAGCTTCAAAAACAAATAAACAAAACTTTATGAAATCTTACGCCTGTTACGTTACAAACAAAGTAATTTTATGAACAATATATTAGAATAAACCTAACCAATGTAGAATGACTAGATCGAAAGTTAAACAACACCATGTACAATGAACTTAAAAACATTAACAAACACTGTCGAACTTTAACGATGCCGCTCGATATTCCAAACAATTGTTGTTAAGCTAAAATAAATCTCGTTGTGGATGAGAATAAAATTTCTGTAAAATTTGATGCCTTCTCGCGAAACTTTAGCACATAACTCGCCACTTTGTATAACGGCTAAAGTCGTTCGTCGGGCACGGCTGCTCAATGTCAACATGTTAACGTGGTGAGAAAGAGGAAGTCGTATTTCCGGTGCCTATCGATCGATCGCACTGTTGGGAGCCGGCTTTCCTTAAACCGTTTTTTTCATACTCAAGAAAGATCAGCATGCACTGTCCCAAGTAAAAAGGGGAGTGCAAGCCGAGGTGGTGCGTGAGAATAGGGGAGGATGGGGGGAAGGGAGTTGGAAAGAAGGGTTTATCCAATCTCAACTCCCAAAACGGACAGCCGGTACAAATTACCATCCGCCATTGGGAAGAACAGTTGGCCGCCCCAAAAAGTCGGTTACGGACGAGTGTATGCGAGAGAAGAAGCGAGCAAGTTACCAGCGCGACCCGGGCTGGTTCCCTTATTCCCCGTCGAACAACCACAACCACGACGAGTCCGGGGGGTGGTCGCGGAAAACGGAAATATCGGAGTCGAAGGCTTTATGTGTGCGTGTGTTTTTATGTGTCTACATTTTCTTCACCAGGAAACGGACCGCGCGACATTGACGTTGGCGGAGGAAGCGGCCGAAGACGGATGCGAAAGGGATACATTACAAGCGGCATTCATTAGGGCCGGTGGCCGGGTCGCGGACAGGAAAAACCGTGCGGGCGGGATCGAAAGCGCGAGACCACCAACGACGCCGACGTCGTTCGCGTTCGGCTTTTTTTTTTTTATTGAAATTGAATTTGTCATGTTTGAAACGGTTTAGATATTAGTATTACTATGCCGAGCGTGTTTCGTCCTGTGGGCGCCCGGTGGGGAAGTAAATGCACACCGAGCCGGACTAGGCGAAACTTCTCGGGAAGCACCGGGGTGCGGTGTGGGAAAAGGGCGTGAGGTTGAGGGTGAGGCAAGCAACGAACCAGCGACCGCTGTGGTTGAGCGAGCCGGTGAGGGAAAATGATGAATGAATGGCGTTTTCCTTTGCGCAACCTTGGAGCGCGGGGTGGCGGGTTGATTCGCGCTGGTCCACGATTATGTGACTTTATTCTCTTCTGATTGCTTATGTTTTTTTTTGCTGTTTATCGTGCACGAGATGCAATGTTGCTTCCGATTGTTTTGATTTCCTTTGCTTTACAGTGACACTCAAAATTAGTCTACCCTTTTCTGTCAAGTTTTTATATCAACATGCGATATCGACATGTTAATGTGACATCGAAAATGTTGATAATTTATTAGTTATAGTTTATGATTGTATCAAGGCGTTGAAAAAGGGCTCTTTAAAATTTCTTCAAAAACCTCGGATTTGTGTTACAATTTATATTACTCTTTTCCCTGCTAGACATATTTTAAAAATAAAAAGCAATTTTATAAATCCGTGATGATCGCAAAAAAAAATGATCGCAGTAAAAAACCGCTGGCTGATATTCTTTTACGGAAGCATCAGTTTTGAAATATTCATCCGAAAAATGTGTTTTCTTATGTTTCGGTACTCACAACAATTTATATTGATTTAATATGATTTTTTTCTCAAACTAACAATGCTGTTCCATTTGATATTCCCACTCGTACCAGAACGGCGAACGACACTCAACGGCCAGGATAGGTCGGTTTATTTTGGGCTAGAAAAAAAAAAGCTCAATATAAAAAAACACCCTCGCGCACCCCCTTCCCTCGCATTGAATAGGCAACCCATGTACGATCGCTCGTGCTCGTATATTTTTCTTTCCCTTTCGCCCACTCCCGTCGGATTCCGGCCACAAAAATGGGTTTGCCGAAATTGGACCACCCCGTGCGACGCCAACGATGATGATGATGATGTTGTCCGCGTCCGAAGCGACACAATCGACTGGAGGCGAAGACCACACACAGGCACAGCTAATCATACGGTAGCACGGTGGCGTGCGTTAGAAAACCCTGATAGGAAACCAAAGAAAAAATGGATTTGTCGCTGGTTGCTAGATTAAGGGGAGTGACGGTGAGAAGCAAAAAAAAACTGTTTGACGAAAGACGACAGTTGAACAATTTAAAGGAAAGAGCAACAAGAAAAACACAACCAAACGCTCACCGGAATACCAGCAGAATACCCCTCCGTAATGAAGTGGTTGATTAATTGACCCGATAGCTGCCGTGGGTGTGTGTGTGGCAACTTGGAAGAGAATGTCACGAGGTAACACGGAAGCCGCCGATCTTGGCTATTAATATGATCTGATTTTTTTTGTTTGGTCGTCTAAAGTTTTTTCCTCACAGCTAGGAGACTTTAGGAGAAAATCGGTTGCCCAATCCTTTTTCTCGGGCGTTGCCTCGGTTTAATCTTATCTTAACGTAGGTTTAATTTACCATTTTCGATTCCCTGTTAGGAAACCAAAGACCGGTTGCGGCTTGAGCGCTTCTGCGTTCTGCAATGTTTTTAAGTTGTAAAAAATTTATACAAAATTTAAATGTTTCAAATGTCAAAAATTATTTACTCAGTAATTCCGAGATAGCTCCATAACTGGCTACCAATATTTATATTTTAAACATAAACCAAAATAAACAAATTACATTTCATTTTATTTCTGTATCCAATTTATGAAACAATAATTTAGTTGACATTTTTTACCTGTCACTGCAACTCTTTCTCACTGTGTGAGTCTCTCTTTTTCACTTACTCTCTTGTAAGGACATCGTTGAACATCAATGCTAAAACAAAACATTAGAGGACAAATGCAGCCAACATTCACATGCAGACAACAAAAATGCTAAATTGATTTAGAAGATTCTTACTTACCGTTGCTTTAGATTGGACGAAACCAAGTTGAATGGCTTGATTTGCACTCGAAACATACACTCTTCGTTTACATGACCTCTACTTTTACATTAAAATAAATTATCGAAAGGAGCCATCCACATCTATACAGCGCAGGTTTATGTTGTTTGTTGAAACTCCTTGATGAAAACATGATTCCATGGGCTTATTTCAGTCCGATGTGTTGGGCGAACGGCTGTCGGAGCGGTTTCCCAGCGGTTTCCCAATAAAAACAAACACGTAGCATTAAATTTTAATGTTTATTGCGGCACTTATTGCAATACAACGCCAGGACCAGGAGCGACACGCAAGCTATGGTAAGTAATAATTGAAAAGGTGTAAAACCACAGTCATAGTGCCACGTGCTCCTCACCCAAACGCACCAACATCTCCATACTTCCCTCGACAACGTCTAATTAGCCGATTTGCTGCAGAGAGACAGGCGCTAGGCCGAACACCGAAGAAGAGGAAGAAACAACAGCTTCCCCGCTGCAGCTCCAACCTCCGTCACTCGAGTTTGGCGTCCCGCTATCGGGTGGATAACGATGTTGGCACCGGCGCCGGTTCATGTTTATACCGCTTGTGGCTCTAATCCTCTAATTATCAACCGTCAACATCGCATCGTAACCACCGTAGCGTTTACACGTTAGTGCCGAAATGGTTGATAGATAAATTCCCTCCCGAATGGGCGAACCGTCGATGCATGTGGCCCATCGCTCGGCATTTATTCTTTTTCAAGGCAGCTTTACAAGCTGATAACAAAAAAAAAACATAAGTAAAATAAGGGCTATCCGTTTAGGTCACCAAAAGTCTTCAATTTTTGTTATCTCGTCAGCAGCAAAAATCCTAAATCTATACTTAGTTCATTAAACAAGGCTTTAAAAGCATACAGCAAATGTTGTGTTTGATGGAAACTTAAAACAAACGTCGAAAAAAACAGAAGCAATATATTTTAAAAGAAAAACGTGCTATCGTCAACAACATAATCTGTTTTTTCAACAAGGAAATATCCAATGGAAAAATAGAATCAAATATTTAGGGGTACATTTCGAGAAACGTTTAACGTTCAAAACACACATAGAAAACGTGATAGGAAGAATAGGAAAATTACTAAAAGTATTATATCCATTAATAAATAGGAAATCACAACTAGATATAAAAAATAAGTTATTAATATACAAAATGTATTTAAGGCCAATTTTGTCATATGCGGCTCCCATATGGAGCACTTGTGCACATACGCACCAAAAATGATTACTAGTTAAGCAAAACAAAATATTAAAACAGATTTTGAACGTTCCACCCCGGTTCAGAACTTATGAATTACATAAACGACTTAATATTCCTAGGCTAGATGAGTTTATTCATAAGGCGCATAGAAATTTCTATAATAGATGCCGCCAAAGCCAAAGCCGCCAGAATATTTAACCTAGTAGAATTGTATGAAGGAAGGTGTGAGTTTAGAAATAGGGTTAAAGTTGACTTAAGCTTAGGTTTTAGTTCTTGAAAATCTTTGTCTAGTTGTAAATTTAGAAAGAGATCAGTAAGGTAGCAATATATAAAACTCACTAGATTCGTGTATTTTTTTAAATTTTTTTTTTCTGCAATCATTATCCCTTTTCCACAACCAATCCGCACGGAACAACGAAGCTATCGAACAATCGAGATCAATGTGGAAAGCTCTGGGGCGAACCCATTATAATAAGCAGTTATATAATGTAAAATTGCAATTTTACAAATCAGTCCCAATAAACAGACATACATACATACATACTTCAATTTTTATTTAAATGATCAATAAAACGAAGCCATAACGACTGTTTCGATCGTAAAATTCTCCTTGTAAGTGTTGTGTATTTCGTGCAAATGCAGCCCCAGCACGCCAGTTCGGTTCGGTTAATAAAAAAAACCCTCAATTGAACTATTGTTTTTCCCTGGGTCGTATTTTTACTAGAACGAATCTGGGAAGTAACTGCAGACCGGTAGGACCACAAACTAGGCGACCTGTGTACTGACATATAAACTACGTGTTAATTAGATAAAATCGTTCATATCCCATTCAGCCTATCTCAGGTTCGTAAGCCTTTCACTTTCTTTAACAATAGATATCGGAAGGGATAGCAAAAAGGGGGTCAAATATTTTAGGTGTCACACACTATTTTTTCATTTAATTCTGACAACGGCATAGGAAATGTCAAATCGTATGTAGTAACGTGTGAAACATTCTATCACATTGAGCCGAAGAAACTAGTATATTTTGCAAAGGCGTAGAGCAGGCTTCAAATTATAAATGTTTTAACCTGCTTATTCGCGCCATAAATAATAAATTAAATATTATTCTCTAAAATAAAATGTGACTATGGTAATTTACGTGACAATGAGTTCAATAGAGTTGTGTACATTTTTTTTTAAATTTATTTCTGAAGATGGCATCGCTATTGAATAAAACATAATCGCCCAAAAGACATGAACCATTTCGTTGCCCAGCCGTGGGTATGGGTGGGTGCTCAGTCAACCCGCCGGCAGCCGAACGAATCCCAAAAAAATTCGCATGACGGCATCAGCGTTCGGATATCTTCATCGCCTGCGTCGCACCCGTAACGCGTGGCGTAACGTTCGCGTAACCCCGTCCCCGGGCGAGCGTCCGTCCGCGTCCGATAAAGAGGCCGGCAGCGGAAAGCGGACGGACAGACACGCACGAGAACGAGAGCGCGAGATGATTACGCGAGCGAGTGAAACAGAATTTCATAAAAAGCGGACCACACACGGAGCGCAGCACGCAGCGGCTGCTGGTCCGGCACTGGCAGCAGCCCCGGGCCCGAGGCACGGAGGAGAGTCGACCCAACGGCAGCGGAGACCACCCAACGCGATCGTCGCTCCGGGACGAGACCACACACGACGGCGAATCCGGCGACGTATTGCGAGCTTCGATCGTCTTTCCTGGACGTGGAAAGAACTCACAAATCGGGATGGTGCAGCCGGGGACGAACGACCGCGCCGTCGTCCAACTTTCTTCCGGGCGATCGTACGCACGGTTCGTTCGTAAAATTTCCGCACGGCAACGCACGCACGCACTGTGGAGCAGGTAAGCGATGGATGGATGGACAGCTTGAGCGATGCTCGGGAAACTGATCCACTGAACCCGGCCTGGCCCGGGTACTCCTTCGGGACGCACCGGTCGACGGTCTCTAACCCATGCCCGATTGGTTTCCGGCAGCATGAACCACAGCAGTGCACACTCACGTTGGTTAGCGAAAATACAACATTCGACATTGGCACGCGATTACATGCTGACCACTGAGTGTCTAAGGATGGATGGTAAATGTGCTGAGTTGGTTGAGGTTAGCTCCATTTGCCGAGGGATGCATCTACTGGGGTGGAGCTGTTTGTGGATGTTAGGTCAGTAGTTTTAATCCTGTGCACTGCTCACTTTTGCGTATTAAAAGCAACTAGTCTTCCCAATCTTTTCGGCAACAGTTGCGATAAAATCGAAAGTGCATTATTATGTTAGAACAATGTGTTCACCGATGTGAAGATGTATGTTCCAATCGATATCCAATAGATGGCGCCACTCAATCATGCAACTGTGGCACTGAAATGTACCTTTTTAGAGGATTTAAGAATGCTAGATTTTCATCCCTGGCAATGAGGGAAAATCGATGCACAAGCCCAACCGTACGCTCGGAAGCAAAAAAGGATCTCTGTGTGGTGCAAGATTTATTTCAGACTTATTCTAACTTATCAATTAGAACGCGTGAATAATCTTCCATTTTAATTTAATCATAATTTGAAAACTAAGAGACAAAATGCCAAATCAACATTGCATAGCCTATGCCAATTATACGCAGCATTGAAATGATCGTTTGGGGATTATTCAATCACATTATATTTGACCAATTAAGATAGAAAGGTTTATCTCTCTCTTTCTTTTTTTTTTTCTCTCTCTCTCTCTCACACTCACTTTCAGATTCACTTTCACTTTCAGAACAAACACGCACCATTAGGTAACCAACAAAATGAATCATACTTTTTGGCAAATTCTTTATGAAGACTAGAACGCCACCTTTGGCGAAGTCTATCAGTACTAATTACTACTCACTTATTGCTACAAAACAAATCACCTAATCATGGCATTGGAAATCACGGTAAAGCAATCTCCACCGCAGACATCGTAAGAGTTGATACTTTTATTCTTTGTCTTTCTTCCCTCGGCACTCGGCAGCTAGTCATGAGCTCTGACATCTTCTTCAAAGCGATAAGATTTACGCTAGCAACCCTATCGGCTGTTCCGTCCCTTGGCGACACACTCATAGGTCCACTGTTGGTCATCTCCTTTCGTCGTCCATGCGCGATCGCCCGCTCCGCTTCAGGTCTGAGGGCGCGCGGGGAATCCATGCCGCGATATCCGAGCGACGATCGGACGATAGCAACGAAAGATTTATGATGCATGCTTAGAGGGTGGTCTCGCTGTAAAGGCGATTACGGGCGCGATAGGGACGGGTGAAGATTAATTGTTACCTCCCGCGCCACAAGCTACCCAATCACCTCCCGTCGTTACCCCGGGAATGGTACACGATGTCGATCAGAAACTGTCAACGGGCAGCTAATGAAATCGTTTTCCATTAGGTGTTCTCTGCTAAGTTTTATGTGATGTGTCTTGGCTGTTGTCAAGTTATGCTGTTGTCACGACTGTAATTGGTTTTTAGAACATTTGTGCTTGCAATTTAAGCATAGTGACGAATCGAAACATGACGGAATTCAAGAAACGGTTACCATCTCGATTTTCTGAGATGGTTCCAACAAAAAAAAAAAAAGACGGGGTAGGCCTCCAAAAGCCTCAAGTGAATACCACAACCGTAGCAGCAGCATCGCAACCGTGGCCACTAGCAACGCATTCGATCTCCTAAGCGATAACGAAGAGACACCACGTGCCTCTACCAGTGTAAACACAAATACACGCAAAGTGAGTCGTGTACCTCCAATCGTCGTAACGGGTACATCTGTAGGTGACGTACACCGCAAAATTACGGTATCTGGTGTAGTGCAATACACCACAAACATAACAAGAAAAGGTATAGTAGTAATCACTACTAATACCACTGACTTTCGTAAAGTAGTAGACGAATTTAAACGCACCAGCACACAATTTTACACGCATCTGATAGAGGAAAAACAGACTTCTAAAATTGTAATTCACGGTCTGCCTGATTACCCAGTGGAAGAAGTTCAAGGTTTTCTTGAACAAGTCAATGTGATGCCTATGGCGATAAAAAAAACTGCAAATTAAAAAAAAGAGGTTCGACGACCAAATGCTGTACCTTCTGCACTTCTCAAAAGGTTCCATTACGCTAACGGAATTAAAAAACATTCGAGCTGTGAACCACCATCGGGTATGCTTTGAACATTATTCCTCATCAAGAGGACCGATGCAATGCAGAAATTGCCAAAAATTCGGGCACGGCAATGCAAACTGCCATCTCCAACCAGTGTGTGTGTTAAGTGTGCTGGCTCGCACACCTCCAAAGCCTGTCCACTGAGTCAAACCACCACTAGCCCTGACGGCAAAATTTCTACATCAAAACTTCGAGGTGCAAATTGCGGCGACCATCATACAGCCAACTTCCAGGGGTGTCCAACACGTGCAACTATCCTCTAAGCGAAGCAACAGAGACCAAAATCCAAAGAGTTCACGTTCGAACAATCCAGCTTTCCAACCTTAACAAATCGACCGCCTTTGGTTCCGCATGTTCCGTACGCAGTTGCCACCCCTGCACTAAAATACTCTAGTGCTGTAAACAATAAAATTCCTCAACCTTCGCTTGACATTGATCTATCGGAAATAGGTCAAATAGTGGAAGACGTATTTAACAATTTGAGCAAATGTAGCTCCAAAAAAGATTTGATATCTGTAATCGTTCAGAGTACTGCAAAGTATTGTATAAAAGTCCTATATTGGAATGCAAATGGCATCGCAAATAAACGTTACGAATTTTTCAACTTTATGGATAAGCAAAAAAATAGTATAGCTGCTATAAGCGAAACTTTTCTTAAAACAAACATACGTTTCTCGCATACCAATTATA